>JARQOD010000030.1:262383-317885 GCA_033576555.1 Oophaga sylvatica
AAATTGTTTCAACCAGATTAATTCTTGACTTGCATAAGCAGCACACATATATTCTGCTTCTGTAGATGATAACTGACACTTTTTTCTGCTGGACCAAGAAATTTAATTTTCTCATAACTTGAACAAGTAACTTGTTGATTTCTGATCACTTGACTCTCCAGCCCAATCTGCATCCACATAACCTCTGAGAGTGAGATTTATTGATGCAGATATGTTAAGATTTAGCCTTTGAGTTTCTTTAAGATATTGATATCCAAGAAGTATTGCTTACCCTTGCGGAGACTGACATGCTAAACATGCCGAGATGAGGAGACTTAAATGCTCCTCTGGAAAATATGCATATTGTCTCTTCAGAGAGGAAGAGGACTAGAATTCTAGTGCCACCTATTGGAAGTACCGTATATACTCGTGTATAAGCCGAGATTTTCAGCACCTTTTTTTGTGCTGAAAATGCCCCCTCGGCTTATACACGTGTCATAGGGCAGAAACCAGCGGGGGAGGGGATGCGGCGGCAGGAGCCGGTGGCTGGGACATCATACTCACCCTCCCCGTGCCATCGCTGAATGTCCCTGCAATCCTGCGTTCTCCCCGGCTTCCTGCAGCTCTCCAGCGCTGAGCGGTGACGTAATACCGCTCATTAAGGTCATGTAATATGGACGCAACGCCACTCCCATGGGTGTGGCCTCCATATTCATGGCCTTAATGAGCGGTATTACGTCACCGCTCAGCGCTGGAGAGCTGCAGGAAGCCGGGGAGAACGCAGGATTGCCAGCCGGGACGTTCAGCGATGGCACGGGGAGGGTGAGTATGATGGAGGAGGATGGGGGGAGCATGGAGGAGGACAAGGAGCACAGAGTAGGACGGGGGGAGGACAGAGAGCACGGAGCAGAACGGGGGGAGGACGGAGAGCACGGAGCAGAATGGGGGAGGACGGAGAGCACGGAGCAGGACGGGGGAGGACGGAGAGCACGGAGCAGAAGGGAGGAGGACAGAGAGCACGGAGCAGAACGGGGGGAGGACGGAGAGCACGGAGCAGAACGGGGGAGGACGGAGCAGGACGGGGGTGGGCACAGAGGAGAATGGGGGAGTGCAGAGCTGAATGGGGGGAGCACGGAGCAGGACGGGGAGGATGGAAAGCACGGAGCAGGACAGGATAATGGAGGAGGGGAGCACAGAGGAGAATGGGGGCGCACAGAGCTGGATGGGGGAGCACAGAGCAGGACGGCAACTTATACACCCGGCTTATACACGAGTCACTAAGTTTTCCAAGTTTTTTGTGGCAAAATTAGGGGGGTCGGCTTATACATGGATCGGCTTATACATGAGTATATACGGTAGGTCTTTTTTATTATTATAAAATACTTCACATGACATAACAAAATAAAACACAACAGAACAAACCACAAGAACAAAACTCCAATCAGAACAAAATACAAAGACATAAACCAGAAATGGAAACAATATTATGAAAATTCTTAAATTCTTGACCTACAAAATGTGAAAAAAAAGAAAACTGAAATAAAACTAAAAAAACAAGAAATAAAGCTAAAAAGGAAAACAAAATAACCAGAATAACACAAGTACCCCCCTAAAATAATAAATAAATATAAAATCATGTAAAACCCCAGGCCAGCTTCATTCATACTACTATATACAACCCCAACTACATCCACACCGTCCTATATACAATGTTATATACAATATGTACATTGTAAACACAACACTAAACCTAATACTATACATGACACCAAAACAACAACCACCCACTGGTCCCACTGCCTTACCTTACATCCTCCTCTTTATACCACCACATTCACACAACAACAAACCAAAATACAACACAATATACAACATTTTTTTTTTTGCTTTTTTTGTTTTTTTCCTTTTTTGAGATTTTTTTTATTTTTTTTTTATTACCACTATATATAAACACACACCTACACTAACTATCCCACCACCCCTGATCCAGCTCTGGCCACAAAGTTCAGGAATTATCCGAGCTAGGATCAGGCCCCAAAGTTACCTATTGGAAGTAGCAATCCTAAAAGTCAATGTCGACCCTTTAATGAGCCTTGTCACATGACTTAGGATAAAAGCCAAACCAGGATCTCAATTTGCAGACACTGTGTTTCGGGGTACTGCCCCTCGTCAGTGCAAAGTGTGAGATGATCTGGTTTGGCTGTGTGAGAGGCGTCTGACTGATATCCAAGAAGTATTGTTTCTCCTTGCAGAGATTGACATGATAAGCGTGCCGAGATGAAAAGACAAAGCTGCAATGTCCTCTGGGAAATATGCAAATTGTCTCTTCAGAGAGGAAGAGGACTAGAACCCTAATGCCATCTATTGGAAGTAACAATCCTAAAAGTCAATGTCGACCCATTAACGAGCCTTGTCACATGACTTAGGATAAAAACCAAACCAGGATCTCAATTTGCAGACACTGTGTTTCGGGGTACTGCCCCTCGTCAGTGCAAAGTGTGAGAAGACCTGGTTTGGCTGTGTGAGAGGCGTCTGACTGATATCCAAGGTCTCGCAGCGCTATATCAAGGGATCCTATGCCTATGCCATCTCGCTTAGCAATCGCAGCGTGGATCTCCTGTAGTGCATTCATGTCCCTTTGGACACGATGGAAAAAACACATACTCAATTCTCTGACATCTGTGGGGTCTCCATGCATCTCCTCTAGAATCTGTAGCACCTTGTTAAAGGTATCACACTCATGGGGAGTCGGTAACATAACGGAGGTCCTTGCCTCTCCATCCAGAGCCATCAGGGCAATCTCTGCCTCCATTATGGGGTCATGGGGTGCATCCTCAACATACCCTTGACTCACTCAGTCCAGTTCCATAGCAGAATGTTGTTCCCTGTAATCTTAGGGAGGTTGCCAAATATTGTCCCCAGCGGTATACTGGCCCTTGGGGCACCCCTGCCCACTTGGTCTGCCACCTCTGCGACTGTAGACTGCAACCTGTCAACTATGCCAAGTATAGGATTTCAGGTACGTGGCATGCAGTGACGGAAATTAGGCAGAGCAAGGGTTAACCGGTTTAATAACAGGGGAATACTCCATGCTGGGAGGCAAAGGATTAAACAGGGATTAAACAATACAAAAGGTAAAGGATATGGTAACAACAGTTCAGATAACGGAAGTTCTGATGAAAGTCAGTGGTTCCTACATCCACGAAGTGAATAGCGCCGACAACGTCTTTTCCAAAGCGGTCCTCTAGGCAACAGTATCCTGTCTTCTGGCATCAGTGGTCGATCTCCGGTACCTTCCACTGGGCCTAGTCCATATACTGCAGTGGCTGACTAGGGTACGGGCCACAGTCCTGTACGAGCCCAACGTGGCTCTGCAACTAAACTATATTCACTGGTAAAGTCAGGTCACAAGTGTGTGGGCAAATGTTCGCTGGCAACGTCAAGGCGCCAGTTTCAGTCCCGTATGTGGTCCCTCTTATGTGGCACGTGTGCAGTACTCACGGACACTTAGCATGCGGAGCCTTTCTCTCTGGTAGTCACCGGCACACTGCACGACTCTTTCTCTCTGGTCCTCACTGTTGGTGGCGGGGCTGCTGCATGGACTCTGGCCTGTGAAATGCTAGTGCTCCCAGGACAGAGCACTTGTCTCCCTGGCTGCTGCTGCACACACCTGGCTCTTCACTCTCTGCAGCCGTTCCTCTCTCTGGATTGCTGCTGGGAACACTGCTCATTCCTCTCCTGATGGTAAGGCCCTGCTACAGCGCCAGTACTCTGTGGTGGGAGAAGGGCCAGCAGAGTGCGCCACTCGCCACTGCATGCTGCTCTGCGTTCGCACCAAACTAACTTGCTGCGTGCACTTATCTTTTTTATCCCCCCGATTCTGCGCTCGCTTTCCTCCTGTCTCTCTCCACCCTCCTGGGTCTGCAGGAAGGTCCCACTGGCTCAAGCTTCCCTCAGGCAAAAGGGGAAGTTTCACCTCACAAAAGCTCCCCCCCTGGGAACAGTGGATGCAGCCTCTTCAGTTCCGGACCTGGCATGCAGATACCGCGCGGTCCGGTCGTCCCCCTTACAGTTGTAATAAAGAAAAACAGAAAAAGACCTTAAAGATATAAAAAAAAGCACACATTAAACCAAGATATCCTCAAAAAGCAGCTCTGCAGCAACACCATGGAATTCAAGATGTTATAATAATACCTAAGCCTGGAATGTAAGAAGAAGACCTCAAGTCAAAATATTTTGTTATTTACCCATCAGCTTTGGATGATTAACATTAGGTTTCAAATTAATTTTTCTATTCCGCATAGTTTTATTTTGGCCCTAATTGCAAAATATTCCTTTGCAAAGAATGCTTGGGCGGCACGGTGGCTCAGTGGTTAGCACTACTGCCTTGCAGCACTGGGGTCCTGGGTTAAAAGTTTTTTTTTTAATTTGCTGCTTCCTTATTAATATTAGTAGAGTGAAAATATGACAAATTGCATGTAAAAAAAATGAAGGTTCCAAGATTGGGACCATGTACTATTAATAAAACAATCAAAATTGTAAAACTGAAGAGATCAAGTATAAGCTAGGAAATTATTCTTTTCATTGAAATGACTTGACCGTTAAAGGGAACCTGTCACCAGTTTTGGCCGATACGAGCTACAGACACCACTTTTCAGGGCTGATATACAGCATTCTATAATGCTGTATATCTGCCCCCAACTTGACCTGTAAGAGAAGAAAAATAACTTTTATTATACTAACCTGAGGTCTGAGGGATGTCGCTGGTCTTGGTCCGGCGCCTCCCATCTTCTTATGATCACCTTCCTCTTTCTTGGTTGGTGTAGATGACGCAACCCTGCATCCTCCACACAGGCTCCCTGGCATTATGCTCCTGCGCAGGCTTGCATCTCTGCCCTGTTGAGGGCAGAGCAAATACTACAGTGCACAGGCACAGAGCCTATCTCTCTATATTCAGAGCTGAGCTGAGAAGCAGTAAAAAGCACAAAGAAGAAAATATAATATAAGATATATAACACAATGCAAGGTCTAACACTGGAGTCACACTAAACATATGAAAAATCGGTCCGAGTGTAATGTAAGCGCATGTGAGTAATCCGACTTTTCACACCTAGCATCCCATTTACATCCGACTGCAATGCGATTTTAACATGAGCTTTTACATAGAGCAATTCTCAATGTCATTTACACATCATTTTCAAAGGAAATATTTGTCAAAACACATATAGATAAATAGATGGCTAGATAATAAACCGATAATAGTGTATGTGTAGCTTACTGTACGTGTATTTAATTAATGAACGATTATTGAGATTATAGACAATTCATTGGCTGTGAACTCCCAGGATGTGACAATACAAAGGTGACATCAACCCCCCTAACCATCATCCCCCTTGTCACCGCTATAGGGCAAGTGGGAAGAGCGAGGCTAAGTGCCAGAAATGGCACATCTTAGAGATGCATCTTTTCTGGGGTGGCTGAGAACTGATGATTTTAGCCTGGGGGCAGTTTCCATGGCCCCTTCCTAGGCTATTAATATCAGCCTGCAGTTGTCTGCATAGCCTCTTGCTGGTTATAAATTATAGGGGGACCCTAAGTCATTTTTTAGGGTCCCTCATTTTAATAGCCAGTAAAGGCTAAGTATACATTTGTCAGCTGATAATAATAGCCTTCGAAGCTCTATGGGTATTACGCCCTGCCCAGGCTGAAAACATCTGCCCCCAGCCTTTGGCTTTCCCTCTGCTGGTTATGAAAGTTGCACAGGAGCCCACGCCATTTTTTTTTTTAGAAAAATAATCTTTTATTAATTAAATACATGTACAGTAAGCTGCACACATACTGTACTAATTGTATTTGTCACAGACATCTATAAATCTACCTTTTCTATGTGTATTTACTAAATGTAATCAATCTATTCTATCCTGTCGGCTCCTACTGTGATTTTACAGTACACTACACGGCTGCTGAATTGCCAGCTTTTCTTCTTTCTATCTATGTAATATACACTGCTCAAAATAAAGGGAACACTCAAATAACACATCCTACATCTCAATGAATATAATATTCTCATTGAATACTTTGTTGTATACAAAGTTGAATGTGCTGACAACATAATCACACAAAAATCATCAATGGAAATCAATTTTTTTAACCAATGGAGGCCTGTATTTGGAGAGACCCCCAAAATGAAAGTGGAAATAAGTCAAAATGAAAATGAAAATTAAAGTGGAAACAAGTCAAAATGATGCTCAGTATTGTGTGTGGCCTCCACGTGCCTGTATGACCTCCCTACAACACCTTGGCATGCTCCTGATGAAGTTGCGGATGTTCTCCTGAGGGATCTCCTCCCAGACTTGGACTAAAGCATCTTTCAACTCCTGGACAGTCTGTGGTGCAACGTGACGTTTGTAGATGGAGCGAAACATGCTGAAACAGATGTGCTCAATCGGATTTAGGTCTGGGGAACGGGCAGGCCAGTCCATAGCTTCAATGCCTTCATCTTGCAAGGACTGCTGACACACTCCAGCCACATGAGGTCTGGCATTGTGATGCATTAGGAGGAACCAAGGGCCAAACGCACCAGCATATGGTCTCACAAGGGGTCTGAGGAACTTATCTTGATACCTAATGGCAGTCAGGCTACCTCTGACGAGCACATGGAGGGCGGTGTGGCTCTCCAAAGAAATGCCACTCCACACCATTACCGACCTACTGCCAAACCGGCTATGGTGAAGGATGTTGCAGGCAGCAGATCACTCTCCACTGCGTCTCAAGACTCTTTCACATCTGTCACGTGTGTTGAGTGCGAACCTGCTGCCTGCAACATCCTTCAGCATGACTGGTTTGGCATTGGGTCAGTAATGGTGTGGGGTGGCATTTCTTTAGAGGGCCACACAGCCCTCCATGTGCTCGCCAGAGGTCCTTTCTCATTTTCAAGAAAGGGCAACAAAGACCCCTTTAAATTTTTCACACTTTGTTTCATTGCAGCCATTTGGTAAATGCAAAAAAAGTTAATTTTTTTCTCATTAATGTACACTCTGCGCCCCATCTTCACTGAAAAAAAACAGAAATGTAGAAATTTTTTTAAATTTATTAAAACAGAACAACTGAAATATCATATGGTCAAGTATTCAGACCCTTTGCTCAGTATTGAGTAGAAGCACCCTTTTTAGCTAATACAGCCATGAGTCTTCTTGGGAATGATGCTACAAGTTTTTCACACCTGGATTTGGGGATCCTCTGCCATTCTTCCTTGCAGATCCTCTCCAGTTCCGTCAGGTTGGATGGTGAACGTTGGTGGACAGCAATTTTCAGGTCTCTCCAGAAATGCTCAATTGGGTTTAGGTGAAGGCTTTGGCTGGGCCAGTCATCAAGAATGGTCACAGAGCTGTTCTGAAGCCACTTATTTGTTATTTTAGCTGTGTGTTTGGTTTCATTGTCTTGTTGGAAGGTAAAACCTTCAGCCAAATCTGAGGTCCAGAGAACACTGGAAGAGGTTTTCATCCAAGATATCTCTGTACTTGGCCGCGTTCATGTGTACTTCAATTGCAACCAGTCGTCCTGTACCTGCAGCTGAAAAACTCCCCCATAGCATGATGCTGCCACCACCATGTTTCACTGTTGGGATTGTATTGAGCAAGTGATGAGCAGTGCCTGGTTTTCTCCACACATACCGCTTAGAATTATCACCAAAAATTTCTATCTTCGTCTCATCGGACCAGAGAATCTTATTTCTCATTGTCTGGGAGTCCTTCATGTGTTTTTTTAGCAAACTCTATGTGGGCTTTCATATGTCTTGCACTTTGGAGAGGCTTCCGTCGGGCCACTCTGCCATAAAGGCCCGACTGGTGGAGGGCTGCAGTGATAGTTGACTTTTTGGAACTTTCTCCCATCTCCCTACTGCATCTGTGGAGCTCAGCCACAGTGATCTTCAGGTTCATCTTTACCTCTCTCACCAAGGCTCTTCTCCCATGATTGCTCAGATAGGCTGGACGGCGAGGTCTAGGAAGACTTCTGTTGGTCCCAAACGTCTTCCATTTTTATGGGTTATGGAGGCCACTGTGCTCTTAGGAACCTTGAGTACTGCAGAAATTCTTTTGTAACCTTGGCCAGATGTGTGCCTTGCTACAATTCTATCTCTGAGCTCCTTGGCCAGTTCCTTTGACCTCAAGATTCTCATTTGGTCAGGCATGCACTGTGAGCTCTTACATAGACAGGTGTGTGCCTTTCCAAATCATGTCCTATCAGTTTAGTTAAACACAGCTTGACTGTAATGAAGTAGAACTATCTCAAGGAAATAGACAGCATGTGATGTAAATATGACTGGCTGAGCAAAGGGTCTGACTACTTATGACTATGTGATATTTCAGTTTTTGTTTTTTAATAAATTTACACAAATTTCTACATTTCTGGTTTTTATCAGTCAAGATGGGGCACAGAGTGTACATTAATGAGAAAAAATGAACTTTTTTGCATTTACCAAATGGCTGCAATGAAGCAAAGAGTGAAAAATTTAAAGGTGTCTGAATACTTTCCGAACCCAGTGTATGTTTCTATTCTATTCAGTGGGATTTTACTGTGTGCGGCAGATGAATTGCCAGCTTTTCAAAGGACATTGATGGGTAAAAATAGGACAGCACTTGCATGGTCCGAGTGCTGTGTGATTTTTTTCATGAACCCATAGGCTTGCATTGGTGAGTCTCGGCCCAGCCTTGGTGCCAATCTCAGCATGCTGTGATTTTACACGCACGTCGAATACGCCTGAGAAAATAAACGCCGATATGAGCTACCACATAGATTAACACTAGGCCCTGTGCTATGCAATGTTTTCTGGCATAGCACTCAGCCATATTCTACGGTAGTATGACGCCGGCCTAAGACTGAATGTCCTGAAAGCTGTAGAGCATTTGTCGAGTTTAGAAATAGCACTTCTGCCATTTTTTGTGCAGCTGGAACACTCATAAGAAGTGAAATAAAGACAGATAGAAGAAGGATCCATGAGAACATCTCAGGGACTGTACACTGAATAAAGACATAGAATTTGTATTTAATATTCACAATCTTCAGACAAAATATTTGACTTTGGCTGCAATTTTTCTAAATTGTAAAGTGCCATCAGAAGGTTAAAAAAAATACCAATACTCACCTTTCTACTCACATTTCAAGCCCTCCACTCCTTACCATCACCCATCTGGTTCTCTCACCTTCTGATCATCGCTGAGTGGGCTGCTCCATGCTTGCCCGGGACTTCCAACTTCGATGAGGATACAGATGGTTCAGTGAATCTCATAACATCATCACATTTTGCATGCTTGGACAGAACAATCCCGGTCTAGCATGAGAAACCCAGGGATTTCAGTGCTCAAGACGGAGGCAATCAGAAGATGCAACAAGGACCGGACAGGTGATGGAGAGGATTTGAGGTGTTGGAAATATGAGCTGTAAGGTGAGTATAAAAAGGGGTGTTAAATTTTATTCTCCACAAAATAAATTTATGCATAAGGAGGTGAATTTGAATTTTGCTTGAACCAATCATTTCTAAGATTTATGAATCTCGCATAATATTAGATTTGGGAATAAGATTGGTTCTGTTACTTTCATTTTGTTTTAGTTGACCCCAGAGCAAAAATTGTATTTGTGACCTTGTTATACTAATGCTGATTTTACTCATGATTAGATATTTCAGGCAGAAAAAAAAACACAACAAAACCATAGGTATACAAAGTGTAGAGGGATAATTAAGAATGACTACATTTGTCTACTCCCTTGCCATATTATGTAATAGAATATTTAATGCCTTGTTTAGTTAACAGCAATTAAGCCAAATAGAATGAAGCTTTTTCCTTAATTTGCTGCTTCCTCGTATTAATATTGGCACACCGAGAATATGGCACAATGGATACAGGTAAGAAAAGACGGGAGTCCACAGTTGCATTAAATGCATTGTAACTAAAGAGATAATTAAAGTGTAATAGCATATGTTAAACGCGAGTAAAGAGATGACTGTCTTCATGGCGGCGACATGAGCCTCAACAACCTCTGCTCCAAATTCTGCGTTGTTATTATGTATATGCTTAACATGTCTACGAAGAGATACAATTATATTCACAGCCGAACAAAAAACCAATAAAATAAATAAAAATGAAAACACAATATAAGGTATAAAATAAAATACAGGTTTTAAGAATGCATGTCCTGAACTCTGTAGAACAGCTGTTGAGTTTGGAAAGAGATGTTGTGCTAACCCCAGAGCTGCGGGAACACTTAGAAGAATGGAAGCAAAGACGGATGAAAGGAAGATCCAAGGAAACATCTTGGAGAACCTACGCTGAATACTCATGTAGAGTTTGTTGTTAATACTCACAATCTTCAGGCAGAAGTAAATGGCGAGCCACATGGAGAAGAGCAACGTGCAGATTATTGGTGACAGATGCAATACATTTGCCCACAGTGCATTCTGTTTAATTGCAAGGTATCCTTTTGTGAATTGAATTAAGTCAACACTTATGTGAAGGAATCTGTGAATAAGGATGCATATACTGATTCCAGATAGGAGTTGATCACTTATTTCAAGTCTTTTATTCTTCATCCAATCCAAAATATTCACCACTAAAATGAACATGTATCCGGGGAACGTTATCACTATAGAAATCAAGCCTACTACGGAAGCAGTGATATCATTAATTGTTGCCATATTGGTATTATGTACAGAAGGCAGCAAACACCTCGGTGACTAGTTGTCTTGAAGAAATTCTCATGTTCTGCTGTAATGGAGACAGAATATATAGTTGACGTGGAAAGATGCAAAGCATCACAATTGGATATATGAAATGTAAATATATTTCCACATTTGGATCGCTTGATGGAATTTGAATGCTGAATTCAGTCGATGTGACAGATGATGGAACGATGTCTGTTATGATTTGGTAGCTGAGGAGAGCAAGCAAAAAAGGAAATACACCAGAGCAGCTGGAAACCATGAGATTGCAGTACCCTGACTAACCACCACAACTAGAGGCAGCCGTGGAGCGTTCCTACGTTGGTCCTAGACGCCTCGTCACAGCCTGAGAAACCAACTACACCTAAAGACAGAAAGAGGAAAGCTATCTGCCCCGGAGCAGATCCCCAAAGAACATAGAAAGCCCCCAAACATGTAATGGCGGTTAGACAAGAAGAAATACTGACACAGACAGAAAATAGTATGAGCAAACGTTGGGGCCCAAACTTACTAAACAGAAAAGGATAGGAAGGGCACCTACCGCAATCCCAAAAAACCCTGAAAAGCACCAACTCTACTAATTTCAAAAACACCTGAGATCACACGACCTCTACCACCTAAATTAGTTCTCTGGTGTAACCAAAAACAAAACAGCAGCCACTGAAAAAACTGGAAAAAGCAAATGCACAAACATCAGTGGCTGAACTGAACTGAGAGGGCAAAAGCCCCCAGAGGGGACCCTGAAGGCCCCCACAGAAGTGCAGGACAAAATGCAAAAATTAAGCACAAAAACAAAAAGAAGAAAATGTCTTATCTGTTAGCAGGAGATTCAGACACGACACAGCAGGCTACAAAGGAAACAGGAATCAAAGGGTTGAGACCAGAACAATTGATCACCGGCAACCCTGATGGGAAGGCGACTCCCTTATATAAGACCAGTCAGTAACACCTGATTCCCAATCCTCACAATCTTCACTGGACAGTCCAGTACCGTTTGTAACCACCAGAGGGAGCTTCTGCTCAGAACTCATTTCCAGCCTATTCACAACAGATGTCCATGATTTACATGTGACTTACAGCAAAAATATTACCTGCACTTTCTCTCTGAAACTTAAGACCCTTGACTTTGTATCTATAATTGATGTTGTCATGGTTTCATTTAAATTGATACTCATGTCATGTGATATTATAAGTAAACTGGTCCACTAAACAAATTGGTGCAGTCACAGTCTTCCATTGTCGCTAGTCACCAGGTAATGTGGTTCATCGAGAAGCATTAATTCTATATGTTTATTGGTTCTACCATTCAATTCTGACTCATTACACATAATAATACATTTCATTTTTATAGCGAAAACATATTCAGCAGCACGTTACAATTTTAGAGGTGACTTGTAAGGACAATAAAGACATTACAGAATAAACATAACTCAGAGATCAAAAGGATCGAGGGCCCTGCTCACAGGTTACAATCTATGAGTAAATATACACTTTCCCAGATATGGAACTTGGCACAAATGGACACCAGATTACATTCCTAAGTAATTACTAGGAATAAGCATTATACACAGTGCCTTGAAAAAGTATTCATACCTTGTGAACTTTTCCACATTTCTTCACATTACATGCGCAAACATATTTTATTTGGCTTTTATGTGATACCAAAGCAAAGTAGCGAGTATTTGTGAAGTGTGAAGGAAATGAAACATGATTTTCTAATTATTTTTAAAATACAAATCTCAAAATTGTGATGTGCATTTTTATTCAGCCCCAAGTCAAAACTTTGTAGGACCACCTTTCTCTGCAATTTCTGCTGCAAGTCTTTTGGGGTCTGTCTCTACCAGCTTTCCACATTTTGAGGCTGAAATGTTTGCCCCTTTTTCAATCCACATTCAGTCTCACTCATTGAGATTGAATAGAGGCATCTCAGAGCAGTAATGTTCAAGACTTCTGCCTCTCACATCTAAGGGAAGACATCTAGACTGCGCAGATAGCGTTCTGGTTCAGCCCCAGTCTTCATAGCGGTGGATACCGCAATATTAGACACTCGGCATTACCACAGAGCTTTGTCATAAGCCACGCTTATTTTTATGCAGCATTCTTCACTAGGGGCACCTGTCTCTCTAGGAGCCATTTTCTATATATATATAAGTAGTTACTGATGAAGGTCACCAAGACCGAAACGTTTTGAAGATACTACTAATAAATTATTAAGTTAAGTTCTTAGTCTTTTCTTTGTCAAGGGCTTGGCTAGGCATAAGGCAGTGGCCCAAGTGCTTGGCTAGGCATAAGGCAGTGGCTCAAGGGCTTGGGTATGCATAAGGCAGTGGCCGAAGGGCTTGGCTAGGTATAAGGCAGGGGCTCAAGAGCTTGGCTAGGCACAAGGCAGGGGCCAAAGGGCTGGCTAGGCATAAGGCAGGGGCCCAAGGGCTTGGCTAGGCATAAGGCAGGGGCCCAAGTGCTTGGCTAGGCATACGGCAGGGGCCCAAGGTCTTGGCTATGCATAAGGTAAGGGCCCAAGGGCTTGGCTAAGCATAAGGCAGGGGCCCAAGGGCTTGGCTAGGCATGAGGAAGGGGCCCAAGGGCTTGGCTAGGCATAAAGCAGGGAGACTAGGGCCTGGCTAGTCATAAAGCAGGGGCCCAAGGGCTTGGCTAGGCATAAAGCAGGGGGACAAGGGCCTAGCTAGTCATAAAGAAGGGGCCCAAGGGCTTGGTTAGGCATAAGGCAGGGGCCCAAGTTCCTTGCTATGCATATGGCAGGGGCACAAGGGCTTGAATAGGCATAAGTCAGGGGCCCAAGGGCTTGGCTAGGCATAAGGCAGGGGACCAAGGGCTTGGCTAGGCATAAGGCAGGGGCCCAAGGGCTTGGCTAGGCATAAGGTAGGGACCCAAAGGCTTGGCTAGGCATAACGCATGGGCCCAAGGGATTGACTAGACATAAAGCAGGGGCCCAAGGGCCTGGCTAGGCATAAGGCAGGGGACCAAGGGCTTGGCTAGGCATAAAGCAGGGGCCCAAGGGCCTGGCCAGCAATAAGGCAGTGGCCAAAGGGCTTGGCTAGGCATAAGGCAGGGGCTCAAGAGCTTGGCTAGGCACAAGGCAGGGGCCAAAGGGCCTGGCTAGGCATACGGCAGGGGCCCAAGGGCTTGGCTATGCATAAGGTAAGGGCCCAAGGGCTTGGCTAAGCATAAGGCAGGGGCCCAAGGGCTTGGCTGGGCATGAGGAAGGGGCCCAAGGGCTTGGCTAGGCATAAAGCAGGGAGACTAGGGCCTGGCTAGTCATAAAGCAGGGGCCCAAGGGCTTGGCTAGGCATAAAGCAGGGGGACAAGGGCCTAGCTAGTCATAAAGCAGGGGCCCAAGGGCTTGGTTAGGCATAAGGCAGGGGCCCAAGTTCCTTGCTATGCATATGGCAGGGGCACAAGGGCTTGAATAGGCATAAGTCAGGGGCCCAAGGGCTTGGCTAGGCATAAGGCAGGGGCCCAAGGGCTTGGCTAGGCATAAGGCAGGGGCCCAAGGGCTTGGCTAGGCATAAGGTAGGGACCCAAAGGCTTGGCTAGGCATAACACATGGGCCCAAGGGATTGGCTGGACATAAAGCAGGGGCCCAAGGGCCTGGCTAGGCATAAGGCAGGGGACAAAGGGCTTAGATAGGCATAAAGCAGGGGCCCAAGGGCTAGGCATAAGGCAGGGGCCCAAGGGCTTGGCTAGGCATAAGGCAGGGGCCCAAGTGCTTGGCTAGGCATGCGGCAGGGGCCCAAGGGCTTGGCTATGCATAAGGTAAGGGCCCAAGGGCTTGGCTAAGCATAAGGCAGGGGCCCAAGCGCTTGGCTAGGCATGAGGAAGAGGCCCAAGGGCTTGGCTAGGCATAAGGCAGGGAGACTAGGGCATGGCTAGTCATAAAGCAGGGGTCCAAGGGCTTGGCTAGGCATGAGGAAGAGGCCCAAGGGCTTGGCTAGGCATAAAGCAGGGAGACTAGGGCATGGCTAGTCATAAAGCAGGGGTCCAAGGGCTTGGCTAGGCATAAAGCAGGGGACAAGGGCCTAGCTAGTCATAAAGCAGGGTCCCAAGGGCTTGGTTAGGCATAAGGCAGGGGCCCAAGTTCCTTGCTAGGCATATGGCAGGGACACAAGGGCTTGAATAGGCATAAGGCAGATAAGGCAGGGGCCCAAGGGCTTGGCTAGGCATAAGACAAAGGCCCGAGGGCTTGGCTAAGCATAAGGCAGGGGCCCAAGCGCTTGGATAGGCATAAGGTAGGGACCCAAAGACTTGGCTAGGCATAACGCATGGGCCCAAGGGATTGGCTAGACATAAAGCAGGGGCCCAAGTGCCTGGTTAGGCATAAGGCAGGGGACCAAGGGCTTGGCTAGGCATAAAGCAGGGGCCCAAGGGCCTGGATAGGCATAAGGCAGTGGCCGAAGGGCTTGGCTAGGCATTAGGCAGGGACTCAAGAGCTTGGCTAGGCACAAGGCAGGGGCCAAAGGGGCTGGCTAGGCATTAAGCAGGGGCCCAAGGGCTTTCTCTAGGCTTAAAGCAGGGGTCCTAGGGCCTGGCTAGGCATAAGGCAGGGGCCCAAGGGCTAGGCTAGTCATTAGGCAGGGGCCCAAGGGCTTGGCTAGGCATACAGCAGGGGCCCAAGGGCTTGGCTATGCATAAGGTAAGGGCCCAAATGCTTGGCTAAGCATAAGGCAGGGGCCCAAGGGCTTGGCTAGGCATGAGGAAGGGGACCAAGGGCTTGGCTAGGCATAAAGCAGGGAGACTAGGGCCTGGCTAGTCATAAAGCAGGGGACCAAGGGCTTGGCTAGGCATAAAGCAGGGGGACTAGGGCCTGGCTAGTCATAAAGCAGGGGCCCAAGGGCTTGGTTAGGCATAAGGCAGGGGCTCAAGTTCCTTGCTAGGCTTATGGCAGGGGCAAAAGGGCTTGAATAGGCATAAGGCAGGGGCCCAAGGGCCTGGCTAGTCATAAAGCAGGGGCCCAAGGGCTTGGTTAGGCATAAGGCAGGGGCCCAAGTTCCTTGCTAGGCTTATGGCAGGGGCAAAAGGGCTTGAATAGGCATAAGGCAGGGGCCCAAGGGCTTGGCTAAGCATAAGGCAGGGGCCCAAGGGCTTGGCTAGGCATAAGGTAGGGACCCAAAGGCTTGGCTAGTCATAACGCATGGGTCCAAGGGATTGGCTAGGCATAAAGCAGGTGCCCAAGGGCCTGGCTAGGCATAAGGCAGGGGACCAACAGCTTAGATAGGCATAAAGCAGGGGCCCAAGGGCTTGGCTAGGCATAAGGCAGGGGCCCAAGTGCTTGGTTAGGCATAAGGCAGGGGCCAAGGGCTTGGCTATGCATAAGGCAAGGGAACAAGGGCTTGGCTAAGCATAAGGCAGGGGCCCAAGGGCTTGGCTAGGCATAAGGCCGGGGCCCAAGGGCTTGGCTAGGCATAAAGCAGGGGGACAAGGGACTGGCTAGTCATAAGGCAGGGGCCCAAGGGCTTGGATTGGCATAAGGCAGGGGCCCAAGGGCCTGGCTAGGCATAAGGCAAGGGCCCAAGGGTTTGGCTAAGCATAAGGCAGGGGCCCAAGCGCTTGGATAGGCATAAGGTAGGGACCCAAAGACTTGGCTAGGCATAACGCATGGGCCCAAGGGATTGGCTAGACATAAAGCAGGGGCCCAAGTGCCTGGTTAGGCATAAGGCAGGGGACCAAGGGCGTGGCTAGGCATAAAGCAGGGGCCCAAGGGCCTGGATAGGCATAAGGCAGTGGCCGAAGGGCTTGGCTAGGCATTAGGCAGGGACTCAAGAGCTTGGCTAGGCACAAGGCAGGGGCCAAAGGGGCTGGCTAGGCATTAAGCAGGGGCCCAAGGGCTTGGCTAGGCTTAAAGCAGGGGTCCTAGGGCCTGGCTAGGCATAAGGCAGGGGCCCAAGGGCTAGGCTAGTCATTAGGCAGGGGCCCAAGGGCTTGGCTAGGCATACGGCAGGGGCCCAAGGGCTTGGCTATGCATAAGGTAAGGACTCAAATGCTTGGCTAAGCATAAGGCAGGGGCCCAAGGGCTTGGCTAGGCATAAGGAAGGGGACCAAGGGCTTGGCTAGGCATAAAGCAGGGAGACTAGGGCCTGGCTAGTCATAAAGCAGGGGACCAAGGGCTTGGCTAGGCATAAAGCAGGGGGACTAGGGCCTGGCTAGTCATAAAGCAGGGGCCCAAGGGCTTGGTTAGGCATAAGGCAGGGGCTCAAGTTCCTTGCTAGGCTTATGGCAGGGGCAAAAGGGCTTGAATAGGCATAAGGCAGGGGCCCAAGGGCCTGGCTAGTCATAAAACAGGGGCCCAAGGGCTTGGTTAGGCATAAGGCAGGGGCCCAAGTTCCTTGCTAGGCTTATGGCAGGGGCAAAGGGCTTGAATAGGCATAAGGCAGGGGCCCAAGGGCTTGGCTAAGCATAAGGCAGGGGCCCAAGGGCTTGGCTAGGCATAAGGTAGGGACCCAAAGGCTTGGCTAGTCATAACGCATGGGCCCAAGGGATTGGCTAGGCATAAAGCAGGTGCCCAAGGGCCTGGCTAGGCATAAGGCAGGGGACCAACAGCTTAGATAGGCATAAAGCAGGGGCCCAAGGGCTTGGCTAGGCATAAGGCAGGGGCCCAAGTGCTTGGTTAGGCATAAGGCAGGGGCCAAGGGCTTGGCTATGCATAAGGCAAGGGACCAAGGGCTTGGCTAAGCATAAGGCAGGGGCCCAAGGGCTTGGCTAGGCATAAGGCCGGGGCCCAAGGGCTTGGCTAGGCATAAAGCAGGGGGACAAGGGACTGGCTAGTCATAAGGCAGGGGCCCAAGGGCTTGGCTTGGCATAAGGCAGGGGCCCAAGGGCCTGGCTAGGCATAAGGCAAGGGCCCAAGGGTTTGGCTAAGCATAAGGCAGGGGCCCAAGAGCTTGGCTAGGCATAAAACAGGGGGGCAAGGTCCTGGCTAGTCATAAGGCAGGGGCCCAAGGGCTTGGCTAGGCATAAGGCAGGGGCCCAAGGGCTAGGCTAGGCATGAGTCAGTTGCCCAAGTGCTGGGGTTTTCATAAGACAGGGGCCCAAGGGCTTGACCAGGGATAAGTCAGAGGCCTAAGGCAGGGGCCCAAGGGCTTGGATAGGCATGAGGAAGGGGCCCAAGGGCTTGGCTAGGCATAAAGCAGGGAGACTAGGGCCTGGCTAGTCATAAAGCAGGGGCCCAAGGGCTTGGCTAGGCATAAAGCAGGGGGACAAGGGCCTGGCTAGTCATAAAGCAAGGGCCCAAGGGCTTGGTTAGGCATAAGGCATGGGCCCAAGTTCTTTGCTAGGCTTATGGCAGGGGCAAAAGGGCTTGAATAGGCATAAGGCAGGGGCCCAAGTGCTTGGCTAGGCATAAGGCAGGGGGCCAAGGGCTTGGCTAGGCATAAGGCAGAGGCCCAAGGGCTTGGCTAGGCATAAGGTAGGGACCCAAAGGCTTGGCTAAGCATAAAGCATGGGCCCAAGGTATTGGCTAGACATAAAGCAGGGGCCCAAGTGCCTGGCTAGGCATAAGGCAGGGGACCAAGGGCTTAGATAAGCATAAAGCAGGGGCCCAAGGGCTAAGGTACGCATAAGGCAGGGGCCCAAGGGCTTGGTTTGGCATAAGGCAGGGGCCCAAGGGCTTGGCTAGGCATTAGGCAGAGGCCCAAGGGCTTGGCTAGGCATAAGGCAGGGACCCAAAGGCTTGGCTAAGCATAAAGCAAGGGCCCAAGGTATTGGCTAGACATAAAGCAGGGGCCCAAGTGCCTGGCTAGGCATAAGGCAGGGGACCAAGGGCTTAGATAAGCATAAAGCAGGGGCCCAAGGGCTAAGCTACGCATAAGGCAGGGGCCCTAGGGCTTGGCTAGTTATAAGGCAGGGGCCCAAGGGCTTAGCTAAGCATAAGGCAGGGGCCCAAGGGCTTGGTTAGGCATAAGGTAGGGACCCAAAGGCTTGGCTAGGCATAACGCATGGGCCCAAGGGATTGGCTAGGCATAAAGCAGGTGCCCAAGGGCCTGGCTAGGCATAAGGCAGGGGACCAACGGCTTAGATAGGCATAAAGCAGGGGCCCAAGGGCTTGGCTAGGCATAAGGCAGGGGCCCAAGTGCTTGGCTAGGCATAAGGCAGGGGCCAAGGGCTTGGCTATGTATAAGGCAAGGGCCCAAGGGCTTGGCTAAGCATAAGGCAGGGGCCCAAGGGCTTGGCTAGGCATAAGGCCGGGGCCCAACGGCTAGGCTGGGCATAAAGCAGTTGCCCAAGGGCATTGCTAGGTATAATGTAGGTACCCAAGGGCTTGGCTAGGCATAAGGCAGGGGCCCAAGGGCCTGGCTAGGCATAAGGCAGGGGACCAATGGCTTAGATAGGCATAAAGCAAGGGCCTAGGGGGTAGGCTAGGTATAAGGCAGGGGCCCAAGGGCTTGGCTATGCATAAGAAAAGGGCCCAAGGGTTTTGCTAAGCATAAGGCAGGGGCCCAAGAGCTTGGCTAGGCATAAAACAGGGGGACAAGGGCCTGGCTAGTCATAAGGCAGGGGCCCAAGGGCTTGGCTAGGCATAAGGCAGGGGCCCAAGGGCTAGGCTAGGCATGAGTCAGTTGCCCAAGTGCTTGGGTTTTAATAAGACAGGGGCCCAAGGGCTTGACCAGGGATAAGTCAGGGGCCCAAAGGCTTGACTAGGCATAAGGCAGGGGCCCAAGGGCTTGACTAGGCATAAGGTAGGGGCCCAAGGGCTTGACTAGGCATAAGGCAGGCGCCCAAGTGCTTGGCTAGGCATAAGGCAGGGGCACAATTGCTTGAATAGGCAGAAGGCAGGGGCCCAAGGGCTAGGCATAAGGCAGGGGCTCAAGTGCCTGACTAGGCATAAAGCAGGGGCCCAAGGGCCTCGCTAGGCATAAGGCAGGTACCCAAGGGCTGGCTACGCATAAGGCAGGTGGCCAAGAATAAGCTAAGTATAAGGAAGGGGTACAAAGGCAGGCTGGGCGTAAAGCCAGAGCCAAGGGCAGGTCAGAAGTAAGGCCTGGGTGCCCAAGAGCAAGCAAGGCTTAAGGCAGGGGCCCAAGGGCAGGCAAAGGCTTAAGGCTTACTCTTTGAACTCTTTGCATAAAGGGTGAGGCACCCTCAGGGTTGAAGACCTAGTTTTCATCCTTCTACTCTATACCAGGACAGCTACGACTAGATCCTTTGTTGTACAGTGCGGGGCCACCCCACAACCCCATGCTCCAGGCGACCAGGCAATTCTTGTCTGTCATCTGTAAATGGGTAACGCCTTTTACCCATTTACAGTCGTGCATGCGCATTCAGACGGGACAAGAACGAAGAGAGTATTGCCTGTACTGTTTGCCTAACCGGCATGAAGTTCAAAACAATAAACAAAACACAGAGGCAGAGTAGGCGAAAGGCAGGGGCCCAAGGGCTTGGCTACGCATAAGGCAGGGGCCCAAGGGCTTGGCTAGACATAAGGTAGGGGTCCCAAGGGCTTGACTAGGCATAAGGGAGGGGTCCCAAGGGCTTGGCTAGGCATAAGGCAGGGGCCCAAGGGCTATGCTAGGCATAAGGCAGGGGTCCAAGGGGCTTGGCTAGGCATAAGGCAGGGGCGCAAGGGCTTGGCTAGGCATAAGGCAGTGGCCCAAGGGCTTGGCTAGGCATAAGGCAGTGGCCCAAGGGCATGGCTAGGCATAAGGCAGTGGCCGAAGGGCTTGGCTAGATATAAGTTAGATGTATAAGGGCTTGGCTAGGATAAAGGCAGGTGCCCAAGTTCTTGCCTAGGCATAAGGAAGGGGCCCAAGGGTTTGGCTAGGAATAAGGCAGGGGCCCAAGGGCTTGGCTGTGCATATGGCAGGAGCGAAAGGGCATGTCTAGGCCTAGGGCAGGAGCCCAAGGGCTTGGCTAGGCCTAAGGCAGGGGCCCAAGGACTTCACTAGGCATAAGGCAGGGGCCTAAGGGCTTGGCTAGGCATAAGGCAGGGACCCAAGGGCTGGCTACACATAATGCAGGAGGCCAAGAATAAGCTAAGCATAAGGAAGGGGTACAAAGGCAGGCTAGGCGTAAGGGCAGAGCCAAAGGGCAGGTTATAAGTAAGGCCGGGGGGCCCAAGGGCAATCAGGGCATAAAGCAGGGGCCCAAGGGCAGGCAAAGGCATAAGGCTTACTCTATGTATAAAGAGTGAGGCACCCTTAGGGATGAAGAGCTAGTTTTCACCCTTCTACTCTACTGTAACAGGACATCTAGGACTAGATCCTTTGTTGCACAGTGCGGGGCCACTCCATGATTCCATGCTCCAAGCGACCAGGCACTTCTTGTCTGTCATCCGTAAGTGAGTAACACCTTCTTCCCCATTTACAGTCATGCATGCGCATTCAGATGGGACAAGAGCGAATTGCCTGTCCAGTTTGCCTGGATGAAGTTCAAAACAATAAAACAAAGAGTCAGGATAGGTGAAAGGCAGGGGCCCAAGGGCTTGGCTAGGCATAAGGTGTTATGGAAATTTTGGTTAGGATAAATCTATCCCCATGTTTGCTTCTGCTGTTCCCAAATTAAATGAGTATTTTTAGAGCTCTCTGGAAATGAACACTGTCCACTCAAAAGTGCCAGCAGAACATTCCATCAATACTGATGGCTTTATTATTCTCACATAGTCTTATTCATTTACAGAAAGGGGTTGGTTAGTTCATTAACATACAATTAGAAGCTTCAAGGCTATTGGATGCTTGAATATATGAGTGTATGCATTTTTCTTTAAAGGGTATGCCACACTAAACGAGATCGCAAACGAGATCGCTAACGAGATCACTAAAACGTCACTATTTTGCGATCTCGTTAGCGACCTCGTTGTGTGTGGCATGTAGCAACGATGTGGCCCCTGCTGTGATGTCGCTGATCGTTCACTAGAGTTCTGGACCGTTTTTTGATCGTTGGCGTCCCACTGGTGAGCCTGAATCGCTGTGTTTGGCACCTTTTGCGAACGACGAGCGACCTCGTTTGTGACGCATATGACTGTTTTGCGTCACGGAGTGGATCGCAATATCTGTAAGTTCTCTTTTGCGTCACAGAGAGGATCGCAGAAGTTGCAAAGCAGGCTAGCAGGATGCAGAGAGCAGGAGCGATGCTGGAAATTCCTATGATTCAGAAGCGCTCAGTACATGCTAATGACATCCTAACGACCGCCAAAGTCGTTAAAGAGATCGCTGACCGCTGATGTGTCGTTTATGAGATCTCCTGTTTGGCAGCTACTAGCGACCTAAAAGAGATCACACCAACGATTGCGTCGTTATCGTGATCGCTAACAAGATCGCTAAGTGTGGCAGTACCTTTACTCTATCTTAACAAAGATTGATTCGATGATTCATGACCCTTATCAAGCTTTCCTGTGATCTCAGCAAAAAGCAGCTATTTACTCAGACCATCTGTTACTTAGTTCCCTTTTTCATCTCCTGACTTATGAAGGCCAGGGGTCATGTCTTAACCCCTTCAAGACCCAGCCTATTTTGACCTTACAGACCTTGCCATTTTTTGCAATTCTGACCAGTGTCCCTTTATGAGGTAATAACTCAGGAACGCTTCAACGGATCCTAGCGATTCTGAGATTGTTTTTTCGTGACATATTGGGCTTCATGTTAGTGGTAAATTTAGGTCGATAATTTTTGCGTTTATTTGTGAAAAAAATGGAAATTTGGCGAAAATTCTGAAAATTTTGTAATTTTCAAATTTTTAATTTTTATTCTGTTAAACCAGAGAGTTATGTGGCACAAAACAGTTAATAAATAACATTTCCCACATGTCTACTTTACATCAGCACAATTTTGGGAACAACATTTTTTTTTTGTTAGGAAGTTATAAGGGTTAAAAGTTGACCAGCGATTTCTCATTTTTACAGCAAAATTTACAAAACCATTTTTTTTAGGGACCACCTCACATTTGAAGTCACTTTGAGGGGTCTATATGGCAGAAAATACCCAAAAGTGACACCTTATAAAAAACTGTACCCATCAAGCTACTCAAAACTACATTCAAGAAGATTATTAACCCTTCAGGTGCTTCACAGGAACTAAAGCAACGTGGAAGGAAAAAATGGACATTTTAATTTTTCCAACAAAAATTTTTTTTAGCATCAATTTTTTCATTTTTACATGGGCATTAGGATAAAATGGATCCTAAAATTTGTTGGGCAATTTCTCCTGAGTACACAGATACCTCATATGTGGTCATAAACCACTGTATGGGCGCACGGCAGGGCTCAGAAGGGAAGGAGCGCCATTTGACTTTTGAATGGAAAATATGCTGGAATATTTAGCGGTTGCCATGTCGCATTTGGAGAGTTCCTGTGTGCCTAAACATTGGAGCTCCCCCACAAGTGACCCCATTTTGGAAACTAGACCCCCTAAGGAACTTATCTAGATGCATAGTGATCACTTTGAACCCCCAGGTGCTTCACAAATTGATCTGTAAAAAAAAGAAAGTACTTTTTTTTCACAAAAATTTTCTTTTAGCCTCAGTTTTTTCATTTTCACATGGGCAACAGTATAAATTGGATCCTAAAATTTGTTGGGCAATTTCTCCTGAGTACACAGATACCTCATATGTGGTCATAAACCACTGTTTGGGCGCACGGCAGGGCTCAGAAGGGAAGGAGCGCCATTTGACTTTTTGAATGGAAAATATGCTGGAATATTTAGCGGTTGCCATGTCGCATTTGGAGAGTCCCTGTGTGCCTAAACATTGGAGCTCCCCCACAAGTGACCCCATTTTGGAAACTAGACCCCCTAAGGAACTTATCTAGATGCATAGTGAGCACTTTGAACCCCCAGGTGCTTCACAAATTGATCCGTAAATAAAAGAAAGTACTTTTTTTTCACAAAAATTTTCTTTTAGCCTCAGTTTTTTTTCATTTTCACATGGGCAACAGTATAAATTGGATCCTAAAATTTGTTGGGCAATTTCTCCTGAGTACACAGATACCTCATATGTGGTCATAAACCACTGTTTGGGCGCACGACAGGGCTCAGAAGGGAAGGAGCGCCATTTGACTTTTTGAATAGAAAATATGCTGGAATATTTAGCGGTTGCCATGTCGCATTTGGAGAGTCCCTGTGTGCCTAAACATTGGAGCTCCCCCACAAGTGACCCCATTTTGGAAACTAGACCCCCTAAGGAACTTACCTAGATGCATAGTGAGCACTTTGAACTCCCAGGTGCTTCACAAATTGATCCATAAATAAAAGAAAGTACTTTTTTTTCACAAAAATTTTCTTTTAGCCTCAGTTATTTTGATTTTCACATTGGCAACAGTATAAATTGGATCCTAAAATTTGTTGGGCAATTTCTCCTGAGTACACAGATACCTCATATGTGGTCATAAACCACTGTTTGGGCGCACGGCAGGGCTCAGAAGGGAAGGAGCGCCATTTGACTTTTTGAATGGAAAATATGCTGGAATATTTAGCGGTTGCTATGTCGCATTTGGAGAGTCCCTGTGTGCCTAAACATTGGAGCTCCCCCACAAGTGACCCCATTTTGGAAACTAGACCCCCTAAGGAACTTATCTAGATGCAAAGTGAGCACTTTGAACTCCCAGGTGCTTCACAAATTGATCCGTAAATAAAAGAAAGTACTTTTTTTTCACAAAAATTTTCTTTTAGCCTCAGTTATTTTCATTTTCACATGGGCAATAGTATAAATTGGATCCTAAAATTTGTTGGGCAATTTCTCCTGAGTACACAGATACCTCATATGTGGTCATAAACCACTGTTTGGGCGCACGGCAGGGCTCAGAAGGGAAGGAGCGCCATTTGACTTTTTGAATGGAAAATATGCTGGAATATTTAGCGGTTGCTATGTCGCATTTGGTGAGTCCCTGTGTGCCTAAACATTGGAGCTCCCCCACAAGTGAACCCATTTTGGAAACTAGACCCCCTAAGGAACTTATCTAGATGCATAGTGAGCACTTTGAACCCCCAGGTGCTTCACAAATTGATCCATAAATAAAAGAAAGTACTTTTTTTTCACAAAAATTTTCTTTTAGCCTCAGTTATTTTCATTTTCACATGGGCAACAGTATAAATTGGATCCTAAAATGTGTTGGGCAATTTCTCCTGAGTACACAGATACCTCATATGTGGTCATAAACCACTGTTTGGGCGCACTGCAGGGCTCAGAAGGGAAGGAGCGCCATTTGACTTTTTGAATGGAAAATATGCTGGAATATTTAGCGGTTGCCATGTCGCATTTGGAGAGTTCCTGTGTGCCTAAACATTGGAGCTCCCCCACAAGTGACCCCATTTTGGAAACTAGACGCCCTAAGGAACTTATCTAGATGCATAGTGAGCACTTTGAACCCCCAGGTGCTTCACAGAAGTTTATAACGCAGAGCCGCGAAAATAAAAAATCATTTTTTTTTCTCAAAAAATGATTTTTTAGCCCACTGTTTTTTATTTTCTCAATGGTTACAGGAGAAATTGGACCCCAAAAGTTGTTGTCCAGTTTCTCCTGAGTACGCTAGTACCCCATATGTGGGGGGGAACCACTGTTTGGGCACACGTCAGGGCTCGGAAGGGATGTAGTGACGCTTTGAAATGCCGACTTGATGGAATGGTCTGCGGGCATCTTGTTACGTTTGCAGAGCCCCTGATTGCCTAAACAGTAGAAACTCCCCACAAGTGACCCCATTTTGGAAACTAGACCCGGCAAAGAACTTATCTAGATGTGTGGTGAGCACTTTGAACCCCCAAGGGCTACACAGAAGTTTATAACGCCCAGGCATGAAAATAAAAAAATCATATTTTTTCCACAATCAGGATCTTTTAGTCCCCAATTTTTTTATTTTCCCAAGGGTAACATGAGAAATTAGACCCCAAAAGTTGTTGTCCAATTTGTCCTGAGTATGCTGATATCCCATATGTGGGAGAAAACTACTGTATGGGCACACGTCGGGGCTCGGATGGGAAGTAGTGACGTTTTGAAATGCCCACTTGATGGAATGGTCTTCGGGCGTCATGTTACGTTTGCAGAGTCCCTGATGTGCCTAAACAGTAGAAACTCCCCACAAGTGACCCCATTTTGGAAACTAGATCCCCCAAGGAACTCCTATAGATGTGTGATAAGCACTTTGAATCTCCAAGTCCTTCACAGAAGTTTATAACGCAGAGCCGTGAAAATATAAAATCATTTTTTTTCCACAAAAATAATTTTTAGTCCCCAATTTTTTTCCCAATGTTAACAGGAGAAATTAGAACCCCCAAAGTTGTTGTGCAATTTTTCCGAGTACGCTGATACCCCATATGTGGGGATAAACCACTGTTTGGGCATACGTCGGGGCTTGGAATAAAGGGAGCACTGTTTGACTTTTTGAACGCAAAATTTGCAGGAATCAATGGTGGCGCCATGTCGCGTATGGAGACCCCCTGATGTGCCTAAATAGTGGAAACCCCTCAATTCTAACTCCAACCCTAACCCCAACACACCCCTAACCCCAACCCTAACCCCTACACACACCTAACCCTAATACAAACCCTAACCCTAACCCCAACACACCCCTAACCCTAATCCCAACTCTAACCATAAACCTAACTACAAGCCTAACCCTAATTCCAACCCTAACCCTAATTCCAACCCTAACCCAAATTCCAACCCTAACCGTAATTCTAACCTTAACCCTAATGCTATCCCTAACCCTAGTTCTAACCCTAAGGCTGGGTTCATATTGCGTTTTACCAGCCCGTTCAACACGTAGCGGTGACCGGCTGGTAACGGTATAGCATAATGCGATCGCGTTATGCTATACCCGCTAGCGCAGATGAATCAGCAGATAATCAGCCGCGGATCCGCAGCAAAATCCGCCGCGGATCTGCAGCGAATCAACAGCGAAATCAGCCGCGGATCAGCAGCGAAATCAGCCGCGGATCAGCAGCGAAATCAGCCGCGGATCAGTAGCGAAATCAGCCGCGGCTCAGCAGCGAAATCCGCTGTGGATCAGCAGCAAAATCAGCCGCGGATCCGCAGCGAATCAGCAGCGAAATCCGCCGCAGATCAGCAGCGAAATCCGCCGCGGATCAGCAGCGAAATCAGCCGCGGATCAGCAGCGAAATCAGCCGCGGATCAGCAGCGAAATCCGCTGCGGATCCGCAGCGAATCAGCAGCAAAATCAGTCGTGGATCAGCAGCGAAATCCGCCGCGAATCAGCAGCGAAATCCGCCACGAATCAGCAGCGAAATCAGCCGCGGATCCGCCGCGGATCAGCAGCGAAATCCGCCGCGGATCAGCAGCGAAATCCGCCGCGGATCAGCAGCGAAATCTGGCGCGAATCCGCAGCGAAATCCGCCACGGATCAGCAGCGAAATCCGCCGCGGATCAGCAGCGAAATCAGCCGCGAATCAGCAGCGAAATCAGCCGCGGATCAGCAGCGAAATCAGCCGCGGATCAGTAGCGAAATCAGCCGCGGATCAGCACTGAAATCATCCGCGGATCAGCAGCGAAATCCGCTGCGGATCCGAAGCGAATCAGCAGCAAAATCAGTCGCGGATTAGCAGCGAAATCCACCGCGGATCAGCAGCGAAATCAGCCGCGGATCCGCAGCGAATCAGCAGCGAAATCCGCCGCGGATCAGCAGCGAAATCAGCCGCGGATCAGCAGCGAAATCAGCCGCGGATCAGCAGCGAAATCAGCCGCGAATCAGCAGCAAAATCAGTCGTGGATCAGCAGCGAAATCCGCCGCGGATCCGCAGCGAAATCCGCAGCGGATCAGCAGCGAAATCCGCAGCGGATCAGCAGCGAAATCCGCCGCGAATCAGCAGCGAAATCCGCCGCGAATCAGCAGCGAAATCAGCCGCGGATCCGCCGCGGATCAGCAGCGAAATCCGCCGCGGATCAGCAGCGAAATCAGTCGCAGATCCGCAGCGAAATCAGTCGCGGATCCGCAGCGAAATCAGTTGCGGATCCGCAGCGAAATCAGTCGCGGATCAGCAGCGAAATCCGCCGCGGATCCGCAGCGAAATCCGCCGCGGATCAGCAGCGAGATCAGCCGCGGATCAGCAGCGAAATCCGCCGTGGATCCGCAGCAAAATACGCCGCGGATCCGCAGCAAAATCCGCAACGTGTGCACAGGGCCTAATAGGAAAAAAAAAAAAAAATAAATCTTTATTTTTTTATTTGTCCCTACCTATGATAAAGGGGGGGTTCATTTACTTTTTTTTATTTTGATCACTGTGACAGTTTATCACAGTGATCAAAATAAATTTTTGGACACTGGGGGGCACACTGCGCATGCGCCGGCCGGCGGGCGCACTGCGCATGCGCCCGCCATTTTCCAAGTTGGCGGCGCCCATGAAGAGGCCCGGGCGGACGCCGGGACCGATCCAGGGACATCGGTGGATCGGGAGAGGTGAGTAGGGTGGTCGGAAGGTTAGGGGGGGGGATCGGAAGGTGGGGGCACCGGAGCAAAGGAGGAGGGGAGCTGTTAGTGACGGCGGTGACCGATCGCTGCCATCTTTCGGTGGCGGCGGCCGATCGCCGCCGTGACTACGTGTGGGGGGGTCAGGTCTCGGTGTCCAGCCATGGCAGATGCTATTGCAGCATCGGCCATGGCTGGATTGTAATATTTCACCAATTAAATTGGTGAAATATTACAGATTGCTCTGATTGGCTGTTTCACTTTTAACAGCCAATCAGAGCGATCGTGGCCACGGGGGGGTTAAGCCAACCCCCTGTGGTGAAGCACAAAGGGTCCTGTAACTGCTGGTCGGGTGACCTTTGAGTAACCCCGGTCTCCCGGCCCGCAGGAACGCGATCCTTTCATGACGCAGGGTATGCGTCATAGGTCGGATTGGCATAGGTCGGGAAGGGGTTAAGCAACTGATTATAGCTAATGTCAGATTTGCATAGATATGTATGGGTAAAGGGTTTTTAACAAGTAAGATCTATCTGAATACATATGGATATACATTGAATAAATGAAATACACATATATTGATATATATATATATATATTGGGTTAGTACGGTGACAAGCAAGTGAGATCTACCTGATGTAAATAAGATACATATATATTTCCATCACAAAGGCAGGGGCCCAAGGGCTTGGCTAGGCAAAAGGCAGGGGCCCAAGTGTTTGGCTAGGCATAAGGCAGGTGCCCAAGGGCTTGGCTAGGCATAAGGCAGGGGCCCAAGGACTTGACTAGGCATAAGGCAGGGGCGAAAGGGCATGTCTAGGCCTAGGGCAGGAGCCCAAGGGCTTGGCTAGGCCTAAGGCAGGGGCCCAAGGACTTCACTAGGCATAAGGCAGGGGCCTAAGGGCTTGGCTAGGCATAAGGCAGGGACCCAAGGGCTGGCTACACATAATGCAGGAGGCCAAGAATAAGCTAAGCATAAGGAAGGGGTACAAAGGCAGGCTAGGCGTAAGGGGAGAGCCAAAGGGCAGGTTATAAGTAAGGCCGGGGGGCCCAAGGGCAAGCAGGGCATAAGGCAGGGGCCCAAGGGCAGGCAAAGGCATAAGGCTTTCTCTATGTATAAAGAGTGAGGCACCCTTAGGGATGAAGAGCTAGTTTTCACCCTTCTACTCTACTGTAACAGGACATCTAGGACTAGATCCTTTGTTGCACAGTGCGGGGCCACTCCATGATTCCATGCTCCAAGCGACCAGGCACTTCTTGTCTGTCATCCGTAAGTGAGTAACACCTTCTTCCCCATTTACAGTCATGCATGCGCATTCAGATGGGACAAGAGCGAATTGCCTGTCCAGTTTGCCTGGATGAAGTTCAAAACAATAAAACAAAGAGTCAGGATAGGTGAAAGGCAGGGGCCCAAGGGCTTGGCTAGGCATAAGGTGTTATGGAAATTTTGGTTAGGATAAATCTATCCCCATGTTTGCTTCTGCTGTTCCCAAATTAAATGAGTATTTTTAGAGCTCTCTGGAAATGAACACTGTCCACTCAAAAGTGCCAGCAGAACATTCCATCAATACTGATGGCTTTATTATTCTCACATAGTCTTATTCATTTACAGAAAGGGGTTGGTTAGTTCATTAACATACAATTAGAAGCTTCAAGGCTATTGGATGCTTGAATATATGAGTGTATGCATTTTTCTTTAAAGGGTATGCCACACTAAACGAGATCGCAAACGAGATCGCTAACGAGATCACTAAAACGTCACTATTTTGCGATCTCGTTAGCGACCTCGTTGTGTGTAGCATGTAGCAACGATGTGGCCCCTGCTGTGATGTCGCTGATCATTCACTAGAGTTCTGGACCGTTTTTTGATCGTTGGCGTCCCACTGGTGAGCCTGAATCGCTGTGTTTGGCACCTTTTGCGAACGACGAGCGACCTCGTTTGTGACGCATATGACTGTTTTGCGTCACGGAGTGGATCGCAATATCTGTAAGTTCTCTTTTGCGTCACAGAGAGGATCGCAGAAGTTGCAAAGCAGGCTAGCAGGATGCAGAGAGCAGGAGCGATGCTGGAAATTCCTATGATTCAGAAGCGCTCAGTACATGCTAATGACATCCTAACGACCGCCAAAGTCGTTAAAGAGATCGCTGACCGCTGATGTGTCGTTTATGAGATCTCCTGTTTGGCAGCTACTAGCGACCTAAAAGAGATCACACCAACGATTGCGTCGTTATCGTGATCGCTAACGAGATCGCTAAGTGTGGCAGTACCTTTACTCTATCTTAACAAAGATTGATTCGATGATTCATGACCCTTATCCAGCTTTCCTGTGATCTCAGCAAAAAGCAGCTATTTACTCAGACCATCTGTTACTTAGTTCCCTTTTTCATCTCCTGACTTATGAAGGCCAGGGGTCATGTCTTAAGCAACTGATTATAGCTAATGTCAGATTTGCATAGATATGTATGGGTAAAGGGTTTTTAACAAGTAAGATCTATCTGAATACATATGGATATACATTGAATAAATGAAATACACATATATTGATATATATATATATTGGGTTAGTACGGTGACAAGCAAGTGAGATCTACCTGATGTAAATAAGATACATATATATTTCCATCACAAAGGCAGGGGCCCAAGGGCTTGGCTAGGCATAAGGCAGGGGCCCACTGGCTTGGCTATGCATAAGGCAGGGGCCCAAAGGCTTGGCTAGGCATAAGTCAGGAGCCCAAGGGCTTGACTAGGCATAAGGCAGGAACCAAGGGCTTAGCTAGGCATAAGGTAGGTGCTCATGGGCTTGACTAGGCAATAGGCAGGGGCCCAAGGGCTTGTGTTGTGAACATGTTGGAAATGACTACTGATCTGAGGCTCCCTCTTGTGGCTGCTGATGGTATTGAAGCTGTATTAAATGACAAGGCTTTATCACCTTTAAGCGAGGATTGGCAATCAGGGGAGACTGACTGGGCTGATATAAGTGAGCTGCCCTCCCATGATCCTCGCCGGTGATTAGTTTCCTCTTACTGGTCTAGTTTGGAAGTCAGCTGGTTTTCTGCTGTCTCCTGCGAACATTCAGATAAGTTACTTTCTGCTTTTCTCTGTGGTTAGATTTTCTTTGTTTTTGCTGCTCTGCTTTTTGAGGTCAGTCGGTTCCCCTACAGGGGCATGTGCTGGTCTCTGGTTCTCATTTGTTTCTGTTCACTTGCTCTGTTCCTGTTGTTTCAGTGCTGATGGGTAGCAGCTTGTTCACACCAGAGATCTGATTAAGTGGGGGCGAGATCGTGTGGTCTCAGCATTTTTGGAATCAGTAGTGTTGGAATTTTTCCTAGGGTTTTGCTCTGTTGCAGACAGTATTCTTTCCTATCCTGTCTTGTCTAGATAGCTTTTGGCCCCAGAGTTTGCTCGCTCTATTTTCTACCTGCGTTAGTATTTCATCTTGTCTAACCGCCATTATATGCGTGGGGGCTGCCTAATCCTTTGGGGCTCTACTCCGGGGCATTTAGCTTTCCTCTTTCTATCTTCAGGTGTAGCTAATCTTTCCGGCTGTGTCGAGGCGTCTAGGTCACCGTAGGTACATCCCATGGCTGCTTCTAGTTGTGTGGTTAGTTTAGGGGTCTGCAACCTTTTAGTTCCGAACCTCTCTGGTGTTCGGCTGCCTTGGCTGTTTTTTGCTCCTGTCCTCCTCAGCTACCAAATCACAACAGAATCATCGGCCTGACTGTAAATTTTATGGTACTCAAAAGAAGGAAAAAATAGTTTAAAAAAGAAAGAAAAAGTAGTCAGATTTTTTTTTTGTGTGTGTATTTTTTCATCTTTATCTCTGGGGGCCGTAGGAGGAGTTTTTCTGCAATGGAAATCAAGCATTTGTCCGATCGTGTGGAGCAGCTTGCTGCTGAAGTTCGGAGTATTGCTATCTATCTCACTCGGTTGCTTGCTGTAGAACCTAAGATCCCTATTCCGGATTTATTTTTCAGTGATCGTTCAAAATTTTTGAATTTTAAAAATAACTGTAAGTTATTTTTTTCCCTGAAACCTAAGTCCTCGGGGAACGTAGCACAGCAGGTTCAAATTGTCATCTCCCTGTTGGGTGACGACCCTCAGGATTGGGCCTTTTCCCTGACACCTGGGGAATCCTGTTTTGACTGACGTTGATGTGTTTTTTCAGGCTCTGGGGTTTTTGTACAATGCACCTAATATTACTGATCAAGCTGATAAAACCCTATTGCCATTGTATCAGGGTCAGGAAGCCGCAGAGCTATATTGTCAGAAATTCCGAAAGTGGGCAGTCCTTACTAAATGGAATGATGATGCCTGGGCAGCTCTTTTTCCGAAGGGTCTGGCAGAAACCGTAAAGGACGTTATGGTGGGATTTCCTGTTCCCTCTGGTCTCAATGACTATGTCATTAGCTATTCAAATTGATAGACGTTTACGTGAGCGTAGAAATATACGAGAGGTGGTGGTGCCTTGTGAGCAAACCTCTGAGCCCATGCAGTGTGATGGAGTGGTTTCTGGGGCTCAGCGTCGAAAGTTTCCAAAGCCTAATAAGTTGTGCTTCTATTGTGGAGACGCTTCTCATACTATTTCCGTCTGTCCTAAGCGGGGTAGACGTTTTGCGCTCTCATTTGTTTTGAGTAATGTTCAGACTAAATTTCTTTTGACTGTTACCTTGATTTGCTCCATGTCCACATTTTCTGCTCAGTCTTTTGTTGATTCAGGAGCAGCTCTAAACCTGATGGATTTTGATTTTGACAAAAGTTGTGTGTTGTGAATAATCTGGAGGTGACTTCTGAGCTGGAGCTCCCTCCGGTGGTTGCTGAGTGTAATGAACTAATTGCCGAATGGCCTTCAGCTGGCTCTGAATGGTCTGATATAAGTGACCTGAACCCCCTTCAGCCTTGCCGGTAATCAATTGTTCTTCCTGTCTTCTTGGAGCTCAGCTTGCATTCCTGCTCTCATTCAGATAAGAGATTTGCTGTTTTTTTTTCCTCTGGTTGGATTTTCCTTGCCTGGTGTTAGGGTCTGCGGAACTCACCACCGTGCAGGCGGAACCTGCTGCTAGTAAAATGGCGCAAGACGCGAACTCTGTTATCCCGCAGAGTCACCAAAAGAAACACCGCAATGCGCTGTGGCAATATGTGCGCACTCTGTTATTTCACAGAGCCGCTAGAAGGAGTGCCGCAGCGCAATATGGCGATGTGTGCGAAGTCACTGAACACAACTGAGTCGCAAAATAAACACGCTAGGGCGCTGTCTAACGTTGAAAGCGAACCCTGTTACGTCACAGAGCCGCTGAGAAAAAGTTCTCTGTTCTGTCAGGCACCCAGGTACACAGTTAAGTGCTAAGCGAACATAGAACGTGATCATGTGCTAATGTCCTCGCGGGAGTCACCCGCAATCTATGGCGTCTGAACGCCAGGCCCTGAATATGGCAATCAAACTCCTCACTGGTTATGCCGGTAATATAGGGCATCTAGGACATCGACCCTGACCAGCTAGCATACCAAACTCCTCACCGATTAAGTCGGTATTCAAGGGGCTTATTTCAGCCGGGCCCTAACCACACATACTCATGACCACACTGGCGCAAAGCATATAATGGTTGATACTAGCGCATGGCGGCTCAGCATTGCCACCCTTTTATAATAACAGCTACAGGACCTGCCAGAAACAAGGACCGATGAAACTTGTTCCAGAACACCAGTAGTCACAGGACCTTCCTGGCAGACCAATAGGAGCTGCTGAAGTACCTGAGCATGTGACCCCTGATCTCCAATGAGAGATCTCACCCTGGGCATGCTCAGAAGGGAAAAACAAGGACTTTGTCCTAAAGACGTCTGCTCGCCGCTAACCAGTAATGGCCACAACAGCAGAGTTTGGAGGAGCAGCAGTAATCCTCTGCACACTGCCAGACTGGGCGAGACGCTGGGACCGACGTCTAAGCTGAGCAGAGTCCACTGCGGCCGGAGACGAATGGGAGACCGCAGCCGGAATGGCTCGAGATTCCCCTTGTGCAGAAGCGGGAACTCGACCCCTAACATTACCCCCCCTCCTAGGGCCCCCCCTTCTCTGGGCCTCGCTGCGTTCAAAAGCAGTGATGAGCTGCGGAGCGTGAACGTGCTCGGCCGGCTCCCAGGACCTATCCTCAGGCCCATAACCCCTCCAATCCACCAAATAAAATCTTTTGCCCCGTACCACCTTACACCCTACGATGGCGTTCACCTCATGGTCATCCGTAGTGAACCCGATGTCCTGGAAGATGACTCGGAAAACCGGGACATGAGCACGGGTTTCAAGAGGGATACGTGAAAGGTGTCGGAGATACCCAGGCGTGGTGGAAGAGCCAAACGGTATACCACAGGGTTAACTTGCTCGAGGACCTTGAAAGGACCCAGGTAGCGGGGTGCCAACTTAGTGGACTCAATTCGCAGCCTAATGTTACGGGCGGAGAGCCACACCAAGTCCCCAGGAGCAAATGTTGGAGCGGGGCGCCGATGTGCATTGGCGGAGGACCTCATCCTCTCCTTGGATGCCTGAATGGCATCCTGGGTACGGTCCCAAATGTCCTGTGCCTCCACAGCCCAGTCTGCCTCCCTGGAGTTGGCAGAAGACACGGGCATGGGCACCGGAACCCGCGGATGCTGACCGTAGTTCAGGAGGAATGGAGTCTGTCCGGTGGAGTCAACCACAGCATTGTTTAGTGCAAACTCTGCCCATGGTAGCAAGGATGCCCAGTCATCCTGCCTGGCTGAGACAAAATGTCATAGATAGGTGACCAAGGTCTGGTTGGCCCTCTCTACCAACCCATTCGTCTCAGGATGGTACGCTGTAGAGAGATTTAACTCAATACTGAGTAGACGACAAAGCTCTCTCCAGAACCGAGACGCAAACTGGGGACCTCGGTCACGGATAATTTTGTCCGGCATGCCGTGTAGACGGAAGATGTGCCTAATGAACAATGCTGCCAGAGCCCGTGCAGAAGGTAACCGTGGTAGTGGCACCAGATGCACCATTTTGGAGAAATGGTCGGTGATTACCCAAATGATGGTGCAACCCCGAGACTTGGGCAAGCCCACCACAAAGTCCATCCCAACCATCTCCCAGGGTCTGTCTGCCACCGGCAAAGGGTAAAGTAACCCAGCTGGCCGTTGTCATGGAGACTTATTCTTGGCGCAGGAGACACACGCCCGAACATAGTCCCCAACATCACGGACCATATGCGGCCACCAGTATGTTCTCACCAGCAATTCAGATGTCCTCTTTGCCCCAAAGTGTCCACCCACCCTGGATGAATGTGCCCAAGAGAGTACCTCTGGTCGCAAATTGGTAGGCACAAAAGTCTTGCCTGGGGCACAGACTCTAGCGAAACCGGGGCCACTGTTCTCAGGCTCTCTGTGGGGACAATAAGCCGAGGCTCCTCCACCTCCTCCTCAGAGGACACCACAGAGCGAGAGAGAGCGTCGGCACGAATGTTCTTCTCTCCCGAGAGGAAATTGAGTGTGAAATTAAACCGGGAAAAGAACAAGGACCATCTGGCCTGGCGAGAGTTAAGCCGCTGGGCTGTCTGCAGATACACCAAATTTTTGTGGTCGGTGAAGACTTGGAAGGGAAAGCGGGCCCCCTCCAACAGATGTGTCCACTCAGAGAAGGCCAACTTCATGGCTAGCAACTCCCTATTCCCGATGGAATAAATCCTCTCCGCTAATGTGAAGGTCTTAGAGAAGAAGCAAGGATGCTTCCGACCTTGAGCATCCTTTTGGAAGAGGACTGCTCCAGCACCAACGGATGAGGCATCCACCTCAAATAAAAATGGCTTATCAACATCGGGGCGATGTAGGATGGGAGCGCTAGCAAAATGAGACTTAATGGAAGTGAAAGCCTTGGAGACCTCTTCCGACCACAATTTGGTATTTGCTCCCTTCTTGGTGAGGGCTACCAAGGGAGCTACCAAGGTAGCGAAATGGGGAATGAACTGGCGATAGTAATTAATGAACCCCATAAAGCGCTGCACCGCTTTAAGAGAGTGGGGTTCCTGCCAGTCCATCACAGCCTGTAGTTTGGCCGGATCCATAGCCAATCCCTGGGTTGAGATTATATAACCAAGGAAAGGTAAAGACTCCAGCTCAAACATACATTTCTTTAACTTAGCATAAAGGGAATTAGCCCGTAAGAGGTCGAAGACTCTGCAGACATCTCTCCGGTGGGAGTCAATATCTGGAGAGAAGATGAGTATATCATCCAGATAGACTACGACCGAGGTGGAGAGCATATCCCGGAAGATGTCATTGACAAAGTCTTGGAAAACGGCTGGAGCATTACAGAGCCCAAAGGGCATCACCAGATATTCGTAATGCCCATCCCTGGTATTAAAAGCCGTCTTCCATTTGTCCCCCTCACGAATGCGAATCAGGTTATAAGCACCGCGCAGATCTAGTTTAGTGAATACCCTTGCTCCCCGAAGCCTATCAAAGAGCTCATAAATCAGGGGCAACGGGTACTTGTTTTTAACGGTGATGGTATTAAGACCCCTGTAATCAATACACGGATGTAATTCTCCGTTCTTCTCCACGAAGAAGAATCCCGCTCCTGCCGGTGACACCGACTTTCTAATAAACCCTCTTGCCAGGTTCTCCTGAATATATTGCGACATGGCCTCTGTCTCAGGAAGAGAGAGGGATAGACCCTTCCCCGAGTTGGTTCTGCGCCAGGCAAGAGGTCGATAGGACAGTCATAGGGGCGATGAGGCGGAAGAGTCTCCGCAGCCTTCTTGGAGAACACGTCTGCATATGACCAGTAGCACTTGGGAAGTGGAGTAAGATCTGCGGGTAACTCAGTAGTGGTAACCTGAACGCAACTCCTGACACATCTGCCTCTACATGCATCTCTCCAACCCAGTATCCTACCCGAAGTCCACTCTATATGTGGGGAGTAGTGTTGAGCATTCCGATACCGCAAGTATCGGGTATCGGCCGATATTCGCTGTATCGGAATTCCGATACTTAGTTCCGATATTTTTTCAATATCGTATACCGGAATCGGAAGTTCCCATAATTCTTTGAGAGGCAATGTGATTTTAGTCAGCCAATGAGGAATCTTATGAAGTGTGGGCACATCCTGTAATGCTGCGGTCATCTTAACTAATGGCATGGCTGTGATTGGCTGCTGAAATGATGTCAGAATGCACTATAAAAGGCGCCCCTGCCATTTTAGCGTCACTGTGCTGTGAACTCAGTTAGGGACAGAACGCTGCTCTGCTGACTCTGAGGGACAGTTAGAGATTGCGATTTTGTGTACTTTGCTTTAGGCAGGCTAGTTTACCAACCGCTGTGTAAAGCTTCCTTTTGCCTTGCAGTGTTGTTTTAACAGCTCTGTGCAAGGTGTGTGTGTGAGAGTGCAGGTGACGCTGCAGTTTGCCCTGCATCCAACGCTGTCTGTAGGCATCTGCACGTGTCACTCACAGACTCTTTTTTTTTTTCTTTAGTGTAATTCTAGCTGCTCCATTCAATAGAAATTATAGTGTGACGCGCTTCCATCCGTATACAATACATTGGTTGCAAACACTATAGAAGTACAGAAAGGAGCTTTTCACAGATAGTGAATAGTTGTGTTTCAGTGTTCACTGCAGTCTGTGAGGTTTTGATTTTTTGAGTGCAGATCACGCTCCAGTTAGTTCTTCAACCACTGCTGGTTGTAGTCTGCTGAGCGTGTGTCACTGCCTCATCCTTCACATTTTTCTCTAATTGGTGCTGCTCCATTATATTTGAAAAAAATCTAATCTATTAGTGTGACGCGCTTCCATCCGTATACAATACATTGGTTGCAAACACTATAGAAGTACAGAAAGGAGCTTTTCACAGATAGTGAATAGTTGTGTTTCAGTGTTCACTGCAGTCTGTGAGGTTTTGATTTTTTGAGTGCAGATCACGCTCCAGTTAGTTCTTCAACCACTGCTGGTTGTAGTCTGCTGAGTGTGTGTCACTGCCTCATCCTTCACATTTTTCTCTAATTGGTGCTGCTCCATTATATTTGAAAAAAATCTAATCTATTAGTGTGACGCGCTTCCATCCGTATACAATACATTGGTTGCAAACACTATAGAAGTACACAAAGGGGCCGTTCACAGCTACTGAACAGTTGTTTGCAGTGTTCACTGCAGTCTCTGAGGAATAACCACACTTAGGCCTTATAACTTTTCTGACTTTCTTTATCAATCTACCAAGATGAAGAAGGCAGGGAGTAAGGCACGTGGTCGTGGCCGTGGAGTTTCAGCAGGGAGAGGACGTGGGGATTCTGTGGCTGCTGCCGCACCCAGTGACACAGCATCCACCAGTTTTCCCCGTGAGCGTTCCTTTATGCGCACTTTTGTAGGAGCTCAACGTACCCCCCTGCTGCGGGAAGAACAAATTGAAGCCGTTGTTGGTTGGATGGCAGCCAATGCATCGACTTCAATTGCTTCCACCTCCTCTCAGGACCACAGCACTGTTGAACAACCATCTGTCTCTTCACTGCCTGCCAAATTGCCCAGGCAGTCAGAGAGTTATGAACTGGAGCCAGCTGAGTCTCTGCTTCTGTTCTCAGAATCTGTTGGCTTGCAAACAGGGGCCCAGCCAAGCAGCATTCTGGAATGTGAAGAAGAGGCAGTATGCAGTGATGCGCAACAGCTGTGCTCTCTGAATGTGAAGAGGCGGGTGAGCCAGTGCCGATGGTCAGCACACCGCAGAACGCATCTGATGATGATGAGACTCAGTTGCCAGATTCTGTTGAGCATGGTGCTGGCCAGACCACCCAACAGCAGCAGGTGTTGGAAGAGGGTAGTGGAGATGATGAGGTCCAAGACCCAACATGGCGTGAGGAACAGGAAGGTGGTGGTAGCAGCTCTGAGGAAGAGATTGCCCCAACGGTCCAAACAGTAGGGAGAGGTAGGCTGCAGACTCGGTTGCCTGTAGCCTCCAGTTTGGCACCCGTTTGTAGCAGTTCTCTTCCAACAGCCAAAACGGGCGCTCCCAGGACTTGAACTGCGTGGTCCTTTTTTGACACACTTGCAGATGATATTTGCTATGTCAAATGCAAGCTGTGTAATCAAAAAGTAAAAAGAGGTAAAAATGTCAGTAACCTTAATACCACAAATATGTGGAAACATGTGCGGTCAAAGCACGTGGTTGAGTTCCAAAGACACACTGGAGATGTAGGCCAACCTACAGCAGCACCTACATCTTCAGCTCGTGTTGGAGCCTCTTCCTCCAGCTCACACACAGCTGGTTCGGCTTCCTCACAGGATCGCCATGGAAGAACCTCTGTCACTGTTGTCCAGAGACCCAGTGTTATTCCACCCACAGCTGCAAGTTCCCTGTCATCCTCACACTCCCAGGCCACAAAACAGCCATCGGTAGCACAGGCATGGGATAAAAGACGGCCATACTCGGCAAACCATCCACGAGCACAGGCTCTGAATGCTGGCATTGCAAAACTCCTGTCCCTTGAAATGCTGTCATTCAGGCTGGTGGAGACTGACAGTTTCCGTAACTTAATGGCATTGGCAGTCCCACAATACAATGTGCCCAGCCGATTTTATTTCAGCAGGCAAGCCATCCCTGGTCTGCAAAAGCATGTTGAGGGAAAAATTAAACATGCGCTACTAAACGCCGTCAGTAGCAAGGTCCACCTGACCACCGATGCGTGGACCAGTACCCATGGCCAGGGACGATACCTTTCCCTCACTGCCCATTGGGTCAATGTTGTGGAGCCGGGTACAGATCTTGCGAGTGGCGCTGTACGTGTTCTGCCAACTCCAAGGATTGCAGGAATCAAGTCTGTCCACATTGACTCAGAATCATCGCTGCAGGAGCCGTCACGGTCTACCTCCACATGGACCCGTGAACGCTTACCTGATGCGACCGATATGAGCACAGCCGTGGCCAAACGTCAACAGGCCGTCCTGAAATTAATTTCCATGGGGAATCGAAGCCACACAGCGCAGGAGCTCTGGAATGCCATCAAGCAGGAGAGCGACGTGTGGTTTTTGCCAGCGAATCTCCAGCCAGGCTTGGTAGTGTGTGACAATGGCCGAAATCTGGTGGCAGCTCTGGGCCTTGGCAACCTCACTCACATACCATGTCTGGCACATGTGCTCAACTTGGTCGTGCAGAGTTTTTTGAGGGACTATCCGGATCTTGATGCACTGCAGCACAAGGTCCGCCTAGAGTGCGCTCACTTGCGACGTTCCAGCATCGCCAGATCGCGCATTGCAGCTCTGCAATGCAGATTTTGCCTTCCTGAACATCGCATCATATGTGACGTACCCACCAGGTGGAATTCCACGTTACATATGTTGGAGCGGTTGTGTGAGCAGCAGCCAGCAGTAATGGAGTATCAGCTGCATCAGGCACAATCAACTCGCAATTTGCGCCGTTCACACTTCACCACTACTGAGTGGGCCTCTATGAAGGACATCTGCCACGTTTTGCGTGCGTTTGATGAGTCAACGCGGATGGCGAGTGCAGATGATGCACTAGTCAGCCTGACTGTCCCCCTTATCTGCCTGCTTCAAAAAACACTGCAAGCACTAAGGGATGAGGTTTTGGAAGAGGTGGAGGATGAGGAGACACAAATTCCATCACCTTTTGGACAGTCAGCGCAACGTGGTTCCTCCCAAAGGGCTTTGCAGGGCTCACTTTGTGAGGAGGATGAGGAGGAGTCAATGGAGGAGGAAGACATCGCTCCAGAGGGAGGTACACAATGCTCTAGTCAGTATGTAGAGCGAGGGTGGGGTGATGCAGAGCAGGTAGAGATTACGCCTCTTGCAGGGGACAGCGTTTCTTGGCCAGTTGGGAGTCTGCAGCACATGGTTGATTTCATGCTGCAGTGCCTGAGAAACGACCGCCGCATCGCCCACATTCTCACCACGTCTGATTATTGGGTGTACACCCTCCTAGACCCTCGCTACCGGGACAACTTACAAAGCCTCATCACACCGTTGAACCGGGAGCGTAAAATGCGGGAGTACCAAGATACACTGGTGCAATCCATAATGTTCTCCATTCCAGCCGAGAGCACTGCTGCTGCTGCTACTGCTTTACAAAGCAGCTCTGTGCGTCGAGGCAGTGGAGACAGCTCTGCAACAAGAGGGAGCACAAGCAGTGCCTCTTCAAAAGGCAAGACCAGTATGTTCCAAATGTGGCGAAGTTTTGTGGCAGCGCCACAAATGTCTACACCATCCGAGACGGCTCCAGTCAGCAGGAGGCAACGTTTCCGTAAGATGGTGACAGACTACATGTCTTTCCCTCTCAGTGTACTCCCAGATGGCTCTTCCCCATTCAAGTTTTGGGTCTCTAAGCTGGATACATGGCCAGAGCTTAGCCAGTATGCATTGGAGATGCTGGCTTGCCCTGCTGCCAGTGTATTATCGGAGCGCGTCTTTAGTGCTGCAGGTGGTGTACTAACAGACCGTCGCATGCGACTATCCTCCGATAATGTAGACCGGCTTACTTTTCTGAAAATGAACAAGGCATGGATCTCGCCAGAATTTGTCTGTCCGTTTTCAGATTAAATAACTGGTTCGCAACGTTATCCATGTCTCCTGTTCCCTACACATGCACAGAAAAACCCATGTCGAACATGCTCCAAATAGGGAAGAGCCGTCACCCTGATTGTTATGCTTAAAACATGAAATTGTGAAGTTTTCCAGGCCTAGAATGATAAATTTTTATGACAAATATGGACAAATAATAATTTGTCATCACAGCGCATATCTGCACATGTCTATTAGAAATGGTAACAAAAACTAAAACATAGTGTTCACTTTTTGAAATTAATGCATAAAAGTACATTTCATACTTATCAATTAATGCTTTTTAAGGAACTTTACCTGTACCTGTAAGATAATGCAGTCAATGGATGTACGAATCATAAAATCCTCATCATCATCATCACGAGTTTTATTTATGACAGACATTATAAAATACACATACTGATGCCAACTGTAACTTCACACACCATATATGAAATGGCCAGCATCTAAACCTGGTAATAATGTGCAATAATAAATTATTACATCTAGAAAGTGCATCATGCATACTGACAATAGGTAGTTATACCTGCAAGTGCTGTTGAAACAAGCACAACAGATATAAATTAATAATGGTATATAGGTATCACAGTGCATAGTTACTCATGGACAATGTCGATGTAATACTGTACCTCAATAAAGTCAGCGTCAACCATTATGGTTGTTAGTCTTGTAGATTGTTAAAGAGGGAACGTTCTTTTTTTGTTGGTCATAGGTGGAGTATTAGACAGTAAATGATTACTGCTGTCGTATTTTTGGCGTCCATAGGGCGCAATAACGCTGCGTAACGTCACATTTTATAGAGTCATCTAATTGACACACGCTACCCTACCCGTGACAGTAGGAAGGTAGTGTTGACGGATAAAGCCTTGCGCAACCAGACATGCTTTTACCCTCTTCAACACTGTACAAGCAAAAAATGCATGATTGCAGCCGCAGACTTTATTGACGTACAGTATAACATCGCCATTACCCATCAGAGGCTGTCCACTGTCTGATACAGACATAGAATACACCTTTTCTATCCGTAGCCTTTGTTTCAGCTACACTTGCAGGCACACACTTAAATTGTGACAATGCATTATGTTTTTTTAAATGGTTATTTTTTATCGTACATTATTGTGTCATCACATTGATGAGTCCATGCTGGACATGTCATACATGCTGTACAAAGTAACGATTTTATTAACTTAAATAATTGAAATGTCTGTGACTGTCACATCTAAATTGCAATGATGATGATGATGAGTGACTATTCCAAAATCCATTGTCTTCACTATGTTATGGTTTAACATAGCGTTCCTTAAGCATTATTCATAAATACAAAGATGGACTTTTATTCTTAAATTTACAACACTATATTTTGTATCCAATTTTTTGGGTGGTGTGTTGTTCCATTTCTTGTTGGCATGTGCATATATGCGTTTATATTTGCAGTGTCTTTATTTTTATTCTTGAAGTTAGGAAACATGTGTATCTTCGTACCGTGTTAGACAGTAGATAGAAAAATATTTAGACTTGAGAGTCCGCAGTGGTTGTTACCTTTTAATGGATAACTGAAAAGATGGTAACAAATTGCAAGCTTTCGAGGCTACTCACGTCTCTTCATCAGGCAAAGACTAAAACCAAAAATTAAGCATCACATATTTCTATACACAACAGGACACAGGAATAGTGAAATAGGTAAGACAAGTAAGTGACGTGTAGCAGAACTCTCATTATCACAGAGGGATGAACATAAATATTGTAACAGTTCCTACATAAGGATAGAAAAATATTTAGACTTGAGAGTCCTCAGTGGTTGATACCTTTTAATGGCTAACTGAAAAGATGGTAACAAATTGCAAGCTTTCGAGACTACTCAGGTCTCTTCATCAGGCATAGACTAATACAACATCTGAAGAATCACATATTTATACACAAAATAGCACAGAAAAAATGCAATAGGTAGGACAAGTGACATGAAGCAGAACTGTCATTATGGCAGAGGGATTAACATAAATATGACTAGTTCATAGATAAGGAGTGAAGGTTTTATTACCCTCTGATTGGGGTCTGGTATTGTGTTGTGATGACCCTAAAAGGTCAGGGAGGCAGATTCCTTAATTGTTGTAGAACGACATAAAACTCTGGGATATATTCATCCCAGCACTAAGAGTGTCAAAGGTCATCATAAGTTTATATTCCCAGACTTTTCTATCCTTCTCAGATTTGAAGTTAGATTTTAATACAAGTAATTCCATATCTGTCATGCTATGACCGGGCATACAAAAGTGTTTGGCCACAGGTAAATCCATTCTTTTTCTCTTATCGTGTGGCGATGAGAATTCATCCTTGTTCTCAGTTTTTGCCCGGTCTCCCCCACATACAGACCCCCAGTTGGACATTTAGTACATATAATTAGGTACACCACATTAGATGTGATGCAGCTGAAAGTACCTGGTATCTTGTAGTCCTGATGGGAGTTGGGATCTTTATCCTGTCCGTGGTCATTATAGATGTACAGGTTTTGCATTTCTTTTGTCTGCAAGGAAAGGTTCCTGCAGCTGTTGGGGAGGACAGGGAGCTTCTGACAATGATGCTTCTTAGATTTGGGGGCTGCCTAAAACATAGTAGTGGGGGGTCTGGAAATATGGATTGTAATCGGGCATCTTTTTGTAGTAAAGGTTGTAGTTTCCGTGCAGCTCCCCTTAGCATCTCCAGACTTGGATTGTAGGTGACCACTAGAGGCACCCAGTTATTTTCTTCTTTAGCTTTGTAATGTAGCAGGTGAATCCTTGATATTCTGGTGGCTCTTGTAATTTGGTTTTCAATTGTTCTTGGATGGTAGCCCTGGTTCAAAAAAGTCTTTCTGAGGCGACCAAGGTGTTCATCTCTATCCATGGGGTTGGAACATATACGGTTGTATCTGATGGCTTGGCTGTAGACAATAGAGTTTTTTATGTGTTTAGGATGGAAACTGTCCCATTTAAGATATGTTGGACGGTCGATTGGCTTCTGATACAGGGATGTCTCTATTTCATTGTTCTTTAGCTTAATGGTGGTGTCTAAAAAGTTAATTTCAGTGCTGGAGTAGTTAAGTGTTAAGTTGATGGTGGGATGAAATTGATTGAACTGTTCATGGAACGTCTTTAGCTGTTGTTCAGACTCCGTCCAGATGATTAAAATGTCATCAATGTAGCGGTAGTAGGCCCGAGGCCTGATGGGGCAGGAGGACAAAAATTCGCTTTCAAGCTTGGCCATGAAAAGATTTGCATACTGTGGAGCCATTTTACTTCCCATAGCTGTGCCAGTCTCCTGAAGATAGATCTTGTTGTCAAATTCGAAGTAATTGTGGGTGAGGATGAATTTTGTGAGTTTCACCACAGAATCAGCATCATTCCCGGTGTTTCCCATGAAGACTTTGCAGGCATTTAATCCATCCTGGTGTGGGATATTAGAGTACAAAGATTCCACATCCATGGTGGCCAGGATGGTTCCTTCTGGTAGAGAACCTATTGCTGCTAGTTTATTCAGTAGGTCAGTTGTGTCCTGAATGTAGCTGGGTGTATCCTTTACCAGGGGTTTAAGAACACCCTCTACCCATCCAGATACTTGCTCAGTAAGGGTGTCCACACATGAAATAATCGGCCTCCCTGGATTTCCGGCTTTGTGGATTTTGGGAAGCATGTAGAATGTCCCTGTTCTTGGACTTTCTGGTATCAGGTCATCAGCTCTTATGGATTTGTCAGACAGACAAGATACCAACTTGCTTAGTTCCTTGTAATAGTCCTGTGTAGGGTCCGACTCCAGTTTTCTGTAGTAGCGTGTGTCCGTAAGTTGTCTGTTTGCTTCCTTCATATAGTCTCATGTGTTCATCATGACTATTGCACCTCCCTTGTCAGCAGGTTTAATGATGATTTCTTTGTTGGTTTTCAGAGACTGTATGGCCTTTCTCTCCTGGGCACTGATGTTGGAGGCTTGTCTCTTGTTGGTGGCTATGATGGTGGATTTTATCAAATGTCTGAATGAGTCTATATATTTATCCAAATGAGGGTTACGTCCAGGTGGAGGTGTCCAGTCTGACCTCTTCTTGGTTATTGGGATCCCTCTTCCTTCAGTCCGAGTGTTTTCTGAATCTTCTGTATCATTGAAGTATTCCCTCAGGCGCAGTCTCCTGAAAAAATGTTCCATATCACTGCAGAGTTCGGTTTTATCCAGGGCCTTAGTAGGACAAAATGAGAGTCCTCTAGAAAGCACGGCAAGCTCCACTTTGCTGGGTTTGTAATCTGAGAGATTGATGACACAGTTAGATGCTTTTGTGTCTGGAATGGAGTGGTTGTCAGAGTTGTCAGGTTTTGGTTTTGTTTTGTATCTGTTTGTATAGAGTCCGTAATGGAGGCGCAATCTGTGTAGTTTCTTTTCCTTGTTTTGAATCAGAAAGGTCCGTAGTTTGTTGTAGTATTGTTGTAATTTTTGCTCTGTGCTTTCTGTAAGTGTTTTCCTCAGAGTTTCCAATTGTCCTTGGACTTTACTCCTTATGCTGTAGCAGACATGCAAAAGATGGTTCCTTAGTCTTTCAGAAGTCCTGTGACAAAGGTTTTGTGCATAATGGGTATTGTAGGTGTGAAGAATTGGGTTTGTAATCCAGAGTCCTTTGGGAATTAGATTCTCCTTTTTGCATTTAGATAAGAAAAAAATGTCGCTGTCCATTTGTGCACGTTTCTTCAGAAGTGGTTTCAGTTCCATAAAGATGCGGTACATTCTGGTATCCTCCATTTTGATATAGGAAAGATGTGTATCTTCGTACCGTGTTAGCCAGTAGATAGAAAAATATTTAGACTTGAGAGTCCTCAGTGGTTGATACCTTTTAATGGCTAACTGAAAAGATGGTAACAAATTGCAAGCTTTCGAGACTACTCAGGTCTCTTCATCAGGCATAGACTAATACAACATCTGAAGAATCACATATTTATACACAAAATAGCACAGAAAAAATGCAATAGGTAGGACAAGTGACATGAAGCAGAACTGTCATTATGGCAGAGGGATTAACATAAATATGACTAGTTCATAGATAAGGAGTGAAGGTTTTATTACCCTCTGATTGGGGTCTGGTATTGTGTTGTGATGACCCTAAAAGGTCAGGGAGGCAGATTCCTTAATTGTTGTAGAACGACATAAAACTCTGGGATATATTCATCCCAGCACTAAGAGTGTCAAAGGTCATCATAAGTTTATATTCCCAGACTTTTCTATCCTTCTCAGATTTGAAGTTAGATTTTAATACAAGTAATTCCATATCTGTCATGCTATGACCGGGCATACAAAAGTGTTTGGCCACAGGTAAATCCATTCTTTTTTCTCTTATCGTGTGGCGATGAGAATTCATCCTTGTTCTCAGTTTTTGCCCGGTCTCCCCCACATACAGACCCCCAGTTGGACATTTAGTACATATAATTAGGTACACCACATTAGATGTGATGCAGCTGAAAGTACCTGGTATCTTGTAGTCCTGATGGGAGTTGGGGATCTTTATCCTGTCCGTGGTCATTATAGATGTACAGGTTTTGCATTTCTTTTGTCTGCAAGGAAAGGTTCCTGCAGCTGTTGGGGAGGACAGGGAGCTTCTGACAATGATGCTTCTTAGATTTGGGGGCTGCCTAAAACATAGTAGTGGGGGGTCTGGAAATATGGATTGTAATCGGGCATCTTTTTGTAGTAAAGGTTGTAGTTTCCGTGCAGCTCCCCTTAGCATCTCCAGACTTGGATTGTAGGTGACCACTAGAGGCACCCGGTTATTTTCCTATATCAAAATGGAGGATACCAGAATGTACCGCATCTTTATGGAACTGAAACCACTTCTGAAGAAACGTGCACAAATGGACAGCGACATTTTTTTCTTATCTAAATGCAAAAAGGAGAATCTAATTCCCAAAGGACTCTGGATTACAAACCCAATTCTTCACACCTACAATACCCATTATGCACAAAACCTTTGTCACAGGACTTCTGAAAGACTAAGGAACCATCTTTTGCATGTCTGCTACAGCATAAGGAGTAAAGTCCAAGGACAATTGGAAACTCTGAGGAAAACACTTACAGAAAGCACAGAGCAAAAATTACAACAATACTACAACAAACTACGGACCTTTCTGATTCAAAACAAGGAAAAGAAACTACACAGATTGCGCCTCCATTACGGACTCTATACAAACAGATACAAAACAAAACCAAAACCTGACAACTCTGACAACCACTCCATTCCATACACAAAAGCATCTAACTGTGTCATCAATCTCTCAGATTACAAACCCAGCAAAGTGGAGCTTGCCGTGCTTTCTAGAGGACTCTCATTTTGTCCTACTAAGGCCCTGGATAAAACCGAACTCTGCAGTGATATGGAACATTTTTTCAGGAGACTGCACCTGAGGGAATACTTCAATGATACAGAAGATTCAGAAAACACTCGGACTGAAGGAAGAGGGATCCCAATAACCAAGAAGAGGTCAGACTGGACACCTCCACCTGGACGTAACCCTCATTTGGATAAATATATAGACTCATTCAGACATTTGATAAAATCCACCATCATAGCCACCAACAAGAGACAAGCCTCCAACATCAGTGCCCAGGAGAGAAAGGCCATACAGTCTCTGAAAACCAACAAAGAAATCATCATTAAACCTGCTGACAAGGGAGGTGCAATAGTCATGATGAACACATCAGACTATATGAAGGAAGCAAACAGACAACTTACGGACACACGCTACTACAGAAAACTGGAGTCGGACCCTACACAGGACTATTACAAGGAACTAAGCAAGTTGGTATCTTGTCTGTCTGACAAATCCATAAGAGCTGATGACCTGATACCAGAAAGTCCAAGAACAGGGACATTCTACATGCTTCCCAAAATCCACAAAGCCGGAAATCCAGGGAGGCCGATTATTTCATGTGTGGACACCCTTACTGAGCAAGTATCTGGATGGGTAGAGGGTGTTCTTAAACCCCTGGTAAAGGATACACCCAGCTACATTCAGGACACAACTGACCTACTGAATAAACTAGCAGCAATAGGTTCTCTACCAGAAGGAACCATCCTGGCCACCATGGATGTGGAATCTTTGTACTCTAATATCCCACACCAGGATGGATTAAATGCCTGCAAAGTCTTCATGGGAAACACCGGGAATGATGCTGATTCTGTGGTGAAACTCACAAAATTCATCCTCACCCACAATTACTTCGAATTTGACAACAAGATCTATCTTCAGGAGACTGGCACAGCTATGGGAAGTAAAATGGCTCCACAGTATGCAAATCTTTTCATGGCCAAGCTTGAAAGCGAATTTTTGTCCTCCTGCCCCATCAGGCCTCGGGCCTACTACCGCTACATTGATGACATTTTAATCATCTGGACGGAGTCTGAACAACAGCTAAAGACGTTCCATGAACAGTTCAATCAATTTCATCCCACCATCAACTTAACACTTAACTACTCCAGCACTGAAATTAACTTTTTAGACACCACCATTAAGCTAAAGAACAATGAAATAGAGACATCCCTGTATCAGAAGCCAATCGACCGTCCAACATATCTTAAATGGGACAGTTTCCATCCTAAACACATAAAAAACTCTATTGTCTACAGCCAAGCCATCAGATACAACCGTATATGTTCCAACCCCATGGATAGAGATGAACACCTTGGTCGCCTCAGAAAGACTTTTTTGAACCAGGGCTACCATCCAAGAACAATTGAAAACCAAATTACAAGAGCCACCAGAATATCAAGGAATCACCTGCTACATTACAAAGCTAAAGAAGAAAATAACCGGGTGCCTCTAGTGGTCACCTACAATCCAAGTCTGGAGATGCTAAGGGGAGCTGCACGGAAACTACAACCTTTACTACAAAAAGATGCCCGATTACAATCCATATTTCCAGACCCCCCACTACTATGTTTTAGGCAGCCCCCAAATCTAAGAAGCATCATTGTCAGAAGCTCCCTGTCCTCCCCAACAGCTGCAGGAACCTTTCCTTGCAGACAAAAGAAATGCAAAACCTGTACATCTATAATGACCACGGACAGGATAAAGATCCCCAACTCCCATCAGGACTACAAGATACCAGGTACTTTCAGCTGCATCACATCTAATGTGGTGTACCTAATTATATGTACTAAATGTCCAACTGGGGGTCTGTATGTGGGGGAGACCGGGCAAAAACTGAGAACAAGGATGAATTCTCATCGCCACACGATAAGAGAAAAAAGAATGGATTTACCTGTGGCCAAACACTTTTGTATGCCCGGTCATAGCATGACAGATATGGAATTACTTGTATTAAAATCTAACTTCAAATCTGAGAAGGATAGAAAAGTCTGGGAATATAAACTTATGATGACCTTTGACACTTTTAGTGCTGGGATGAATATATCCCAGAGTTTTATGTCGTTCTACAACAATTAAGGAATCTGCCTCCCTGACCTTTTAGGGTCATCACAACACAATACCAGACCCCAATCAGAGGGTAATAAAACCTTCACTCCTTATCTATGAACTAGTCATATTTATGTTAATCCCTCTGCCATAATGACAGTTCTGCTTCATGTCACTTGTCCTACCTATTGCATTTTTTCTGTGCTATTTTGTGTATAAATATGTGATTCTTCAGATGTTGTATTAGTCTATGCCTGATGAAGAGACCTGAGTAGTCTCGAAAGCTTGCAATTTGTTACCATCTTTTCAGTTAGCCATTAAAAGGTATCAACCACTGAGGACTCTCAAGTCTAAATATTTTTCTATCTACTGGCTAACACGGTACGAAGATACACATCTTTCCTATACATAAGGATAGAAAGTTTTATTGCCCTCTGATTGGGATCTGGTTTTGTGTTTTCATGCCCCTGGAAGGGCAGAGACGCTGATTCCTTAATTGATATAGAATGACATAAATCCGTGTGATCTATTCATTCCATCACTAACAGTGTCAAAGGTCATGATGAGCTTATATTCTGAAACCTTTGTATCTTTCTCATATTTGAAGTTATATTTTAATACCAGTAATTCCATATCCATCATGCTATGACCGGGCATACAAAATTGTTTTGCCACAGGTAAATCCATTATTTTTTCTCTTATTGTGTGGCGCTGATAATTCATCCTTGTTCTCATTTTTTGGCCGGTCTCCCCTCACTTGTTCCTCCCTCACTTGTCTTACCTATTCCTGTGTCCTGTTGTGTGTAGAAATATGTGATTCTTCATTTTTTGTTTTAGTCTTAGCCTGATGAAGAGACCTGAGTAGTCTCGAAAGCTTGGAATTTGTTACCATATTTTCAGTTAGCCATTAAACGGTATCAACCACAGAGGACTCTCAAGTATAAATATTTTTCTATTCTTGGAATTGAAATTCATCATTTTATTGTCCTAGTAAAACTTCATTTATTCTTGTTTGAAGTACATACATTTGCAATGGCCACGTAACAAGGCAATAACTCAATATTTTATGCCTACACCCTCCTTGACCCTGGGCTTCAACACCGCCAGTTGCTGCTCAGAAGTGTTAGATGCACAGATGAAAACAATCGCTGATGTGTTTGTGGGGTTCAGTAACGCCTGCTGTTCCCCTGCTGTGTGTCTGGCAAAAATTACTGCTGCTAACTACAACTTCAACTTCAAACATCTCATACTAGGCCTCTGCCTACACCCTCCTTGACCCTGGGCTTCAACACCGCCAGTTGCTGCTCAGAAGTGTTAGATGCACAGATGAAAACAATCGCTGATGTGTTTGTGGGGTTCAGTTTCGCCTGCTGTTCCCCTGCTGTGTGTCTGGCAAAAATTACTGCTGCTAACTACAACTTCAACTTCAAACATCTCATACTAGGCCTCTGCCTACACCCTCCTTGACCCTGGGCTTCAACACCGCCAGTTGCTGCTCAGAAGTGTTAGATGCACAGATGAAAACAATCGCTGATGTGTTTGTGGGGTTCAGTAACGCCTGCTGTTCCCCTGCTGTGTGTCTGGCAAAAATTACTGCTGCTAACTACAACTTCAACTTCAAACATCTCATACTAGGCTCTGCCTACACCCTCCTTGACCCTGGCTTCAACACCGCCAGTTGCTGCTCAGAAGTGTTTAGATGCACAGATGAAAACAATCGCTGATGTGTTTGTGGGGTTCAGTAACGCCTGCTGTTCCCCTGCTGTGTGTCTGGCAAAAATTACTGCTGCTAACTACAACTTCAACTTCAAACATCTCATACTAGGCCTCTGCCTACACCCTCCTTGACCCTGGGCTTCAACACCGCCAGTTGCTGCTCAGAAGTGTTAGATGCACAGATGAAACAATCGCTGATGTGTTTGTGGGGTTCAGTAACGCCTGCTGTTCCCCTGCTGGTGTCTGGCAAAAATTACTGCTGCTAACTACAACTTCAACTTCAAACATCTCATACTAGGCCTCTGCCTACACCCTCCTTGACCCTGGGCTTCAACACCGCCAGTTGCTGCTCAGAAGTGTTAGATGCACAGATGAAAACAATCGCTGATGTGTTTTGTGGGTTCAGTAACGCCTGCTGTTCCCCTGCTGTGTGTCCGGCAAAAATTACTGCTAGCTACCTAATCATGGTGAAAAAAACATGACATGTCAAAGTGTCTAGTGCTACACATAGATATGAGGCTACACCCTGATTTCTAAGCTGTAAACATTTGAAACGTCAACTTTAAAACCATAAAATGATTAGTCTTTGTCACAAATCTGTTACAAAATAATTGTGACATATTATTACAGATATGCACATGTCGAAAACAAATGCAAACACAAAAGCCTACTTAATGCTATAGGATACTGATGGTCAACCTTGTCACTCCATAGCTTAGACAAATCCAACTCACATCATGACTCAAATTCGCAATGTTGGAAGTGCATAATGTGGGTTGAACTTTGACAACTGCTGCAGTGCGAAGGTTATACTTCAGTGTTCTTGCCCTTTTAAATAAAAGCATACAAGTAAATATAAAACCAATTTTGATTAGGGACGTGAGTACACCTGTAAAATTGGGCAAACAATGCATGTAGGAATGTCCCTTCAACATTATTATTTTGGTCTTTTTAAAAAAACTATTTAATTAGAAAGTTAACAGCCCTACAAAAGGTCCTTCATGTAAACAGAAAAACGCTAACAAAAATCAAAAATTTTACCCTTGGTAAAGTCAATGTGCATAGTCACAATAGCAAAATTAAGAAGGGGTGCTGAAAAACGACAACTGATAGAAAGGTGAATGAATCTTTTTATCAACAAATAGCACACCTGTACAATGTCGATATAATACTGTCCTTAAAAAAACTGTGTCACACCTCACACGTTTTTTTTTGTGCTTGTTATGTAATGGGGCACATGCGGTATGTTTCATCATGGGTGCATGTTTACTGAGTAAACATCATGACAACGCCTTTGTGTTGTCGGTACGCTTGCGATATGAACGATGCCCCACCGGATGTGGTCTGCTGATAAACACAACGCTCCAACCCCGCTCACAGCAGGAAGCCAGTGTGGTCCAAAAAAGGCGCAACCATACGCACGTAACCTTTTGAAAGCAAAAAAAAAAAAGGATGTAGTGTAAACGCCATTTATTGAGGTACAGTATTACATCGCCATTCACATCGTGAATGCATCTCATTATATATACCTTATCTATCCGTTGTCCATGCTTGCAAGCCCACAGTCGGGAAATAAATATTGTTTTCACTTGCACTAGCACTTTTTAATTTTTGTTTGTTAATATAAAGATTGCACATATATCAGTATTACATGATGGAAATTTTAGATATTTTAAAAAATTTTTTTAGTGAATTATTCACTAAATGTAAGTTTATGAATGTCAAATAACTTGTAATGCTGTTATGTTTTTAAGTAGCCTTCATTGTCTACACAAAAAAAAAGGTGTACATACTGTTACTTGCCTCATTAAGGATTTGAATTACTTGTAGCTTTTATTTTAAAACCGTATACGATTTTTTTAACCTATTTTAATTTGTGGTTTGCTTCTTTTCAAAATGTTAATGTATGCTTTATTTTGAAATTTTAATTTACATATATTTTTTTTTAAGTTAAATCATATCTTATGGTACTAAAGTTTATTTTCTTTGTTTTGAGTAAGACCCTTTTTAATTTACACGTACAAGGAAAAATCTTGATATTATTTTTAAAAATCCTCCCCTTTACCCGGGCTCCAACACCGCCAGTTGTTGCACGGAAGTCGTTAGCACAGTCAACACTTGCTCCTGGTTTTGGGGTTCGTAATGTCACTGTTCCCCGCTGTGGTGACGGCAAAAATCCTGCTGCCCCCACCATGTTCTCTTTCATCCCGGGCACAACACCGCCATTTGTTTCTCCGGAATGCGTGCACAGTCACACTTGCTCCGTTTTACTTGGGGGTTTAGTAATGTCAGCTGTTCCCCTTTTTGTACGGAAAAAGTCTGCTCCTCCACCTTTTTCTTTCTTCCCTGGGGGAAAAAACCCCGTTTTTTCCCGGGAAATGCTGTTTCAGTCTAAATTTTTCCTGTGTTTTTGGGGTTCAGTAATGTGCTGTTCCCGGTGTTGTACGGCAAAAAAGTCCGCGCCTCCACCCCTTTTTTTTCCTCCCTGGGCTCAACACCCCCGTTTTTTTCGGAAAAGGTGTTAGCACAGTGAACACTTTTTCCGTGTTTTGGGGTTGTAGTCAGCGTTCCCCGCTGTGTGAAGGGAAAAATCCGCTGCCTTTTCCCCAGTTTCTTCTCATCCCGGGCTACAAACCGCCATGTTTCTCGGAAGTGCTGTTCAAGTCTACAATTGTCCGTGTTAGGGGGTTAGTAATGTCCCGCTGTTTCCCCGTGTTTTTAAAAGGCAAAAGTTGCTGCCTCCACCAGTTTCTTTTCATCCCCGGGCTCAACACCGCCCGTGTTTTCGGGAAAGGGTGTTAGCACAGTCTACACTTGCTCCGTGTTTTTTGGGGGTTTAGTAAAATCAGCTGTTCCCGCTGTGTGTACGGGAAAAAAACCTGTGCCTCCACCATTTTCTCTTCTACCCCGGGGGGGCCCCCAAACCCCCCGTTTTTTCTCGGGGAATGCTGTTCCCTGAAAACTTTCCCCTGTTCTGGGAGTAGTCAGGTTTCCCGCGTGTGAACGGCAAAAAAAAAAGCTGCCTCCCCCGTTTCTTCCTTCCGGGCAAACCCCGCCATTTTTTCTCGAATGCGTTACACAGTTACACTTCTCCGTGTTACGGGGTTTAGTAAAGTAGCTGTTCCCCTGCTGTGTGAAGGGGAAAATTTTCCGCTGCCCCACCTTTTTTTTTCACCCCGGGCTACAAACCCCAGTTTTCCGGAAGTGCTGTTTTCACAGTACATTGCTCCGTGTTATGGGGTTCAGTATGTCACGTTCCCCTGCTTGTGGTACGGCAAAAAATCCTGCGCCTCCACCGTTTTTTATCCCTGGCTAAAACCCCAGTTTTTCGGAATGCGTTACAAGTCACCTTTTTTCCCGGTTTCTGGGGTTCAGTAATGTCAGTGTTTCCCCCTGTGGAACGGAAAAAAAAAAGCTGCCTCCCATGTTTCCCCTTTCATTCCGGGCAAACACCCCCCTTTTTCTGGAAGTGCTGTTGCCAGTGACCTTCTCCTGTGTTTTGGGGTTCAGTAAAAGTCAGCTGTTCCCCGCTGTGTGACGCAAAAAAAACCCGGGCCCCACCTTTTTCTTCTCACCCCGGGTCAAAACCCCAGTTTTTTTGGAAGTCGTTTGCAAGTAAAACTTTTCCCCTGTTATGGGGGTTTAAATGTAGTGTTCCCCCTTGTGTCGGCAAAAAGTCCTGCTGCCCCCCCGTTTTTTCTATTCCTGGGGACAACCCCCCATTTTTTTCCGGAGTGCGTTAGCACAGTCC
>JARQOD010000031.1:0-307257 GCA_033576555.1 Oophaga sylvatica
CCCCTGAGTCGATCATAGCAGAGCTAGACACCCAAGCTGAGTCAACCCAGAGTTTGATGGAAAGAAAGCAATGAGAATTGTTTTTCTTACAACTCAGGATTACTGGAAGAAGAGGAGAGAAAAAAAACAATAGTGTTCACCTGTGGCAACACTGCACAGAGAAAAAAAAATTAAGGGAACTGCTCACCTGGAATGGTTGTGAGAAGTCACAACCACTATCATCACAGAAAGTTTCAACCAGACATCTGATATCCAGAGTTACAGCAGACAAAAAAGAGAAAAGGAAAAAAAAAAAAACAATAGTGTTTACCTGTGGTAACACTGCAAAAAGAAAAAACTTAAGGGAATTGCTCACCTGGAATGGTTGTGAGAAGTCACAACCACTGTCATCACAGAAAGTACAACCGGACGTCTGATATCCACAGTACAGCAGACACAGCCTTCCAGACCCAGCAGACACTAACGTTTTGGCTTCAGAATCTTGTAATGTATGTAGTACAGTTCATATAGCGTCTTGTGCGTAAGTCCATGCAAACGTGGGTCTTTTAAAGAGCAGGGTTCAGAGTCCACAAGTGCTTCAGAGTTCCTCAGTAGGAATAGCTGGAGTACAAGGTCCATGGCTTACAGGAGTCAAGTCACAGGTTCACTGCAGGCTAGATTCTGAAGCACTGATTGCTCAGCTGTGGCTGCTTAAGAAGCAAAGGAGAGAATCAGGGCGGGAACATGCAAGCTGGAAACTCCATTTGACTGAGGGCAAGATAGCTGCAAGACAGAAAGTAAAATGGCTGACGAACAAACTGAGTTTCAGGAATATATACATAGAACCTTACACTTAGCCTCGCTCTTCCCACTTGGCCTGTAGGGACGGCAAGTGGGGTGATAGTTGGGGGGGGGTTGATGCCACCTTTGTATTGTCAGGTGACATCAAGCCCTGAGGTTAGTTATAGAGAGGTCAATAAGATGCCCCCATTACTAACGCTGTTGTGAATGTGTTAGAAATGAGCTGAGCAGAAGCTCCCTCTGGTGGTTGCATTTAGTGAAGATTGGCAATCAGGAGTTACAGACTGGTCCTATATAAGGGAGGTTCCCTCCCATCAGGGTGTAAGGTTCTTTGTACATGTTTCTTGAAACTCAGTTTTTCCGTCGGCCATTTTGCTTTCTGTCTTGCTGCAGCTATCTTGCCCTCAGTTAATATGGAGTTTCCAGCTTCCATGTTCCCCCCTGATTCTCTCCCTCTTGCTTCTTAAGCAGCCTCAGCTGAGCAATCTGTGCTTCAGAATCAAGCCTGCAGTGAGCCTGTGACCTGACTCCTGGAAACCTTGAACTTTGTACTCCAGCTATTTCCTACTGAGGAACTTTGGAACACTTGTGGACTCTGGAAACCTGCTATTTGATAAATCCACGTTTGCATGGAATTACGGTAACAGAGAAGAGATCCTGAACCTGTTGTGGAGAGTTATTGCTGAGCTTAAGTTACTCTGGCCTGCTGTGTCTCCTGCTTCTGTACCTGCAAACTGTGTGACCCTTTTGCCACTTGTATGAAGTAATACAAGTCCTTCTATATCAAACCTGTGTCTCATGTGTTTTCCTCGCACCCAAGCACAAGACGCTATATGAACTGTACACCATACATTACAAGATTCTGAAGCCAAACGTTAGTGTCTGCTGGGTCTGGGAAGGCTGTGTCTGCTGTGACTGTGGATATCAGATGTCCGGTTATACTTTCTGTGATGACAGTGGTTGTGACTTCTCACAACCATTCCAGGTGAGCACATTCCCTTAATTTTACTCTGCAGTGTTACCACAGGTAAACACTATTGTTTTTTTTTTTTCTTCTCCTTCCAGTAGTCCTGTCTTAAAAGATCTGGAAGATGGAGGCTCGCATAAAGGAGCTTTGCGGAGTGACTGATACAATCCTTGCAGATATAGACTATAAAGACCCGTTTTGTGTTTGGACAAACTACCCAGGATTTACGAGCCAGGATTGAGGTTCTAGAGGAACGAGTCCAGGCTCCTGCCATAACCCCGAGTTCTGGGATTCCCAAGTTACCCCCTTTTCATTTTGGTGGTGAACGTGAGAAATTCAGGGGATTTATTAACCAATGCAATCTTTTTTTTCTGCACATGCTTCACAATTTCCCACTGAACGATCTAAGGTGCTTACTATAATCATGTTGCTTACCAACAAGGCTTTGATGTGGGCAAACCCTCTGATTGAGACTGAGGATGAATGTTTGGATCATCTTGATGCTTTCATTTCAGCCATGGGGCAGGTGTTTGATGACCCCAATCGAGGTGCAACAGCTGAAGCAGCCATGTTAACTTTGCGCCAAGGTAAGCGCTCAGTAGCCGAATATGCCTTGGATTTCAGGAGATGGGCCCTCGATACCACTTGGGACAGTTCCGCCAAAAAATCTATTTTTCGAAAAGGGTTGTCTTCACTGATTAAGGATGAACTTGCTCGTGCCGACCCTCCCTCTGCGTTAGGTGACTTTATTAACTACTGCATCCGTATTGATGCTCGTCTGACTGAACGCAGGCAAGAGAGATGGTTCGAAAGTAATCGCACTAACCTTTTCCTACCTTTCTCCCCAGCTAAGGAACCTTTGAGTAGGATCACACGGGAACCTGAACCCATGCAGGTGGACTCTTTACAAAGACGGGTTAGTGATGCACGCAAAGAACATCGTTTAAAGGAAAATCTATGTTTCTACTGTGGTAAGTCAGGCACTTCATTATAAACTGCCCCAGCCGTTCTCGTAAGACTACTGCAGCAGTCATTCACTGTGAGTGTTGCGAGAGGAGATCTGTCAGGTCCGAGCCTCAGGCTCCAGAGAGATCTGCAGCAACAGATATTGATTTCTCGGACTTAAACTCCGTCACTTCTGAGGACGATGACTGTGTAAACGCTGCAATTTTTCAAGTTTCCTCAGCGGTGTCCCAGCTGAGTTGTAAGAAAAACAATTCTCATTGCTTCCTTTCCATCAAACTCTGGGTTGACTCAGTCTGGGTGTCTAGCTCTGCTATGATCGACTCAGGGGCAAGTGGAAATTTTATGGATATCTCCTTTGCTCTGAAACGGGGGATACGTTCAGTGAGGAAGGCTGCTCCAGTACAGATGGAGACTGTGGATGGCTCCCTGCTGACCTCTGGACCAGTGGATCAGGAAACAGAGCCTTTGAGGGTCCTTATGGGTAAAGATCATCAAGAGAAACTGTCCTTTATGCTTATCTCTTCTCCCCACTTTCCCATTATTCTAGGGCTACCATGGCTGCAGGCTCAGAACCCTACCATTAACTGGGAGACCAAGGAATTACACTTTCCAGAGAAACAGATGAGTCCAGAAGTTTCAGCTTGCTCTGTTCCTAAAGGAACCATGTCAGTCCCTGAACTACCAGCTGTATACCAGGACTATGTGGATTTATGTGACAAGAAGAACGCTGACCAGCTTCCCCCTCACCGTCCATATGATTGTCCAATTGAATTATTGCCTGGAGCAGAGATACCTTTTGGTAAGATCTACCCCCTGGCGGGGCCCGAGCTAAAGGCTTTAAAGGATTACATAGACGAAAATCTAGCCAAGGGCTTCATACGCCCCTCCTCATCTCCTGCAGGTGCACCCATCTTCTTTGTAAAGAAGAAAGATGGATCTCTGAGACCATGCGTAGACTATAGGGAACTCAATAAGGTTACTATTAGAAACCGTTATCCATTGCCTTTAATCCCTGAGTTATTGGAGAGAGTGCAGCATGCCAAAATTTTCTCTAAACTGGATCTCCGTGGGCCTATAACTTGGTCCGTATTAGACCTGGGGATGAATGGAAGACTGCATTCAGGTCACGCTATGGACACTTTGAATATCTAGTTATGCCTTTTGGTCTGAGTACCGCCCCAGCCACTTTCCAACACTTCGTGAATGATATCTTCAGCGATCTCCTAGATACATTCGTGGTGATTTATTTGGATATTCTAATTTTTTCTAACTCCACAGAGGAACATCATGGACATGTGAGAATGGTCTTAGAACGTCTAAGACAAAACCATCTTTACATCAAACTTGAAAAGTGTGAATTCCATAGGACCGAAATTCAATTTCTGGGGTATGTACTGTCTACACAAGGGATTAGTATGGATGGAAGCAAGACCCAAGCCATCAAGGATTGGCCAATTCCTAGAAATGTGAAGGAGGTGCAGCGCTTCATCGGGTTTGCCAACTTCTATAGACGTTTTATTAGGAATTTCTCTGAGGTAGTGTCACCTATCACCGAACTTACCCGGAAAGAGTCTAGGTTCTCCTGGACCCCCCAAGCCCAGGAAGCATTTTCCCGTCTAAAGGATAAATTTACCACCGCGCCTATCTTAGTACATCCCAACCCCAAACTTGCCTTCATAATAGAGGTGGATGCTTCAGACTGTGCCGTTGGAGCTATACTCTCTCAGAGAACAGGTGAGAAGAATGTCTTGCATCCCTGTGCCTTCTTTTCCCAGCAGTTGTCTTCGGCTGAGAGGAACTACGATGTGGGCAATAGAGAGTTGTTGGCCATTATTGCCGCCTTCAAAGAATGGAGACACCTTCTTCAGGGAGCTGCACAGCAAATAGTCGTCCTGACAGACCATCGTAACCTTGAATTTATCAGGTCGGCTAAGTGCCTGACTCCTCGCCAGGCTCGCTGGAATCTTTTCCTAAACCAATTTAATTTTGTAATTTCTTATAGGCCAGGTTCGCGCAATGGAAAGGCTGATGCACTCTCTAGGATTCATTCAGCAGAGACCCGTCCACTTACTCCTCCTAAGACTATTCTTCCTGACTCTAGATTCCTGGGAGTGATTCATAATCAAGACCTACTTAAGGACATCAAGGAAGCATACCATGCGGATTCCTTGTTGGCACAACCCCCAAGGGACGTAAGTCTTGTCTTTAAGAATGGTGTGTGGATTCAGGGACGTCTGTATATACCTGAAACAGTCAGATTGAGAGTATTGCAACTCATCCACGATTCCAAGATAGCTGGGCATAGAGGAATTCTAAAGACACAGGAATTTCTTTCTCGTTTCTTTTGGTGGCCCACTTACAGGAAAGATGTTTTAAACTATGTCACTTCATGTGAAGTCTGTGCAAGATGCAAAACACCTCGCTCCTCACCAACTGGTCTGTTGCAACCCCTTCCCACCCCGTCCCGCCCGTGGGGATCCATTTCTATGGACTTCATTGTGGAGTTACCAACCTCTCAAGGGAAGAACACCATTCTAGTGGTAGTTGATCGTTTAACAAAGGCAGCTCATTTTATTCCTTGTGTCGGCTTACCCACTGCAAAACAGACATCAGATTTGATGATTAAGAATGTGTTTCGCTTACATGGAGTACCGGATGAGGTCATTTTGGATCGAGGGGTGCAATTCACTTCAAGGTTTTGGCAAAATTTCTGTGCCGCATTGGACATTAAAGTAAACCTTTCTTCTGCTTTTCATCCCCAGACTAATGGACAGACAGAACGAACCAATCAGACCCTGGAGCAGTATCTCCGCTGCTTTATCTGCCACCTACAGGATGATTGGGTGGTTCCTACTTCCACTGGCTGAGTTCTCTTATAACAACTCTCAGAGCGCCTCCACTAAGCAGTCTCCTTTTTACTCCAATTTAGGTTATCATCCTAACATTCTTCCTCGATTTCCCATAGAAACGCCCTTGCCAGCAGTGGCTGAAAGAATCACGTCTTTACAAAAGAATATGGATCTTCTAAAGGAAAATCTGGAATTGGCTCAGGAAAGGTACAAGAAAGCAGCAGATAAATTTCGCAAACCTGCACCAGCTTTCAAGGTAGGAGACTTGGTCTGGCTGTCAACCAGAAATCTTAAGTTAAGGATTCCATTGTCTAAGTTGGGACATAAGTACATTGGACCCTATAAAATCAGTAAAATTATAAGTGCCGTTGCTTGTCGTCTTCAACTGCCCAGAACTATGAGAATCCACCCTGTCTTTCATGTATCCCTACTAAAGGCTGCAACACCCAATACGTTTCCTGGACGTTCTTCTCCTTGCCCTGACCCAGTGCTAGTCGATGGTCAGGAAGAATTTGTGGTGGAAAGGATTCTAGATTCCAGGTTGTACAGAAATCAGTTACAATATTTGATTAAATGGCAGGGCTACCCAGTGGAGGACAACTCATGGGAACCAGTCAATAACGTTAATGCTCCTCGCTTGCTCCGCCAGTTTCATCAGAGGTACCCAGACAAGCCTGGTCTGAGGTCATCCGGAGGTTGTCCCTAAGGGGGAGTAATGTAAGGTTCTTTGTACGTTTCTTGAAACTCAGTTTTTCCGTCGGTCATTTTGCTTTCTGTCTTGCTGCAGCTATCTTGCCCTCAGTTAATATGGAGTTTCCAGCTTCCATGTTCCCGCCCTGATTCTCTCCCTCTTGCTTCTTAAGCAGCCTCAGCTGAGCAATCTGTGCTTCAGAATCAAGCCTGCAGTGAGCCTGTGACCTGACTCCTGGAAACCTTGAACTTTGTACTCCAGCTATTTCCTACTGAGGAACTTTGGAACACTTGTGGACTCTGGAAACCTGCTATTTGATAAATCCACGTTTGCATGGAATTACGGTAACAGAGAAGAGATCCTGAACCTGTTGTGGAGTTATTGCTGAGCTTAAGTTACTCTGGCCTGCTGTGTCTCCTGCTTCTGTACCTGCAAACTGTGTGACCCTTTTGCCACTTGTATGAAGTAATACAAGTCCTTCTATATCAAACCTGTGTCTCATGTGTTTTCCTCGCACCCAAGCACAAGACGCTATATGAACTGTACACCATACATTACACAGGGTTGCCGGTGATCAATTGTTCTTGTCTCAACTGTGGTTCCTAGTTCACTTGGAAGCTTGCTGAATCTTGCCTCTTCTGCTCTCAGATAAGACTTTTTCTGTTTTTATTTTTGTGCTTGCTTTTTGCATTGTTTCCTGCACTTTTGTGGAGGTCAGCCAGGTCCCCTCCGTTTGTTGAGCCACTGTTGTTTGTTCTTTTGCCTTTTCCAGTTTTTCTTCAGTGGCTGCGGCTTAGTTTTGTTACACCAGAGAACTAATTTAGGTGGTAGAGGTCGTGTGATCTCAGGTGTTTTTGCAATTAGTAGAGTTGGTACTTTTTAGGGTTTTTTGGGATTGCAGTAAGTGTCCTTCCTATCCTTTTCTGTCTAGCAAGATTGGGCCCCAACGTTTGCTCATACTATTTTCTGTCTGTGTCTGTATTTCCTCTTGTCTAACCGCCACTACATGTTTGGGGGCTTCCTATGTTCTTTGGGGATCTGCTCCGGGGCAGATATCTTTTCCTCTTTCTATCTTTAGGTGTAGTTAACCTCTCAGGCTGTGACGAGGCGTCTAGGACCAACGTAGGTACGCTCCATGGCTGCCTTTAGTTGTGGTGGTTAGTCAGGGTACTGCAATCCAGTAGATTCCAACCTCTCTGGTGTATTGCCGTTTTTGCTTGCTCTCCTCAGCTACCAAATCATAACATAACGCCATAATCACATTGTAAGAAAACACAGACACCCAGAAAAAAAGCCCTTTAATTGAAAGAATGACAGACTCCTTTAATATTCTTAATTAAACCATACATACGACCTCACCTATTCCAATGCCCTCATCATCTGCAAAAGAGGTAAAAAAAAAAACAATATTCCTCACCTTTCCGCAGAGATGCTTTTAATCCATTTGTCCCACGAAGGGTCCATATTTAGCCTGTCATCCAGTAGACACTGCCTGTGAACTGCAATTCCCTGTCTGAGGGCACCGCAAGCGTGAGAAAGTTCTCCTGCTCGTGATGCAGTCTGACAGGTCCTGCGAGTTCACAGCCAATGAACTCACTTCACCTTTCTGATGTCAATGCGAGCGCCGTGGGAAGATTTCCCACTTAGCTCGTGCCAACGTCACATAGGTGAAGTGAGTTCATTGGCTATGAACTCGCAGGACCTGTCAGACGGCACCGCGAGCAGGAGAACTTTATCACGCTCACGGTGCCCTCAGAGAAGGAATAGCAGTTCACAGGGAGACACGCAGTGCTCAGTGTCTAGTGGATGACAGGCTGTATGGACGCACCATGCTTCCATGCAGCTTGCCATCTAGATGTAGCAGAGCTAGACCCGTCGTGAGACAAATGGATTATGGATTAAAAGCATCTCTGCAGAAAGGGAGGAATATTGTTCTTTTTTTTTTTTACGTCTTTTGCAGATGATGAGGGCATTGGTCGTGAACTCGCAGGACCCCAAACACTTGAGGTGTTAGGGCCCTGCCTCGTAGACCACAGATGATATGGTAGTGACACAATTCTAGGTGGGAGATCAAAGTGACAATTCCACTCTGTCGCCCTCAAAAGCCGTATCTGAAAAGAAAAAGGGAAATCATTAATAAAAAAAATATAACCGAAGGCAGAAACCGGCCTGGGCTGTCCAGATCCGTGCCTTCCTCCTGACACTAAGCTAAAACAGATTAGCTTCATGCCAGTTGGTGGTACCATCCTCTACGTGGGGGGGAAACCTGAATTTTTTTGTTGCATAGCATAAGCAGCATACACCCATGTTTTTTTGTGTGCCACAGTGAAGCATTAAACCCCATACACCAACCAGAGGGACACAGCATAACCCCCACAATCATGAACTTCCACCTCACACTAACTAATCAGTGGACCCCACAGTATAAACCCAACAAAGCACTCACGACGCCCCCTTCCCCCCCAAGCACAAATCCCCAGACGCCCCCTTCCCCCCCAAAGGGTGAATCCCCATCATATGCCCCCACCGCCAAGCATAAATCTCAGACGCCCACCACCCGTCCCCAAGTATAAATCTCCCCATCGGAATGTCCACCCACACCCATTGGACGCCACCCACCCCGCTTCCCAAGCATAAACCCCCAGCATAAATCCTCATCAGACCTCCACCCCCCCTCAAGCATAAACACCATAAGACGTCCACCCCCCCAAAGCATTACTCATATCGGACGCCACCCAAGCATAAACCCTAATCGACATCCACTCCCCCCCCCAGCATTAACCCACATCGGACATCCACTTCCCCAGCATAAAACCCCCATCGGACCCACCCTCCCTAAGCATAAAACCCCATCGGACCTACCCTCCCCAAGCATAAACCAGATCTCTATCCTCGGGGTCCAACCAGACCCAGCAAGCGTGCATTAACTCTCCCCTCGGGGCCCAACCAGACCCGGCAAGCGTGCATTAACCTCCCCAGGGCCCAACAAGATCCCACAAGCGTGAATTAATCCCCCTTCTCCCCAGGGTCCAACAAGACCCCGCAAACCAAATCTCTACCCCCCCCCCGGGCCAACCAGACCCCGTAAGTGTGCATTATCTCCCCCCAGGACACAACCAGACCCCACAAGCATGCATTAACCCCCTCCCAGGGCCCAACAAGACTCCACAAGCGTGCATTAATCTCCTCCAGGTTACCCCCAAACAAGCAGGTCGCCCCCAACTAAAAGGGGTCCACTCCGTAAGCAGCAGGTCACACCCAAATCCCACCACAGGGGTCCCCAAAACCCACCACAAGCAGGTTGCCCCCCCCCAACTAAAAGGGGTCCACTCCATAAGCATGTCACCCCCATATCCCACACACGGGGTCCCTCAATAGCCAGCAGCAGGTCACCCCCCCAAACCTCACCACAAGCAGGTCGCCCCACACTAAAATGGGTCCACTCTAAGCAGCAGGTCCCCACCACAATAACCAGCAGCAGGTCACCCACCCCAAACAGGTCGTCCCCACTAAAAGGGGTCCCACAATAACCAGCAGCAGGTGGACCCCCCAAACAGATCACCACCAAATCCCACCACAGGGGTCCCCTCAATAGCCATCAGCAGGTCGCCCTCAATTCCCACCACAGGGGGTCCTCCTAATAGCCAGCAACAGGTCACCCTGCACTAAAAGGGGTACAACCAGTAAGCAGCAGGTCACCCCCCCAACCCCACCAGAAGGGTCCCTCCAATTGCCAGCAGCAGGTCGCCCCCCCAAACCCCACCACAGGGATCCACCACAGGGGTCCCCCCAAACCCCATCACCTCTGGTAATGGTGTGCTGCACCTTGCTAAAACAGAACATGCGGGTCACCCCCAAAACACTCACCCCCAAATTCCAGCACAGGGTCGCACGTTTTTGTGGGTCATCCCGCAAACTCCACCACAGGGTCGCATGTTTTCCACCCTGAAACACTAACCTCTATGAGCCATGGCGTCTCGCAAGGTAATGGCGTGACGCCGTGCTAAAATAGAACACGCCCACAACATCACACTAGCCCCCTTGATGCTTATTTATATACCCCCTCACACCAGCCCCCTGGATGCCCCTCTACATACCCCATGCCCCCTCACAGCAGCACTCTGGATGCCCTCCTACATATCCCCTCACAGCAGCCCCCTGGATGCCCCCCTACGTACCCCATGCCCCCTCACAGCAGCCCTCTGGATGCCCCTCTACATACCCCCTCACATCAGCCCCCTGGATGCCCCTCTGCATACCCCATGCCTCCTCACATCAGCCCCCTGGATGCCCCCCTACATACTCCGTGACCCCTCACATCAGCCCCCTGGATGCCCCCCAACATACTCCGTGACCCCTCACATCAGCCCCTTTGATGTCCCTCTACATACCCACTCACATTAGCCCCCTGGATGCCCCTCTGCATACCCCCTCACATCAGCCCCCTGGATGCCCCTCTGCACACCCCATGCCTCCTCACATCAGCCCCCTGGATGCCACTCTACATACCCCATGCCTCCTCACATCAGCCCCCTGGATGCCCCCCTACATACCCCCTCACATCAGCCCCCTGGATGCCCCTCTGCACACCCCCATGCCTCCTCACATTAGCCCCCTGGATGCCCCATGCCCCCTCACAGCAGCCCTCTGGATGCCCCTCTACATACCCCATGCCTCCTCACAGCAGCCCACTGGATGCCCCTCTACATACCCCATGCCTCCTCACAGCAGCCCACTGGATGCCCCTCTACATACCCCATGCCTCCTCACAGCAGCCCCCTGTACATACCCCATGCCTCCTCACAGCAGCCCCCTGGATGCCCCCTGTACATACCCCATGCCTCCTCACAGCAGCCCACTGGATGCCCCTCTACATACCCCATGCCTCCTCACAGCAGCCCCCTGTACATACTCCATGCCTCCTCACAGCAGCCCCCTGGATGCCCCCTGTACATACCCCATGCCTCCTCACAGCAGCCCCCTGTACATACCCCATGCCTCCTCAAAGCAGCCCCCTGGATGCCCCTGTACATACCCCATGCCTCCTCACAGCAGCCCACTGGATGCCCCTCTACATACCCCATGCCTCCTCACAGCAGCCCACTGGATGCCCCTCTACATACCCCATGCCTCCTCACAGCAGCCCCCTGTACATACCCCATGCCTCCTCACAGCAGCCCCCTGGATGCCCCCTGTACATACCCCATGCCTCCTCACAGCAGCCCACTGGATGCCCCTCTACATACCCCATGCCTCCTCACAGCAGCCCCCTGTACATACTCCATGCCTCCTCACAGCAGCCCCCTGGATGCCCCCTGTACATACCCCATGCCTCCTCACAGCAGCCCCCTGTACATACCCCATGCCTCCTCAAAGCGAGCCCCCTGTACATACCCCATGCCTCCTCACAGCAGCCCACTGGATGCAACTCTACATACCCCATGCCTCCTCACAGCAGCCCACTGGATGCCCCTCTACATACCCCATGCCTCCTCACAGCAGCCCCCTGTACATACCCCATGCCTCCTCAAAGCAGCCCCCTGATGCCCCTCTACATACCCCATGCCTCCTCACACCAGCCCACGGATGCCCCTGTACATACCCCATGCCTCCTCACAGCAGCCCCCTGGATGCCCCCTGCACATACCCCATGCCTCCTCACAGCAGCCCCCTGGATGCCCCCCCCATCAGCCCCCTGTACATACCCCATGCCTCCTCACAGCAGCCCCCTGCACATACCCCATGCCTCCTCACAGCAGCCCCTGGATGCCCCTGTACATACCCCATGCCTCCTCCACAGCCAGCCCCTGCCTCCTCCACAGCCCTGACAACCCCATCCCCACCGCCCTGCACACCCCTGGATGCCCCCCCCCATCAGCCCCTGTACATACCCCATGCCTCCTCACACCAGCCCCCTGCCTCCTCACACCAGCCCCCTGGATGCCCCCCCCATCAGCCCCCTGCACATACCCCATGCCTCCTCACAGCAGCCCCCTGGATGCCCCCCCCATCAGCCCCCTGTACATACCCCATGCCTCCTCACAGCAGCCCCCTGGATGCCCCCCCCATCAGCCCCCTGTACATACCCCATGCCTCCTCACAGCAGCCCCCTGGATGCCTCTACAACATTTGTTCACGTGGTCTCCACACCTCAGTCCAGACGAGCTCAAGATCAGCATCAGTCCTCACAGCAACACAGCAGCGTCCTCCCAGGGCATAGTGCACACAGCTCAGTACAGGATCCACAGCACAATCCCCGGGATCCTCCTCACAGCCTCCTGTCCCGGCACAATGTGCACACTGCGGCAGCTTAGCGCGGGACTGAAGAAGCTCCGCCCCTTCCGGTGACGTCATGATTTTTACAGAATCACTCCCCCCATCAAGAAATCAACTCCAGTCTAGCCGCTACCGTGGAGGTATGTGTGTGTTTCTGTCCCTCGCTTATATGGCGCCACCATATTCCTCAGCGCTGTACAGACATCATCACAATCTAATTCCCCATCAGTCTCTGGAGTGCGGGAGGAAACCTGTGCAAACACGGGAGAACATACAGACTCCCTGCAGATGGCGCCCTCCTCCTATTAGTGGAGGGGATTAACCCTTTATGCGGCTGGTTTGGGATGATGATGATGATGGGAGGAGTTGTAGTTGTTATTATCTGTGTGGTGACATCTGATGTCACATGACCGCTGCTGTATTCAGTCTTCAGCCCCCAGGACTCTCCTGTACCTTCCTCCCTATGACATGGCCTCAGTGTGGCCCCTCCGGGCTCCTGTACCTTCCTCCCTATGACATGGCCTCAGTGTGGCCCCTCAGGACTCCTGTACCTTCCTCCCTATGACATGGCCTCAGTATGGCCCCTCGGACTCCTGTACCTTCCTTCCTATGACATGGCCTCAGTGTGGGCCCCTCCAGGGCTCCTGTACCTTCCTCCCTATGACATGGCCTCAGTGTGGCCCTCAGGGCTCCTGTACCTTCCTCCCTATGACATGGCCTCAGTGTGGCCCCTCAGGGCTCCTGTACCTTCCTCCCTATGACATGGCCTCAGTGTGGCCCCTCAGGGCTCCTGTACCTTCCTCCCTATGACATGGCCTCAGTGTGGCCCCTCAGGGCTCCTGTACCTTCCTCCCTATGACATGGCCTCAGTGTGGCCCCTCAGGCTCCTGTACCTTCCTCCTTATGACATGGCCTCAGTGTGGCCCTCAGGGCTCCTGTACCTTCCTCCTATACATGGCCTCAGTGTGGCCCTCAGGCTCCTGTACTTCCTCCTATGACATGGCCTCAGTGTGGCCCCTCAGGGCTCCTGTACCTTCCTCCCTATGACATGGCCTCAGTGTGGCCCTCAGGGCTCCTGTACCTTCCTCCCTATGACATGGCCTCAGTGTGGCCCCTCAGGGCTCCTGTACCTTCCTCCCTATGACATGGCCTCAGTGTGGCCCCTCAGGGCTCCTGTACCTTCCTCCCTATGACATGGCCTCAGTGTGGCCCCTCAGGGCTCCTGTACCTTCCTCCCTATGACATGGCCTCAGTGTGACCCCTCAGGGCTCCTGTACCTTCCTCCCTATTACATGGCCTCAGTGTGGCCCCTCAGGGCTCCTGTACCTTCCTCCCTATGACATGGCCTCAGTGTGGCCCCTCAGGGCTCCTGTACCTTCCTCCTATGACATGGCCTCAGTGTGGCCCCTCAGGGCTCCTGTACCTTCCTCCCTATGACATGGCCTCAGTGTGGCCCCTCAGGGCTCCTGTACCTTCTCCCTATGACATGGCCTCAGTGTGGCCCTCAGGGCTCCTGTACCTTCCTCCCTATTTACATGGCCTCAGTGTGGCCCCTCAGGGCTCCTGTACCTTCCTCCCTATGACATGGCCTCAGTGTGGCCCTCAGGCTCCTGTACCTTCCCCCTATGACATGGCCTCAGTGTGGCCCCTCAGGGCTCCTGTACCTTCCTCCCTATGAATGGCCTCAGTGTGGCCCCTCAGGCTCCTGTACCTTCCTCCCTATGACATGGCCTCAGTGTGGCCCCTCAGGGCTCCTGTACCTTCCTCCCTATGATATGGCCTCAGTGTGGCCCCTCAGGGCTCCTGTACCTTCCTCCCTATGACATGGCCTCAGTGTGGCCCCTCAGGCTCCTGTACCTTCCTCCCTATGACATGGCCTCAGTGTGGCCCCTCAGGGCTCCTGTACCTTCCTCCCTATGACATGGCCTCAGTGTGGCCCCTCAGGCTCCTGTACCTTCCTCCTATGACATGGCCTCAGTGTGGCCCCTCAGGCTCCTGTACCTTCCTCCCTATGACATGGCCTCAGTGTGGCCCCTCAGGGCTCCTGTACCTTTCCTAATCCCATGACAGGCTCTATCTTTGTGGCTCCCCCTCAGGGCTCCTGTACCTTCCTCCTATGACATGGCCTCAGTGTGGCCCCTCAGGCTCCTGTACCTTCCTCCCTATGACATGGCCTCAGTGTGGCCCCTCAGGCTCCTGTACCTTCCTCCCTATGACATGGCCTCAGTGTGGCCCCTCAGGCTCCTGTACCTTCCTCCCTATGACATGGCCTCAGTGTGGCCTCAGGCTCTGACCTCTCCCATGACTGGCCCAGTGTGACCCTCGCTCTGTACTTCCTCCTATGACATGGCCTCAGTGTGGCCCCTCAGGGCTCCTGTACCTTCCTCCTATGACATGGCCTCAGTGTGGCCCCTCAGGGCTCTGTGACCTTCCTCCCTATGACATGGCCTCAGTGTGGCCCTCAGGGCTCCTGTACCTTCCTCCCTATGACATGGCCTCAGTGTGGCCCTCAGGGCTCCTGTACTTCCTCCCTATGACATGGCCTCAGTGTGGCCCCTCAGGGCTCCTGTAACCTTCCTCCCTATGACATGGCCTCAGTGTGGCCCCTCAGGGCTCCTGTACTTCCTCCCTATGACATGGCCTCAGTGTGGCCCTCGGGGTCCTGTACCTTCCTCCTATGACATGGCCTCAGTGTGGCCCCTCAGGCTCCTGTACCTTCCTCCTATGACATGGCCTCAGTGTGGCCCCTCAGGCTCTGTACCTTCCTCCTATGACATGGCCTCAGTGTGGCCCTCAGGCTCCTGTACCTTCCTCCTATGACATGGCCTCAGTGTGGCCCCTCAGGGCTCCTGTACCTTCCTCCCTATGACATGCCTCAGTGTGCCCCTCGCTCCTGTACCTTCCTCCTATGACATGGCCTCAGTGTGGCCCTCAGGGCTCCGTACCTTCCTCCCTATGACATGGCTCAGTGTGGCCCCTCAGGGCTCCTGTACCTTCCTCCCTATGACATGCCTCAGTGTGGCCCCTCAGGGCTCCTGTACCTTCCTCCTATGACATGGCCTCAGTGTGGCCCCTCAGGCTCCTGTACCTTCCTCCCTATGACATGGCCTCAGTGTGGCCCCTCAGGCTCCTGTACTTCCTCCTATGACATGGCCTCAGTGTGGCCCCTCAGGCTCCTGTACCTTCCTCCTATGACATGGCCTCAGTGTGGCCCCTCAGGCTCCTGTACCTTCCTCCTATGACATGGCCTCAGTGTGGCCCTCAGGGCTCCTGTACCTTCCTCCCTATGACATGGCCTCAGTGTGGCCCCTCAGGCTCCTGTACCTTCCTCCTATGACATGGCCTCAGTGTGGCCCTCAGGGCTCCTGTACCTTCCTCCCTATGACATGGCCTCAGTGTGGCCCCTCAGGGCTCCTGTACCTTCCTCCCTATGACATGGCCTCAGTGGGCCCTCAGGCTCCTGTACCTTCCTCCCTATGACATGGCCTCAGTGTGGCCCTCAGGGCTCCTGTACCTTCCTCCCTATGACATGGCCTCAGTGTGGCCCCCAGGCTCCTGTACCTTCCTCCTATGACATGGCCTCGTGTGGCCCCTCAGGCTCCTGTACCTTCCTCCCTATGACATGGCTCAGTGTGGCCCTCGTCCTATCCTGTGCCTGTCCTTACTTCCTATGACATGGCCTCAGTGTGGCCCCTCAGGCTCCTGTACCTTCCTCCCTATGACATGGCCTCAGTGTGGCCCTCAGGGCTCCTGTACCTTCCTCCCTATGACATGGCCTCAGTGTGGCCCCTCAGGGCTCCTGTACCTTCCTCCCTATGACATGGCCTCAGTGTGGCCCTCAGGCTCCTGTACCTTCTCCCTATGACTATGGCCTCAGTGTGGCCCTCAGGCTCCTGTACCTTCTCCCTATGAATGGCCTCAGTGTGGCCCTCGGCTCCTGTACCTTCCTCCCTATGACATGGCCTCAGTGTGGCCCTCAGGGCTCCTGTACCTTCCTCCCTATGACATGGCCTCAGTGTGGCCCCTCAGGGACTCCTGTCACTTCCTCCCTATGACATGGCCTCAGTGTGGCCCTCAGGCTCCTGTACCTTCCTCCTATGACATGGCTCAGTGTGGCCCCTCAGGGCTCCTGTACTTCCTCCCTATGACATGGCCTCAGTGTGGCCCTCAGGGCTCCTGTACCTTCCTCCCTATGACATGGCTCAGTGTGGCCCTCAGGTCCTGTACCTTCCTCCTATGACATGGCCTCAGTGTGCCCTCAGGGCTCCTGTACCTTCCTCCCTATGAATGGCCTCAGTGTGCCCCTCAGGCTCCTGTACCTTCCTCCTATGACATGGCCTCAGTGTGGCCCTCAGGGCTCCTGTACCTTCCTCCCTATGACATGGCCTCAGTGTGGCCCCTCAGGCTCCTGTACCTTCCTCCCTATGACATGGCTCAGTGCTCAGTGTGGCCTCGGGTCTGTACTCCTATGACTGCTCTGTGGCCCGTCCTGTACTTCCTCCTATGAAGCCCGTGGGCCCTCAGGCTCCTGTACCTTCCTCCTGACTGCTCAGTGTGGCCCTCAGGCTCCTGTACTTCCTCTATGACATGGCCTCAGTGTGGCCCTCAGGCTCCTGTACCTTCTCCTATGACATGGCCTCAGTGTGGCCCCTCAGGCTCCTGTACTTCCTATCCTCAGTGCAGCTGCTCAGTTGGCCTCAGGGCCTCTGTACCTTCTCCCTATGACATGGCTCAGTGTGGCCCCTCAGGGCTCTGTCCTTCCTCCATGACATGGCCTCAGTGTGCCCTCAGGGCTCTGTACCTTCCTCCTATGACATGGCCTCAGTGTGCCCCTCGGGCTCCTGTACCTTCCTCCTATGACATGGCCTCAGTGTGGCCTCGGCTCCTGTACCTCTCCCTATGACATGGCCTCAGTGTGGCCCTCAGGCTCCTGTACCTTCTCCTATGACATGCTCAGTGTGGCCCTCAGGGCTCCTTACCTTCTCCCTATGACATGGCTCATGTGGCCCCTCAGGGCTCCTGTACCTTCCTCCCTATGACATGGCTCAGTGTGGCCCCTCAGGGCTCCTGTACCTTCCTCCTATGACATGGCCTCAGTGTGGCCCTCAGGGCTCCTGTACCTTCTCCCTATGACATGGCCTCAGTGTGGCCCCTCAGGGCTCCTGTACCTTCCTCCCTATGACATGGCCTCAGTGTGGCCCCTCAGGGCTCCTGTACCTTCCTCCTATGACATGGCCTCAGTGTGGCCCCTCGGGGCTACTGTACCTTCCTCCCTATGACATGGCCTCAGTGTGGCCCCTCAGGGCTCCTGTACCTTCCTCCCTATGACATGGCCTCAGTGTGGCCCCTCAGGGCTCCTGTACCTTCCCCCTATGACATGGCCTCAGTGTGGCCCCTCAGGGCTCCTGTACCTTCCTCCCTATGATATGGCCTCAGTGTGGCCCCTCAGGGCTCCTGTACCTTCCTCCCTATGACATGGCCTCAGTGTGGCCCCCAGGACTCCTGTACCTTCCTCCCTATGACATGGCCTCAGTGTGGCCCCTCAGGTCTCTCCTGTACCTTCCTCCCTATGACATGACCTCAGTGTGGCCCCTCAGGACTCCTGTACCTTCCTCCCTATGACATGGCCTCAGTGTGGCCCCTCAGGGCTCCTGTACCTTCCTCCCTATGACATGGCCTCAGTGTGGCCCCAGGACTCTCCTGTACCTTCCTCCCTATGACATGGCCTCAGTGTGGCCCCTCCGGGCTCCTGTACCTTCCTCCCTATGACATGACCTCAGTGTGGCCCCTCAGGGCTCCTGTACCTTCCTCCCTATGACATGGCCTCAGTGTGGCCCCTCAGGGCTCCTGTACCTTCCTCCCTATGACATGGCCTCAATGTGACCCCTCAGGACTCTCCTGTACCTTCCTCCCTATGACATGGCCTCAGTGTGGCCCCTCAGGAATCCTGTACCTTCCTCCCTATGACATGGCCTCAGTGTGGCCCCCCAGGACTCTCCTGTACCTTCCTCCCTATGACATGACCTCAGTGTGGCCCTTCAGGGCTCCTGTACCTTCCTCCCTATGACATGGCCTCATTGTGGCCCCTCAGGGCTCCTGTACCTTCCTCCCTTTGACATGGCCTCAGTGTGGCCCCTCAGGGCTCCTGTACTTTCCTCCCTATGACATGGCCTCAGTGTGGCCCCTCAGGGCTCCTGTACCTTCCTCCCTATGACATGGCCTCAGTGTGGCCCCTCAGGGCTCCTGTACCTTCCTCCCTATGACATGGCCTCAGTGTGGCCCATCAGGGCTCCTGTACCTTCCTCCCTATGACATGGCCTCAGTGTGGCCTCAGGCTCCTGTACCTCTCCCTATGACATGGCCTCAGTGTGGCCCTCATGGCTCTGTACCTTCCTCCCATGACATGGCCTCAGTGTGGCCCCTCAGGCTCCTTGTACCTTCCTCCCTATGACATGGCCTCAGTGTGGCCCCTCAGGGCTCCTGTACCTTCTCCCTATGACATGGCCTCAGTGTGGCCCCTCAGGGCTCCTGTACCTTCTCCCTATGACATGGCCTCAGTGTGGCCCCTCAGGGCTCCTGTACCTTCGTCCCTATGACATGGCCTCACTGTGGCCCCTCAGGCTCCTGTGCCTTCCTCCTATGACATGGCCTCAGTGTGGTCCCTCAGGGCTCCTGTACCTTCCTCCCTATGACATGGCCTCAGTGTGGCCCCTCAGGGCTCCTGTACCTTCCTCCCTATGACATGGCCTCAGTGTGGCCCCTCAGTGCTCCTGTACCTTCCTCCCTATGACATGGCCTCAGTGTGGCCCCTCAGGGCTCCTGTACCTTCCTCCCTATGACATGGCCTCAGTGTGGCCCCTCAGGACTCCTGTACCTTCGTCCCTATGACATGGCCTCAGTGTGGCCCCTCAGGACTTCTGTACCTTCCTCCCTATGACATGGCCTCAGTGTGGCCCCTTAGGGCTCCTGTGCCTTCCTCCCTATGACATGGCCTCAGTGTGGTCCCTCAGGGCTCTTGTACCTTCCTCCTATGACATGGCCTCAGTGTGGCCCCTCAGGGCTCCTGTGCCTTCCTCCAATTGACATGGCCTCAGTGTGGCCCCTCAGGGCTCCTGTACCTTCCTCCCTATGATGTGGCCCCTCAGGACTCCTGTACCTTCCTCCCTATGACATGGCTTCAGTGTGGCCTCTCCAGGCTCCTCTACCTTCCTCCCTATGACATGACCTCAGTGTGGCCCCTCAGGGCTTCTGTACCTTCCTCCCTATGATACGGCCTCAGTGTGGCCCCTTCGGGCTCATCTACCTTCCTCCCTATGACATGGCTTCAGTGTGGCCCCTCCGGGCTCCTCTACCTTCCTCCCTATGACATGGCCTCAGTGTGGCTCCTCAGGGCTCCTGTACCTTCCTCCCTATGATGTGGCCCTCAGGACTCCTGTACCTTCCTCCCTATGACATGGCCTCAGTGTGGCCCCTCCAGGCTCCTCTACCTTCCTCCCTATGACATGGCCTCAGTGTGGCCCCTCCGGGCTCCTGTACCTTCCTCCCTATGATATGGCCTCAGTGTGGCCCTCAGGGCTTCTGTACCTTCCTCCCTATGACATGGCCTCAGTGTGACCCCTCCGGGCTCCTCTACCTTCCTCCCTATGACATGGCCTCAGTGTGGCCCTCAGAGCTCCTGTACCTTCCTCTTTATGACATAGCCTCAGTGTGGCCCCTCAGGGCTTTTGCACCTTCCTCCCTATGACATGGCCTCAGTGTGGCCCCTCAGGACTTTCCTGTACCTTCCTCCCTATGACATGGCCTCAGTGTGGCCCCTGTATCTTCCTCCCTATGATATGGCCTCAATGTGGCCTCTCAGGTCTCGTTTCCAGCAGCCCAGTGCTCCTCTGCTCTGCTGCCAGGACCTGCTCTGTATTGGCCCCATGTCCTCAGTGTCTCCGTCACACCGGTATTCTGATTGTGTAACAACTCACAGGGGTAAATAGGTAAAAGACTAGAAACTGCAACTGACCCTGCTGGTGCCTGTACAGACTGGAAATTCTGACCTAGCAGTTCCTATGTGGGCTGGAATAGCCCTAGCATCAGAATATATTATGGCCGTTCGGACCTGTGCTGCCTGAAAGACCGTCAGGTGCTTCACATTCCTCCTAAGGAACTGGAGGGCAGAGCAGAGTGTAAATTACCTACTGAAGGGAAGGAGTGCTGAGATAGAAAGAGATCCAAGAGTGACTGAAAACAAACCACAAAATGAGGAGATAAGGTCCGTACTGCTGGAGAGTATGCCGCCTACTGCCTAAACTAGAAACAGAAGAGAGGTGCAGGGTGAAAAGAATATTCAGCAGAGAGATAAACCCTAGCTGGTCTTCACTGACTGGCATAAATATCGGCAGTATGGCTGGACATCCAAATGAAAATATCACCATCATATAATAGCAGCAGGGGGAAATATATAAAGCCGCACCTGAAAGGTGATTGGGCAGACAGATGAATAAAGGAAAATACCTATTAGGCCTGAGTCACACACAACGATAAAAAATCGGACCGTATTATACGGCCGTAATACGCAGAAAAGTCCCCTGAAAAGTGATCCGTATGTCATCCGTGTGCAATGCGAGGATGCGATTTCCTCGCTTCAAAACATCCGTGTGTCATGCGTATGGCGAGATTTTCTCGCCGGCTTGCAAAACGGACATATAATGGATCCCAATGACAGTTTTTACATCACAAAAGAAAGAATAGATATATACACATAGAATACATATATATATATATATACATGTCATTATCACATATATATATATTTATATTCATACACTTCTACATAGTATAATAGCCGTTAATTCAATTGCCGGCTTCTGTGAAATTACAGACCCGACATGAAATGACACATGGTTTACATACAGTTAACCATGTCATTTCATGTATTTTGATATATGTTTTTCACTAATAATTACATGAGTGTATGTGTGCAAAATTTAATACATGTAGGGGTTAATTAAAGGTGTAAATTCGTTGAAAAAAAATGCGTGGGCTCCCTCTGTATTTTCTCCACCAGACAGACAAAGCCAGCGAGTGGGAGCAGATAATAATAGCCTAGGGAGGGTGCATTTATTTTGTGCCCCCCCCCCCGTCTACTAACATCTGCCCCCAGACACCCCAGAAAAGGCAAATCTGTAATTAGATTCGCTCTTTCTGGCACTTGGCCCGTCTATTCTCATTGCTCTGTAGCGGTGGCTAATGGGTTAATAATGGGTTAAAGCCACCTTGCTATTGGAAGGTGACTTTAAGCCAGGTTAATAATTGAGAGTTGTCAATTAGACAACTCTCAATTATTAATCCTATTGTTTGAAATAAAATAAAAAACGCACACATTAATTAAAAATCATTTTAATGAAATAAACACAGTTTTTAACCATCTTTTATTGTACTGGTATTCCTTCGATTCCCTTGTTCTCCTGTAATAAAAAAAAAATAATAAAACAACATTATTCTTACCTATCTGGCGCTCAGTCAGGTCCAACGCTGTAATCCTTCACAAAGGGTTAACAGGTTTACAGCGAGGATCGCTGCTAATGCTCCAGCCTCGCAGTAAACCCCGAATGAATGAGCTCCTCTCCCGGCTGACAGGAGAGGAAGTGATTAGCTGCGAAGCTTAATTGATTGTTTCCCAGGCTAATCAGTTCAGGTCAGGCGGGGACTCCCTGTGACGTCACTCATGCTGTGCTGTGTCCCCGGCTGACCTGAACTGATTAGCCTGGGAAACAATCAATTAAGCTTCCCAGCTAATCACTTCCTCTCCTGTCAGCCGGGAGAGGAACTCATTCATTCGGGGTTTTACTGCGAGGCAGCCAGCATTAGCTCCGGTCCTCGTTGTTAACCTGTTAACCCTTTGTGAAGGATTACATCGGGGGACCTGACAGAGCGCTGGAGAGGTAAGAATAATGTTGCTTTATTAAGTTATTTTTATTACAGGAGAGCAAGGGATTCGAAGGAATACCAGTACAATAAAATATGGTCAAAAACTGTGTATTTATTTCATTAAAATGATTTTTAATGTGTGCGTGTTTTTTTTTTTTATTTCAAACAATAGGATTAATAATTGATAGTTGTCTGACAGCTCACCTTCCAATAGCAAGGTGGCTTTAACCCATTATTAACCCATTAGCCACTGCTACAGGGCAATGGGAATAGACGGGCAAAGTGCCAGAAAGGGCGAATCTAATTATAGATTTGCCTTTTCTGGGGTGTCTGGGGCAGATGTTAGTAGCTGGGGGGGCACAAAATAAATGCACCCTCCCTAGGCTATTATTATCTGCCCCCACTCACTGGCTTTGCCTGTCTGGTGGAGAAAATACCGCGGTAGCCCACTTATTTTTTTTCAACGAATTTACACCTTTAATTAACCCCTACATGTATGAAATTTTGCACACATACACTCATGTAATTGTTAGTGAAAACCATCTATCAAACTACATAAAATGACATGGTTAACTATGTAAACCATGTGTCATTTCATGTCGGGTCTGTAATTTCACAAAAGCCAGCAATTGAATTAGCGGCTATTACAGTATGTAGAAGTGTATGAACTATAAATATATATATGTGTCACAATGACATGTGTATATATTGTGGTGTAGTGACTAATCTAGCACCTAGGGGGCGCTGTATAAGTTGCTCAAATTATGCATGGAGGCATGAGATGGATGGGAAACCAGTCCCTGGTATGGTGCTAAATGGAAAGTATGTGTCGCAGAGCTATTCTGTGCTATAGGTCAGTAATGTTGTTCTGGGACTTGTTGTCCCATAAGAGTTCTGATTATTGTTAAGGGTGACCTACAGGGTTAGCTTGTGAGCTGGGTGGGACATGCTAACCACACATACAGCGCCCACTGGTGGTGGTATAAGGAATGTTACATACTGGTGATTGTATGTGGTGTGAAGGACCTGTGATGAGGTCATGAACAGGTGACCAGACCATGTGCTTCATACCTTGGCTTGGGGAGTGGCTACAGGTATGAAAGGCAGTGTTTAGCACATGGTGGAGAGATTGAGTTGGAGACTGAGGAGTCTCTGGAAGTCTGGCTGGGACAGTGGAGAGTGTGTCCTGCACAGGGCTGCCTGGAAGGTTCCTGGAAGGTCTGTCGGTGTTGGAAGATCCTGGGGTAGGATTGGATTCCTGGAAGCACGTGGTGAGACTTGGAACTTGGTGGCCGGGGTGTTGGATGGGGGTCCCGAATAGCACCCGGGCAGGACACGTGTGTGCGGAGCCTGTGATGGTCCCACACTGAGAACCATGCGGTTCTATTGAGGAGTTTGGCTGGAGTCAGCCTGGAAGTGACTTTCTGTTACAGTGTGTCAGTGAGCAGCGGAAGCGAGTCCAGATCACCCGGGATGGTGGTCCCTGCTGGCTTGCAGCCGCTTAGTCAAGCCCGTCCCATGCAAGGGTGCGTCTGGAAACAGTAGTTTGCAAAGCTGGAATGCATTGATGTTTTTGTCATATTTTGTTACCTGGTGTTAAAGAGACAGTAAACAATTGATTTTTTGGACTTAATGCCTGTGTGTTGCCTCATAACTGCGTGCCCGGCCTCGGCCTACCAGAGCTAATCCCTACAATATATATGTATTCTATGTGTGTATATCTATTCTTTATTAAACCTGTCAGTGTGATTTTACAGTATAGCTGGGGATGAATTGCCGGCTTTTCTAAAGGACACCGGTGCGTATTTCTCGCAAGTCACACGTTTGGTCCGTGTGTAATCCGATGTTTTCTCGCCCCCATAGACTTGCATTGGCCAGTCTCGGCTGATATACGGTGCAAATCGCAGCATGCTGCGATTTCACTCGCACGTATAAAACGGCCGAGAAATAATCGGATGATGGGAGCTGCCCCATAGATTAACATTGGTTCGAGTGCAATGCGTTTTTTTCTCACATTGCACTCGTCCGTATTTCTCGCTAGTGTGACTCCGGCCTTACCCTAAACAGACTAAAGAAGGATAGCAGACAGGAAACTCCCATAGAAAAGGTGTAACTGCTGTGGCTCAGCAGATAGAAAAGCCGACCACAAAGCACAGGTTAAAGAGGAACCCAGACGCATGACAACTGGTACCAGGACTCTCCATAATCAGCTAACAGATCCCCTTCCATCTCCACGTGACGGATCTGGGAGCAGTGATCTCTGTGTGATGTCACTGTGTGATCTCCTCTGTTCGGCCTCTGTCGCTCCATCCTTTGTTTCTTGCCATTATCGCTGCTGTTCTCCCTCCCTGTAATGGTGACTAGATGTGGAAACCCGGCTGCTATTAATATAATCCCTGTACTGGGGTAAGGAGGCCCTGGATTAGGTGCATGGAGTGGCTGCTGGCCGGTGGAGCGAGCTGGCAGAGAATAGGTGCGATGAGAAGTCAAAACCAGGAGGTCAAAGTTTGGGAAAGAATGACAAGACAAAGCGAGAAACGAGCAACTGAAAGATGCGGAATGACAAAGCAGCAGCCCAGGGTCAGTGACAACTTATAACTGGCACTGAAAAGTAAAGGGGGTTAAGCAGGATTTGCCCCCACACAAGGCTGACCGCAGAGAGCGGACCACTACTGATAACCAGTACTCTGCAGTAAGACATAGATTCCCTGCTGGGTGGCACCATAAGTCCCAGCAACACTAATGGTAAATAGGAACGTGTCACTGCCTGCACACAGTGCAAGAGCGGCGCCATCTACAGGCTGAGGTCACGGGAGATTGGAAAAATGGTGGTTAGTTTTTTGAAGATGTTTCCTTTGTTTACTATGATGTTTACATTGTTTTTTCCTTTCAGGTTCTTATAATAAAGGATCCTCTGCTGATAACGTCTCTGCGGGAATCTTCCTGATTAATGTGTCAGGGATGAACAAGGACAGAGGCAAGATGGCGGAGAGGATAATAAACCTCACCCTGGAGATAATCTTCCATCTTACCGGAGAGGTGAGAGGCTCTGATGTCATCACATGACCTCATTATCTATAGGAATAACAGGGGATATGACCGAGAGGTGAGAGGCTCTGATGTCATCACATGACCTCATTATCTATGGGAATAACGGGATATGACCGGAGAGGTGAGAGGCTCTGATGTCATCACATGACCTCATTATCTATGGGAATAACGGGATATGACCAGAGAGGTGAGAGGCTCTGATGTCATCACATGACCTCATTATCTATGGGAATAACGGGATATGACCGGAGAGGTGAGAGGCTCTGATGTCATCACATGACCTCATTATCTATGGGAATAACAGGATATGACCGGAGAGGTGAGAGGCTCTGATGTCATCACATGACCTCATTATCTATGGGAATAACAGGATATGACCGGAGAGGTGAGAGGTCTGATGTCATCACATGACCTCATTATCTATAGGAATAACAGGGATATGACCAGAGAGGTGAGAGGCTCTGATGTCATCACATGACCTCATTATCTATGGGAATAACGGGATATGACCGGAGAGATGAGAGGCTCTGATGTCATCACATGACCTCATTATCTATGGGAATAACGGGATATGACCGGAGAGGTGAGAGGCTCTGATGTCATCACATGACCTCATTATCTATGGGAATAACGGGATATGACCGAGAGAGGTGAGAGGCTCTGATGTCATCACATGACTCATTATCTATGGGAATAACAGGGATATGACCGGAGAGGTGAGAGGTTCTGATGTCATCACATGACCTCATTATCTATGGGAATAACAGGGGATATGACCGGAGAGGTGAGAGGCTCTGATGTCATCACATGATGTCATTATCTATGGGAATAACGGATATGACCGGAGAGGTAAAAGGCTCTGATGTCATCACATGACCTCATTATCTATGGGAATAACGGGATATGACCGGAGAGGTGAGAGGTCTGATGTCATCACATGACCTCATTATCTATGGGAATAACAGGGGATATGACGGAGAGGTGATGGACTCTGATGTCATCACATGACTATTATTATGGTCACACAGGGATTGACCAGAGTGAGAGGCTCTATGTCATCACTGATGGTCTTTATGGAACAGTGACGGAGGTGAGAGCTCTGATGTCATCCATGATCATACTGGGATACGGGATAGACCGGAGGTAGAGCTTGAGGCATCACATGAACTCAATATCTATGGGAATAACGGGTAACGAGAGGTGATGGCTCTGATGTCATCACATGACCTCATTATCTATGGGAATAACGGGGGATATGACCGGAGAGGTGAGAGGCTCTGATGTCATCACATGACCTCATTATCTATGGGAATAACGGGATATGACCGGAGAGGTGAGAGGCTCTGATGTCATCACATGACCTCATTATCTATGGGAATAACGGGGATATGACCGGAGAGGTGATGGACTCTGGAGATGTCTGTAGTGATATTATTAATGTCTCCACACTCAGGATTACACAGTAGTGAAGACCTCTAGTGATCGCTGTCAGGCCCCTGTGTATGAAGGACGGGGAGGATCCCTGAGCCCAATCCCGGGGCCTCCACCTCACCCCCGGATACATGAGGACATCAATGACCAGAAGATCCTGGAACTCGTCAACAAGATGATTGAGCTGCTGACTGGAGAGGTGACGCTGCTGGGACATTACACCATGTTCCAAATTATTATGCAAATTGGTTTTAAGTGTCATAGCGTTTTTTGTTTTTTTTGTAAATGATACCCATTGATTGTATTGTGTCTCAGGGTTCTTTGGATCACTGAAATCAATCTCAGATACCTGTGATAATTAGTTTGCCATGTGAGCCCAATAAAAGGAAAACTGGATGTTCCACACTATTAAAGAAAGCCAGAGCTTTCAAGTAACAAGGGAAAGAATAAGTATCTGTCTGCTGCTGAAAGCATCAAATAGTGCAATGCCTTGGTCAAGGGATGAAAACATTAGATATTTCCCGAAAAGTTAAGCGTGATCATCGTACTGTTAGATTTGTGGCTGATTCTGAGCACAGACGTGTTCGTGCTGATAAAGGCAGAATGAGGAAGGTTTCTGCCAGTGATATGGAAATTTAATTAGGATAAAAATATCCTGTGTTTGCTGCTTGCCATGTCCAAATCTCTATATAATGTCTTTTTGAGCGCTCAGAACGAAATGAGGACTGTCCACACGAAAGTGTCAGTATAACAGTTCGTCAAAGACATACATTTATTATTGTTTCAAGTTTTTATATGTTTACAAAAAGGGGCTTGTTAGTCAATTAACATACAATTAAAAGCTGCTAGATTATTGGCTGTTCTAGTGTAAATATGATAATTATGATAATCATGATTAAAAGAGCTGAAGTTGCAGAATTATTGTTTATATTCTTGTGACCTAGTTGCCTTGCATAACTATAATGTAAACAACAGATATCTAATAGGACATTTTGTACTTCATGCATTTGTTCCTTTACGAAGGTCTTATGAAGGCCAGATTTCTTTAAAACGACTGATTATATCTGGCCTAGAAATATGTGAGCACAAGGTTTTTTAGCAAGTGAGATCTATCTAACTGTGAACTGTGAATACATATATGTGAATATACTTTGAATATATGGAATACATATATATTTCCATGACAGTCCCCCTTAGATACCACTTGCCCTAAAAACCTGCTCCTGGCCCAAAGCGCTGCAACTCTTTTGTGCTGCCGGTGAGTTGAGACACCCCTAGTACATGCCTCCCCCACCGAATACAGACTTTTCGCAAATGGGCGGTCAGGAGGACTGTCCCTGTCGGGGGTTTATGTGTTTGCAATCATAATCTCATAGTTGATATGATGTTTCATCAAGGATGTGTATTCTCAGTCTGGAGGTAGTTCGGAGATCTGGTCAAGCCAGGCAGTTCCATCCGGACTGGTGCGAGGTCCAAGATGGTGAGTGGCATCAAATTGTTGTCTCCTGAACAGTTTTTTCCATTATCCTGCGGATACAAGGAATAACACAGCAGCCAGTAATTAATGCAAAAATGAGAACCCCCATAATGGCTGTCCCAACCTGTGCCAACATTTTCTGCCACCCACTCATCCACCCAAAGTATCGATCCCATGGGTCAGTGACACCTGAGTTCTGTTTCAGTTCCTCTGATAACTCAGTAAGTTTCTGTATTGCCATTGTGACTTTACCATTTGGGCCAGTGTTGTCTAGGATGTAGGTGCAACAGGTGTCTTTGATCATTTTGTAAACACCTCCTTTCTCAGCTAGAATCATATCCAAAGCCATTCTATTCTGGAATGCCATAATGGAAGTGGGGCCTAACTGTGCTGCCAAACCTTTTACAGCATCTATGGTGAAGTTAACAAATCTCTGCTGGTTATAATAGATGTAATTTATCCAATCAACATTTTTGTTTATAGTGACTCAAATCCTGCTTTAACTTGGTCTCTGGCCTTGAACTCATCAGGTAGGTCATCTGTCTGGTCAGTCAGAGCATCCACGACATCCTTCATGGCTTAGGTGTCTCTCCTGGTACGGGAGCTTCCTTGCAATGCGATACGTGGATCCAAACAGCTTTCCCTCTAGTTACACAGAGGTTGGTGTCATCTGGGGCTCTTGGACAGGATCATCAAATCTGGCAGTGAAGAGAAAAAACTCGAGAATGGACATTAGTTTTTGACCAATTCAATTACATAAGTGTTATGATTTGGTAGCTGAGGAGAGCAGGCAAAAAAAGCAATACACCAGAGAGGTTGGAATCTATGGGATTGCAGTACCCTGACTAACCACCACAACTAAAGGCAGCCGTGGAGCGTTCCTACGTTGGTCCTAGACGCCTCGTCACAGCCTGAGAAGCTAACTACACCTAAAGATAGAAAAAGGAAAGCTATCTGCCCCGGAGCAAATCCCCAAAGAACATAGGAAGCCCCCAAACATGTAATGGCGGTTAGACAAGAGGAAATACAGACACAAACAGAAAATAGAATGAGCAAACGCTGGGGCCCAATCTGTCTAGATAGAAGAGGATAGGAAAGGCACTTACTGCAACCCCAAAAAACCCTGAAAAGTACCAACTCTACTAATTACAAAAACACCTGAGATCACACGACCTCTACCACCTAAATTAGTTCTCTGGTGTAACAAAAACTAAACAGCAACCACTGAAAAAACTGGAAAAGGCAAATGAACAAACAGTGGCTGAACTAAACTGAGAGGAGCATAAGCCCCCCGAAGGGGACCCGGCAGACCCCCACAGAAGTGCAGGACAAAATGCAGGCACCAAAAATCTAAAAGAAGAAAATGTCTTATCTGTTAGCGGAAGATGCAGGCACGAAACAGCTTTTCTGGGTCTCTGGGAGTGTGCCTTATGCTAAACAGTGCAATAGGGAGTGTGTCATGCCATGGTTTGCGTGTCTCTTGGGCAATTTTTCAGCATTCTATTCTTAAGTGTTTCGTTCAGTTTTTTCTACCTTCCTGCTGCTCTGGGGGTGGTAAAGAGTGTGTAGGCCTAAATCTGACCCTACTGCTAATCGGGTCTTGTGTGTCAGATTTGCTGTGAATGCGGGTCCCTGATCACTTTCTATTATTTCTGGAACCCCGTATCTGTACACTATTTTCTGAAAGTAGCTTCGTTGCAGTAGTCTTTGCTGACTTGGAAGGCTTCTGTTCATCTTGAAAATACTTCTTTTGACCACAATGGCGTATTTGAATCCTTCACTTGGCGATATCTGGATGTGGTCTATCTGGATCCTTTGAAGCTGGTAGAGTGGTCTTTCCAGATGAGGTGAGGGGGACTTTCTTCCATACGTCTCGGCTTGCATTTGCCGCAGGTCAGACAGCTGCTGGTGAATTTGGCTGGTAGGGTGGAGATCCCTGAAGTGAAAACAGTAAGCACCAATCAGATCATTCATTTGTGTCTTTGATATGTGGATGTGGGTCCATCTACCCATTGGACCACCATAGGGTGCATACTTTGTGGTAGGCAGAGTTTGAAGTCTATTATTGTTAGCCTTCCTTCTTCACGTGTTGCTTTTTTTCGCATTCAGCTCTTCTTCTCCTTTTGGAGCTTGGTCTTGTAACTTCTTGAGCAGATCCCAGGACGTCTTTTTGTCAGGTTTCTTGTCTTCAGTCGTCATGTAGTAGCCGTCCGGCTCTACGACCTCTCCCACTTCTCCTTGTTGTCTTCCTTTGGCTGCTTCTTTGGCTGCCATGTCCGCCATGTTATTGCCTCACGCCTCTTCTGTTCTCAGTTTTCCATGCACTTTGATTTTTCAAATTGCCACCATTTTGGAAGTTGGAGTACACCCAGCAGGTCCCTGAAGGCTCCATGATGCTTCACGGTTGTCCCGTTTGCTGTGATGAAGTCCCTTGTAGCCCAGATGGGTCTAAAGTCATGTGCTATGCCATGCGAGTAACTGTAGTCCGTGTAGATGTTTGCAGTCTTGCCTTCTGCCATCTGACAGGCCTTCGTCAGCGCTATCAATTCTGCTTCCTGGGCTGACAGGCTAGGTGACAGACTTCTGGACCACAGGATTTCTTGATTGCTGGTCACTGCACTTCCTGTGTTGAAACTTCTTCATCATCTGCAAATCTGGAGCCATCCAAGTATCCCCCCTTGGGAGTGGGAGTAGAGTGGCCGGGCTGAGGACTGTAGGTCTGGAGACGGTGACATTATGAGACAAAGGCAATAGAGGCGCCACAAAGATGCCTGGCTGTGGGGAGATTACTGTTGGTTGAGCTTGATTGAAGATTGCCAAGATGTCATGTGGAGTGAGAGTTTCCAGTGGCTGTCCAAGAGTGATTTCAGCAACCTTGTCCAGGAGGGTGTGTGCTGCAGATACTGCCATCAGGCAGGAGGGTGCTCTTCTTGCAACTGGATACAAGCGGGCTGAGAGGCAGCCTAAAAGTCTCTGTTTTCCCCGTGAATCCGTGCCAGGACTCCAGTAGCATGATCTTCTTTCTTCCATCAGGTAGACGGAAAGACTTTTCATAGTCAGGTAGGCCTGGTATTGGCGCTGAGACTGTGGAGTTCTTCCAATCTCCTGAATGGGTTGAAGGCTGCGTCTGATAGAAGGAGCGGGGTTGCGTTGATGCAAGCGCACAGAGGCTGCATTAGGACTGAGGCATCAGGGATCCAGATTCTGCAATATGACACTAGACCAGGGAAGTCCTGCAGCATTCTTGGAGTTGTTGGGGGAGCCATCTTCTCCACAGTGGTCTTCCAGTCTTTTGACATGTGTTTCGTCTGGTGGGCAATACAGTGTCCCAGGGATGTAACTTGCTTCTGGCATCACTGGACTTTGTTCTTCCAGACCTTGCGTTGCTGTTCTTCCAGGTAGAGTAGGAGAGATAAGGAATAGGCTGTGCAGGTGTCGATGTCAACCACACAAAAGAGAAAGTCATCCACGTGTTGTAGAAGAGTGACTCTTGCATATTCTGCAATCCAGTTCACGAAGATGGAGGACATTGTCTTGGTGAAACTTGAAGGGCTTGTTTTGAGCACCTTGAGGCAACATTGTCCATATGCACTGCACTGGTGCGTGAAAGCAGGCCTCCAGATGGAGGGGAAATACTGAAGAAGGTACTGGCCAGGTTGATCACCGTGAATACCGTTGCGGTGACTGGGACTCTTGAGAGCAGAGTGTGATGGTTCAGCACTGTTGGGGTTTCAAATACCGTAGCCTCTTTCGCGGACTCTTGAGAGCAGAGTGTGATGGTTCAGCACTGTTGGGGTTTCAAATACCGTAGCCTCTTTCGCGGCCTCCAGGCCTTGCACCATTCTGAACTCAGTGGGGTTTACAGTCTTTTTCTTCACTGTGGAAAGCTGGGATTGATTCCGATGGGCGAGGCAGCCCAGTTTGGCCTTGTCCTTCAGTATGCGGCAGGGGACTCCCATCTGCTGGTGCAGAGCTGGCGGGAAAACAAGCCGTCTACTAGGATCCACATCATGAGAGATGACGACCAGCTGGCTTTCTTGTTCTCCACCAAGACAGTTACTGTGTTAGCACCTGTTCTGGTCACAGGGGGTCTTCTTGTTGGGACGTCTCCTTAAACGGCTGCTTTTTTCTCAGCACGGGCCATCAGTAGTTTCTTTTTCTCCAGCTCGGTCTCAGGTCAGTATTTGTGCACAAGTTTGAAGAGCTGAGTGGCCTTTTTCCGGTCTAGGGCCTGGGTGAACTGGTTGATTGCAGGGGGCACCTCCTGGTGCTTGCAAAAGATGAACCTCTGGCGTTAGAGCTGGATGAGGTGTTGCCATTCCATGAAGCGAGTAGAGTCCTTCTTGAGTTGAATATCCTGGCCAATGTCAAAGTTCTCAGGCCGTCTTCTTAGGCGAGCTCACTTAGACCTTCAGTTGGTCAGAGACATCTTGACCCTGGGTGATGGAGTGGCTTTTCTGGTACTATGTCCAGCACCTCCTGTGATAGGTCTGCAGTGTGGTTGTTTGAGGTTCCTGTTTCCTCTTGGGTCAGGGGTGAAGAAAGTGTCATGGTCCCATCTTCCTGGAACACTCTGGTCGCTTTCAGCTTCTGCAGTAGGTCCACTCCCAATAGGTTGAGGGTGCAGGTTTTTGACACAACAAACTGGGACATGATGGAGTGTTCTGGCTGAGTCCACACACTCAGGGGCTTCATAATCTGGAAATATCTGACTTGACCATCAATTCCCATGCAGGAAGCAGAAGATTCTGATAGATAGGTGATGTTGCGGAGTTCCACAAGAAAAGATCTGACTACGCCATCCACTCTCAGGATATTGGTCCCACTGGTGGGTTCCTTGTGGACTTGGTGTGCTCTTGTCCTATGGACGGGGTTCTTCACTGCTTTCTGTGTTTCTTCTTTTTCTGGGTGAAGTCAGTGTTCTGCACCGGTTCCGGAAATGACCAAACTCGCCACAGTTGTAACACTTGACATCCCTTCTGTCCCGGCGGGACTCAATCCTTTTTGCTACTGTGAGCAGGGTATCCATTGCTATTGACGTGTACTCAGGCCTGGCTGCTACCAGTGGTTTCCTGATTGATTCTCTCAGTCCATGCACAAAAGCCTGTGCCAACATCCGTCTGTGTGTCTGATCATGGGTAATGAGGCCCAAATCTTGAAACACTTGCATCACTCTGTCATGGAACTTCTCCACAGACTCTGTCATGTCTTGACTCGTGACATGTAGGCTGAGAGTTTGTCCTGTCAGTCTGCTTTTGGCCCATTCTCTGAGTTGCTCAATTAGCTTTGGTCCTGTCTCCCAGGCATACGCATCTAACTCTGCTGGATGCTTGAAGTGTTCTCTCATAATTGACCAGAATGCATCACCTGCTTTTATTTCCATTTCGGTCCAGAGATCAATCCAGGCTGCTGTATACGTTTGCTGGATCTGCTGCATTTTTTGGCAAAATAGCATGGGGTGTATCCCTGGGTCTGGCAGCATACTGATCACCTGGCTTGGGATGAAGGGCTCATAGGATGGTGCCTCTACCTGTCCCTGCTCTATTGGTGCTTGTGTGTTTTCTTCCCTAGTATTGGGCAGCATGTGTGACGTTGCATCTTCATCTTCATCAGATAAGAAGTGACATGGTGTACTTGGTGCATACACTGGGTGAGATTTGGGCTTTAAAGTTGTCTTGCTGCATGGGGATTTCCCACTTCCTTGCTGAGGCTGCGGTGGATCAGTGTCATGGTTCCATGCTAGCAGCCCTGTAGCTATACCACTCCCCTGTGAAGCCCTAGCAGTGGACTGTTGTGTCTGGGGGCTACATGTAGCGTTTTGTGTAGGGAGATCTGCACTTTCTTCTCCTGATATAATGACTGGCAATGTTTGTACTGTGCTTGGGATAGACAAGGTGCCCTGTTCTGGAAACACTGAATACAGGGACACCACATTGCTTGGATTGGGCGTTGACCCAGTTGATGACGAAGTAGAAAAAAGAGGAAGAGAAGGGAGGTGTGAGGGAGGAGCGAGAGAAAGAGGAGGGGAGGGAGAGAAGAGTGAAAGGGGGAAAAGAGAGAAAGATAGAGGAGAGAGAGAGAAGAAAGATGGAGGGGAGAAGTAGAAGAAGATGAAGAACAAGATTTGAGAGTTGGAGAGGAAGAGATAGAAGAAGAGGAAGATGAAGAAAATGGATGTGTTAGAGATGTGATGGAGGGAAAAGAAGGAATGAGAGGGATGGCAGCGAGGAAAGAGGAGAAAAGTCTGAAGAAGAAAGAGAAAGGGAATGAGAGAAGAAGAAGGAGAGGGTGTCCCCCCTGTGACTCTTGAGAGGGGATGGTTGAAACAAAATGCCTTCTCCCTGTGGAGAGAGGCGGGAGCGTTTTTCCCTGTACAAGGCTCCTTACTCAATGAGAGCAGCCTACACCTGTCCCGTGTCTCCACATGATGGACATGTGATGTGTGTGACTCTGAATTCTGCTCTTGTGACATGTCAGTGATCTTTTTCTCACAGATGATTTAACACCTTTTCAAACTTATTCACATAAAAAAAAAAAATTTCCTCGCCGAATGCCCGACGGGAGGGGCTGCTCAGACCACTGCGTAGTTTGTGTCTACTCTCTCCCACAGCCTGTAATTCTCCTTATCTATGTGACCTTGTTCTAAGGCAAGCTTGTAGAAAAAAAAATGGCTGGAGAAATAAAGCTCTAAAATAAATTGCTTAGAGAAAAAAAAATCTCTCCAAAATCATTTAAAAATGTACTTAAAAGAAAATTATTTTTTTTTTTAAAAAAACCAAAAAGTTAGATTTAGTAAAAAACTCTAGAAAAAGTAAACATAAAAAAAATAAATTCACCAAAAAGGGGAGAAAAGAAAAACCGTATTAATCATAAAACTCTGAAAAACAACCCTTGTTACTAAAACAGCTAATTAAAAATCTCTGGAATGTCAGCTGGCTGCTTCCCCCCTCCCTTCCTTATATCTCTGCTTGCTGTCTCTATAGGCACTGAAATCACGTAACAAAAAAAAAATAAAAAATTATTATTCCTCAGAATAGCAAAAAATGAATATAGTTCAGTCTGAATGCCTGAGAATTTTCACATTAAAACCTGTAGCCAAAAAACTAGCTTAAAAAAAAAATAAAAATCAAAGCCAAGAAACAGAATGCCTGATAACGTGATTAGCAGAGGAGGGGGGGTCAAAGGGGTTTTCTCGCTGCTGCAGCCAGCACACTGCTCTGAATGACTTACTGACAGAGCGCACGGAGATGTGATTTAAAGCGACAGTACCTGATACAGACAATGAGACAGACACCCGGGAGAATACGAATCCCTCTTTTGATGATCTGTGACACATACAAGCTGCTCTGGTAACTGATAACTCACCAATTGCACTGAGCGCGGTGAAGCTCAAGGTTCTATCGCTCTGTATCGTACGCCCTGGCTGGTGCGCCGGTCACAGTAATCTGCAATAGCCTTCATCAAAATTCTCACTATCCACGTCTGATTTCACTGGGATGGCCTCCCGGTGCGTGGACAATTATTGTGAGAACTTATCCAAAACAAAGCTTCTGCCCTTCACGTCTGATTTGACTGGGATGGCCTCCCAGTGCGTGAAAGTTTACTGCAGAAACTTAACCGAACAAAGCCCTCGCTTCCACAACTGGATTTTTTGGGATAACCTCCCTCCAATATGTGAAGAATATCTGCGTGGACTTATCCAAAACAAAGCTCCCGCCCTCCACGTCTGATTTGACTGGGATGGCCTCCCGGTGCGTGAAAGTTTACTGCGGGAACTTATGCAGCAATTGTCTTTTGCTATACAGCCCCCAGAAATTAGCAAGCAAAAACACAGTCACCGTTCCAACTTTCTCCCGGTTCACATAAAACATGAAACATATACAGCACAGCAGCAACCAACTCGGCTTATATCCCAGGGCTTTTGGATAAGGGTATGGACTTTTTACACAACCTGGGAATGCGGTGATGACCACGTCCGACCGGCTGGAAGTGTAGGCTAGGACTAGGCACAGGGAACATTCAGGTAAGATGACAAAGTTTTCTTACCTTACTGATGGAGCTGCAGTCTCCGTCCCGTGTACCAAGGCCAGGGCCAACACCCCCGTCTCTCCGGTCGGCCGAGTCCTCGTGCGTTTCGTCCAATGCCCCGCGTGCAGGCGCCAACTGATATGGAAATTTAATTAGGATAAAAATATCCTGTGTTTGCTGCTTGCCATGTCCAAATCTCTATATAATGTCTTTTTGAGCGCTCAGAACGAAATGAGGACTGTCCACACGAAAGTGTCAGTATAACAGTTCGTCAAAGACATACATTTATTATTGTTTCAAGTTTTTATATGTTTACAAAAAGGGGCTGGTTTTTCAATTAACATACAATTAAAAGCTGCTAGATTATTGGCTGTTCTAGTGTAAATATGATAATTATGATAATCATGATTAAAAGAGCTGAAGTTGCAGAATTATTGTTTATATTCTTGTGACCTAGTTGCCTTGCATAACTATAATGTAAACAACAGATATCTAATAGGACATTTTGTACTTCATGTATTTGTTCCTTTACGAAGGTCTTATGAAGGCCAGATTTCTTTAAAACGACTGATTATATCTGGCCTAGAAATATGTGAGCACAAGGTTTTTTAGCAAGTGAGATCTATCTAACTGTGAACTGCGAATACATATATGTGAATATACTTTGAATATATGGAATACATATATATTTCCATGACACCAGGCAAGTTCATCGGATTAAGACAGCAGCTGCTACAAAGCCATTACAAACCAGCAAACAGATATTTGAAGCTGCTGGTGCCTCTGGAGTCCCTCGAACCTCAAGGTGTAGGATCCTTCTAAGGGCTCATACTCACTGGCTGGAAAAAAATCGGTCCGTTTTCTGCAGGAAAAAAACGGTACATTTGTTGTAAAAAGGCATGCGATTTTGATGCGATTTTAAATCGCACCATGCGTTTTCCATCAGTTTTCCATCTGTATGCAATGCAATTTTAACATGAAGTTTTACATAGAGCAGTTATCTCTATGTAAAAAGTCATGTAAAAATCACATTGTCAAAAAAAATGTACACTAAAAGCAAAAAATTATATATATATATATATATATATATATATATATATATATATATAGGTCATACACTTCGACATAGTATAATAGCCGCTAATTCATCCCTGGCATTACTGTAAAATCACACTGACAGCTTTAATAAAGAATAGAAACAATACATATACACACATAGAATATTATATATATATATTATATATATATATATATGTCATTGTGACATATATATATACATATATTTATAGTTCTTACACTTCTACATACTGTAATAGCCGCTAATTCAATTGCCGGCTTTTGTGAAATCACAGAAGCCGACATGAAATGATACATTGTTTCCACACAGTTAACCATGTCATTTCATGTATTTTGATATATGGTTTTAACTTACAAATACAAAAGTATATGTGTTCAAAATTTCAGACATGTAGGGGTTAATTAAAGGTGTAAATTCGTTGAAAAAAAATGCGTGGGCTCCCGCTGTATTTTCTCCACCAGACAGACAAAGCCAGCGAGTGGGGGCAGATAATAATAGCCTAGGGAGGGTACATTTTTTTTGTGCCCCCCCTGGCTACTAACATCTGCCCCCAGAAAGGGCAAATCTCTAATTAGATTCGCCCTTTCTGGCACTTTGCCCGTCTATTCCCATTGCCCTGTAGTGGTGGCGAATGGGTTAATAAGGGGTTAAAGCCACCTTGCAATTGAAAGGTCACTTTAAGCCAGGTTAATAATTGAGAGCTGTCAATTAGACAACTATCAATTATTAATCCTATTGAAGGAAATAAAAAAACACAAACACACTTTAAGAATAAATAATTTTAATGAAATCAAAACACATATTTTGACCATATTTTATTTTACTCTTAATCCGTGCGAAGCCTTTGATCTCCTAAAATAAAGAAAAAATAATAAAACAACATTATTCTTACCTATCTGGCGATCTGTCACGTCCCACGATGTAATCCTTCACAAAGGGTTAACTAGCAATCAGCTAAGCAGAGCAAGTAATCCTGCGTGCTCAGCTGATAGCTCCTGAATGAATGAGCTTATCTCCTGCTGACAGGAGAGGATGTGATTAATGAATGAAGCTTAATTGATTGTGTCCCACTTTCACGTTAGGTCAGGTCACTGAAGTCAAAGTGCCAATAAATCAATTAAGCTCCATTCATTAATCTCTTCCTCTCCTTTCGCTGGTAGAGGAAGTTATTCATTCAGGGTGTTACAGCTCAGAAGGCAGCATTAGCTCTCTGCGAGCTGTAACCTGTTAACCCTTTCTGATGCATTACACCATGGGACCTGACTGTACATCGGATTGGTAAGAATAATTTTGCTTTTTTATTTTATTTTTATTACAGGAAATGGTTTGAGCAGGAAAATAAAATATGGTCAAAAACTGTGTGATTATTTCATTAAACTTCTTTTTAATTAAAGTGTGTGTGTTTGATTTTTCTTTCATACAATAGGATTAATAATTGATAGTTGTCTAATTGACAGCTCTCAATTATTAACCTGGCTTAAAGTGACCTTTCAATTGCAAGGTGGCTTTAACCCCTTATTAACCCATTCGCCACCGCTACAGGGCAATGGGAATAGACGGGCAAAGTGCCAGAAAGGGCGAATCTAATTAGAGATTTGCCCTTTCTGGGGTGTCTGGGGGCAGATGTTAGTAGCCAGGGGGGGCACAAAAAAAATGTACCCTCCATAGGCTATTATTATCTGCCCCCACTCGCTTGCTTTGTCTGTCTGGTGGAGAAAATACAGCGGGAGCCCACGCATTTTTTTTCAACGAATTTACACCTTTAATTAACCCCTACATGTCTGAAATTTTGCACAAATACACTTATGTAATTGTAATTTAAAACCATATATCAAAATACAGGAAATGACATGGTTAACTGTGTGCAAACAATGTATCATTTCATGTCGGCTTTTGTGATTTCACAAAAGCCGGCAATTGAATTAGCAGCTATTACAGTATGTAGAAGTGTATGAACTATAAATATATGTATATATATGTCACAATGACTATATATATAATATATATATATATGTATTCTATGTGTATGTATCTAGTGTTTTGTGAGCTGTCAGTGTGATTTTACAGTAGCCGGGATGAATTGCCGGCTTTTCAAAGGAGACTGGTGCATATAAATCGGACAGCACTTGCATGGTGCGAGTGCTGTTCGTTTTTTAATCGCACCCATTGACTTGCATTGGCGATTATCATCCCAAAATCGCATCAAATCGCAGCTTGCTGCAATTTTTTTCTCACACCAATTTCTGATGAGAAAAAAATCGCAAATGAGAATTCACCTATTGAATAACATTGGTAAGATTTGGATCCGATTTTTTTTCGTCTGATTATCATCCGTTTTCGGCGCCAGTGAGTATGAGCCCTAAGGCTTGCTGTGGTGCATAAACCTACGATTCGGCCACCCCTAAACAGTGCTCACAAGCAGAAATGGCTGCAGTGGGCCCAGACAGACATGAAGACTAATTTTCCAACAGTCTTGTTTACTGATGAGTGTCGAGCAACCCTGGATGGTCCAGATGGATGGAGTAGTGGATGGTTGGTGGATGGCCACCATGTGCCAATAAGGTTGCGACGTCAGCAAGGAGGTGGAGGAGTCAGGTTTTGGGCCGGAATAATGGGGAAACAACTTGTAGGGCCCTTTAACCCCTTACTGCCATCGGACGTACTATCCCGTCCATGGTACCTGGGCCCGTATGACCGGGGACGGGATAGTACGTCATAGGCGATCAGCTGCGCTCCTGAGGGGAGCGCAGCTAATCGCCGCCGGGTGTCAGCTGATTATCACAGCTGACACCCATGACTGTGTGTCAGGAGCGGTCACGGACCGCTCCCGGCACATTAACCCCTTGCACACCGCGATCAAACATGATTGCGGTGTACTGGGGGCACAGGGGAGGATCGCGCAGGGTGGGGGCTCCCTGCGCGCCCCCCTGAGACCCTCAGAGCAGCGCGATGTGATCGCGCTGTTCTGAGGGCTTCCTCCCTCCCAGGACCCGGATCCAAGATGGCGCCGGGGTCCTGGAAGGAGGCGGCTACCTCAGTGCCTGCCGAGAGCAGGCACTGAGAAGCCTGCATCTATGCCTGTGCGATCGCTGGTGTGACAGAGTGCTGTGCACACTGTCACACCAGCGATCTGATAAAATACTGTGATCTCCCACCCTGGGACAAAGTAAAAAAGTTAAAAAAGTAAAAATAAACGTGTAAAAAAAAATTCCAAAATAAATAAAAAAAAAAAAAAAATATTCCCCAATAAATTCACTTCTTCCTGTAAATAAAAGAAAAACAATAAAAGTACACATATTTGGTATCGCCGCGTCCGTAACGACCCCCCTATAAAATTGTCCCACTAGTTAACCCCTTTAGTGAACCCCTTAAAAAAAAAAAAAAAAACGAAGCAAAAAATCAATGCTTTATCATCATACCGCCGAACAAAAAGTGGAATAACACGCGATCAAAAAGACCGATATAAAAAAACATGGTACCGCTGAAAACGTCATCTTGTCCCGCAAAAAACGAGCCGTCATAAAGCATCATCAGCAAAAAAATAAAAAAGTTATAGCTCGCAGAATAAAGCGATGCAAAAATAATTATTTTTTATATAAAATTGTTTTTATTCTATAAAAGCGCCAAAATATGAAAAAATGATATAAATGAGGTATCGCCATAATCGTACTGACCCGAAGAATAAAACTGCTTTATCAATTTTACCACACGCGGAACGGTATAAACGCCTCCCCCAAAAGAAATTCATGAATTGCTGATTTTTGTTCATTCTAACCTCCCAAAAATCGAAATAAAAAGCGATCAAAAAAGTCACGTGCTCAAAAATGGTACCAATAAAAACGTCAACTCGTCCCGCAAAAAATAAGACCTCACATGACTCTGTGGGCCAAAATATGCAAAAATTATAGCTCTCAAAATGTGATGATGCAAAAACTATTTTTGCAATAAAAAGCGTCTTTTAGCGTGACAGCTGCCAATCATAAAAACCCGCTATAAATAGTAAATCAAACCCCCCTTTATCACCCCTTAGTAAGGGAAAAATATAAAATTAAAAAAAAGTATTTATTTCCATTTTCCCATTAGGGTTAGGGTTAGGGTTGCGGCTAAAGTTAGGGTTAGGGTTGGCGCTAAAGTTAGGATTAGGGTTAGGGTTGGGATTAGGGGTGTGTTAGGGTTAGGTTTGTGGTTAGGGTTGGGACTAGGGTTAGGGGTGTGTTGGGGTTAGGGTTGGAGTTAGAATTGGGGGGTTTCAGCTGTTTAGGCACATCAGGGGCTCTCCAAATGTGACATGGCGTCTGATCTCAATTCCAGCCAATTCTGCGTTGAAAAAGTCAAACGGTGCTCCTTCACTTCTCAGCTCTGCCATGCGTCCAAACAGTAGTTTATCCCCACATATGGGGTATCAGCGTACTCTGGACCCCAAGAGTTATTGTGCAATTTGTCCTATTTCTTCTGCTACCCTTGGGAAAATAAAAAACTGGGGGCGAAAATATCATTTTTGTACAAAAAAAAATATATTTTTGTTTTTACGGCTGTACATTATAAACTTCTGTGAAGCACTTGGGGCTTCATAGCGCTCACCACACATCTAGATAAGTTCCTTGTGGGATCTATTTTCCAAAATGGGGTCACTTGTTGGGGATTTCCACTGTTTAGGCGCATCAGGGGCTCTCCAATGCGACATGACGCCCCCAGACCATTCCATCAAAGTCTGCAATCCAAAACGTCACTACTTCCCTTCCGAGCCCCGACGTGTACCCATACAGTAGTTTTCTCCCACATATTGGATATCAGCGTACTCAGGACAAATTGGACAACAACTTTTGGGGTCCAATTTCTCCTGTTACCCTTGTAAAAATAAAATATTGGGGCAAAAAAATCATTTTTGCAAAAAAAAAAGGATTTTTTATTTTTACGGCTGTGCGTTATAAACTTCTGTGAAGCACTTCGGGTTCAAAGTGCTCACCACACATCTAGACAAGTTCCTTGTGGGGTCTATTTTCCAAAATGGGGTCACTTGTGGGGGGTTTCCACTGTTTAGGCGCATCAGGGGCTCTCCAAATGCGACATGACGCCCCCAGACCATTCCATCAAAGTCTGCAATCCAAAACGTCACTACTTCCCTTCCGAGCCCTGACGTGCGCCCATACAGTCGTTTTCTCCCACATATTGGGTATCAGCGTACTCAGGACAAATTGGACAACAACTTTTGGGTTCCAATTTCTTCTGTTACCCTTGTGAAAATAAAATATTGGGGGCCAAAAAATCATTTTTGTAAAAAAAAACAGATTTTTTATTTTTACGGCTGTACGTTATAAACTTCTGTGAAGCACTTCGGGGTTCAAAGTGCTCACCACACATCTAGATAAGTTCCTTGTGGGGTCTATTTGCCAAAATGGGGTCACTTGTGGGGGGTTTCCACTGTATAGGTGCATCAGGGGCTCTCCAAATGTGACATGACGCCCCAGACCATTCCATCAAAGTCTGCAATCCAAAACGTCACTACTTCCCTTCCGAGCCCTGACGTGCGCCCATACAGTAGTTTTCTCCCACATATTGGGTATCAGCGTACTCAGGACAAATTGGACAACAACTTTTGGGTTCCAATTTCTTCTGTTACCCTTGTGAAAATAAAATATTGGGGACGAAAAAATCATTTTTGTAAAAAAAAAAAAGATTTTTTATTTTACGGCTGTACGTTATAAACTTTAGTGAAACACCTGGGGTTAAAAGTTCTCACCACACATCTAGATAAGTTCCTTGAGGGGTCTAGTTTCCAAAATGGCGTCATTTATGGGGGTTTCCACTGTTTAGGCAGATCAGGAGCTCTCCAAACACGACATGGCGTCCAGCCAATTCTGCGTTGAAAAAGTCAGACGGCGCTCCTTCCCTTCCAAACTCTGCCATGCACCCAAACAGTGGTTTACCCCCACATATGGGGTATCAGCGCACTCAGGACAAATTGCACAATAACTTTTGGAGTCTTGTTACCCTTGGAAAAATAAAAATTGGGGTGAAAAGATCATTTTTGTGGAAAAAATATGATTTTTAAATTTTACGGCTCTACGTTATAAACTTGTGTGAAGCACTTGGGGGTTCAAATTGCTCACCAAAGATCTAGAAAAGTTCCTTAGGGGGTCTAGTTTCCAAATGGGGTCATTTTGGGGGGTTTCCACTGTTTAGGCACATCAGGGGCTCTCCAAATGCAACATGGCATCCAATCTCAATTCCAGCCAATTTTGGTTGGAAAAAGTCAAATGGTGCGCCTTCCATTCCGAGCTCTGCCGTGCGCCCAAACAGTGGTTCCCACCCACATATGGGGTATCAGCGTACTCAGGACAAATTGGACAACAACTTATGTGGTCCAATTTCTCCTGTTACCCTTGAGAAAATAAAAAATTAGTGACTAAAATATAATTTTTGTGGGAAAAAAAATAGGATTTTTTATTTTCATGCCCGGGCATTATAAACTTGTGTGAAGCACTTGGGGGTTCAAAGTGCTCACCAAAGATCTAGATAAGTTCCTTAGGGGGTATAGTTTCCAAAATGGGGTCACTTGTGGGGGGTTTCCACTGTTTAGGCTCATCTGGGGCACTGCAAACGGAACATGACCCCCATCAACGTCTGCATTCCAAAACGTTACTACTTCCTTTCCAAGCCCTGCCGTGCACCCAAACAGTTCCCCCCCCACATATGGGGTATCAGCGTACTCAGGACAAATTGGACAACAACTTTTGGGGTCCAATTTCCTTGGGAAAATTCAAAAATTTGGGACTAAAAAATCATTTTTGTGGAAAATTGTTTTTTTTTTTTTTTTCACACCCAGGCATTATAAGCTTTTGTGAAACACTTGGGAGTTCAAAGTGCTCACAACAGATCTAGATAAGTACCTTAGGGGGTCTAGTTTCCAAAATGGTGTCACTTGTGGGGGTTTCCACTGTTTAGGCGCATCAGGGGCTCTCCAAACACGACATGGCGTCCAATCTCAATTCCAGCCAATTTTAGTTTGAAAAAGTCAAACGGCGCTCCTTCCCTTACGAGCTCTGCCGTGTGCCCAAACAGTGGTTTTCCCCCACATATTGGGTATTGGCGTACTCAGGAGAAATTGCATAACAACCTTATCTGTCCATTTTCTCCTTTTACCCTTGTGAAAATAAAAAAAAAGTTTGTAAAAGATCATTTTTGTGGCTAAAAAGTTAAATATTCATTTTTTCCTTCCACGTTGCTTTAGTTCCTGTGAAGCACCTGAAGGGTTAATAATCTTCTTGAATGTGGTTTTGAGTACCTTGAGGGGTGCAGTTTTTAGAATGGTGTCACTTTTGGGTATTTTCTGCCATATAGACCCCTCAAAGTGACTTCAAATGAGAGGTGGTCCCTAAAAAAAATGGCTTTGTAAATTTTGTTGTAAAAATGAGAAATCGCTGGTCAACTTTTAACCCTTATAACTTCCTAACAAAAAAAAATTTTGGTTCCAAAATTGTGCTGATGTAAAGTAGACATGTGGGAAATGTTATTTCTTAACTATTTTATGTGACATATTTCTCTGTTTTAAGGAATAAAAATTCAAAGTTTGAAAATTGCAAAATTTTTAAAATTTTCGCCATATTTGCGTTTTTTTCAAAAATAAACGCAAGTTATATCGAAGAAATTTTACTTCTAACGTGAAGTACAATATGTCACGAGAAAACAGTCTCAGAATCGCGAAAGATCCGTTGAAGCGTTCCAGAGTTATAACCTCATAAAGAGACAGTGGTCAGAATTGTAAAAATTGGCCCGGTCATTAACGTGCAAACCACCCTTGGGGGTGAAGGGGTTAAGGTTCCTGAAGGTGTGAAAATGACCTCTGCAAAGTATGTAGAGTTTCTGACTGACAACTTTCTTCCATGGTATAAAAAGCAGAAACGTGCATTCAGGAGCAAAATCATCTTCATGAAGGACAATGCACCATCTCATGCTGCAAAGAAACCTTGGAGTCATTGGCTGCTATGGGCATAGAAGGAGATAAACTCATGGTGTGGCCACCATCTTCCCCTGACCTCAATCCTATAGAGAACCTTTGGAGTATCATCAAGCAAAATATCTATGAGGGTGGGAGGCCGTTCACATCAAAACAGCAGCTCTGGGAGGCTATTCTGACTTCATGCAAAGAAATACAAGAAGAAACTCTCCAAAAACTCACAAGTTCAATGGATGCAAGAATTGTGAGGGTGATATCAAAGAAGGGTTCTAATGTTAACATGTAACTTGTCCTGTTAGGATGTTTTGGAGTTAAATAGCTTTTTTGTTCAGTGAATGTGACCTCCTAATGCTGCAAATTCCACAAATGAGCATTTTCAGTTCTTTAAAACAGATCAAATGTTCAGAAATTCTACTGTGCCTAATAATTTGGAACAGTGATTCTGAGTCTTTATTCATTTTGGAGATTATACTGTTATCATTGGGAGGTTTCTTCAATAAAATTCGATGTATACTCTAACGGGTGATGACTTTTATTAGACTGACTGTCATCTGCACCAACCACTTAGGAAAATCAGAGAAAAATATAATTTGCATAATAATTTGGAACATGGTGTATACAGGACAGCACTGGAGGATTCTGGGTGATGACGGTATTATTTTGTGTGTCAGGTTCCTATAAGGTGTCAGGACGTCACCGTCTATTTCTCCATGGAGGAGTGGGAGTATCTAGAAGGACACAAGGATCGGTACCAGGAGGTGATGATGGAGGAGCACCGGCCCCGCACATCACCAGGTAATAGACAGGACTAAATACACACGGCCTATAATTCTCTGTATGTAATAATGATGTCCGTCCTGTCTGTGTCTCCTCAGTTCTCTCCAGTAAGAGGACAACCCCAGAGAGATGTCCCGCTCCTCCTCCTCCTCCACAGGACCATCAGGTAGTGGAGATCTCCCTATGATGTGTAGACGGCTGTGACGTCCTTGTGTTCAGTCTTGTTTTCTCCTCCAGTATTATATGTTTTATACTTGTGTAATGAGAGTGGTGGAGACGGCAGGATCACAGCTGACCACAGACATCACATGTCCGGATCTTCTCACCATTATTCCCGGGGACTTCTCCCATCATCGTGGACTTTTACAATATTTGTTTTGCAGGTTTTGGATCCGGATAAAGATCTGAACAATATTAATGGTCCAGAGAGAAATGTGAGGGGCGATCAGCGGTGCAAAGAGGAGACCCCTAATGTGAGGGGCGATCAGCGGTGTAAAGAGGAGACCCCTAATGTGAGGGGCGATCAGCGGTGTAAAGAGCAGACCCCTAATGTGAGGGGCGATCAGTGGTGTGAAGAGGAGACCCCTAATGTGAGGGGCAATCAGCGGTGTAAAGAGGAGACCCCTAATGTGTGGGGCGATCAGCGGTGTAAAGAGGAGACCCCTAATGTGAGGGGCGATCAGCGGTGTAAAGAGGAGACCCCTAATGTGAAGGGCGATCAGCGGTGTAAAGAGGAGACCCCTACAGATCACTGCCCAGGTGAGGGTCTTTATATGAATACTCTTTCAGCACATTCTGAATTGATAATGATGTGATCCTGTTATATGTGAGGTCACAGGTCGTCACTTATAATATGGATGATAATATAATTATTTTTAATACAAAATTAAATGTCCGGTTTTATCAATATTTTAATATTTCTGCAGCCGCTGGAGGCTGCCATTTCTATTAGCCGGTGTGTAAGTGTCTGAGCTCCTGTGCCCAGGGGCGGCCGTATTTGTGGTGGGTATAGGGGACTGCGGCCGGTGTCCGACCAATCTCCTACATTGTGGCTGCCTCCAACTGTGAAATGGCCATGCTGTAAATAAAGCTGTCATCTATATGTATAAAGCTGAGTGTATGTATATATCAAACCACGCCCACTCCGCATAGCCACACTCACTCCACAGGCAAAGCCCGTCCACACGGCCCACGTTGGCGCACACGGGTGGAGACATATTCACCTCGAAAGCCACCCTGCAAAACTCACCGGCTGCGACGTTCCTGCTGCTGTGAGCTACAATCAGGGTAGCCTCCTTCAGAGTATCAGTCCGCGGCAGGCACAGGCCACATCTAGCTCCGTCGTGTCTAGAATGGAGTTGCTCCTGTGAGGCATGACGCCAAGGGAAAGGGAGGAGCCTCATGGATTACACCGCTGTGCTCATAACAGGAAGTTGCTGTGCACGTGTGAGGGGAAGAGAGGAGTGAGGTGAAAATGAGAGGAGTGAGGTGAAAATGAGAGGAGTGAGGTAAAAATGAGAGGAGTGAGGTAAAAATGAGAGGAGTGAGGTAAAAATGAGAGGAGTGAGGTAAAAATGAGAGGAGTGAGGTAATGGATGAGTAAAAATGAGAGGAGGTAAAAATGAGGAGTGAGGTAAAATGAGAGGAGTGAGGTGAAAAATGAGAGGAGTGAGGTGAGGGTGAAAATGAGAGGAGGTGAAAAGGAGTGATGAAATGAGAGGAGTGAGGGTGAAAATGAGAGGAGTGAGGGTGAAAATGAAGGAGTGAGGGTGAAAATGAGAGGAGTGAGGGTGAAAATGAAGGAGTGAGGGTGAAATGAAGTGAGGTGAAAATGAGAGGAGTGAGGGTGAAAATGAGAGGAGTGAGGGTGAAAATAGAGGAGTGAGGGTGAAAATGAAGGAGTGAGGTGAAATGAGGAGTGAGGGTGAAAATGAAAGGAGTGAGGGTGAAAATGAAAGGATGAGGTGAAATGAGGGTGAGGTGAAAATGAGGAGTGAGGGTGAAAATGAGGAGTGAGGTGAAAATGAGAGGAGTGAGGGTGAAATGAGAGGAGTGAGGTGAAAATGAAAGTGAGGTGCTGCTGCAGTATGAGGTTGTGTATAGAGAAGAGTGAGGAGCTGCAGGTGGAGGCTGTGTATAAGGCCACGTTCACATGTTCAGTATTTATAAGCTAAAACCACAAGTGGGAGAAAAATACCGAAGTGGTGATGTGTTTCTAATATACCTTTTCTCTGATTGTTTTCCTCAAAGTTTTAGCTTACAAATACTGAGGTAAAAATACTGACCAAATAATGTGTGAACGAGGTGTAAAGGAGAAAAGTGTGGTGCTGCAGAAGTAGGCTGTGTATACTACACGCTTTATTGCATTTAGTGTAATTTCTCTCGGAATCAAGTGTTTCCAATTGTATATGGAAGAGGAGTGTGAGGTGCTGCCGGTGGAGGCGACTATAAGGCCGGAGTCACACACAACCACAAAAAATCGGTCCGTTTTAGACGGTCGACAATCGGATCAAAATAAAAACATCACACATCCTTCTGGCATCCGATTTTCCTTCAAAGATGCGATTTAGTCGCATGTGTGTGTACCTTGTAACATCCGATTTTCATCCGACTTGCGAGATTTTCTCGCAGGCTTGCAAAACTGACATATAATGGATCCAAAAGAATAGTATTTAAATGCCAAAAGAAAGAATAGATATATACACATAGAACACACACCATATATATATATATATATATATATAATATATATATATATATATATATGTCATTGTGACATATATATATATACATATATTTATAATTCTTACACTTCTACATACTGTTATATCCGCTAATTCAATTGCCGGCTTCAGTGAAATCACAGAAGCCGACATGAAATGATACATTGTTTCCACACATTTAACCATGTAATTTCATGTATTTTTATATATGTTTGAAACATACAATTACATGAGTATATGTGTGCTAAATTTCAGACATGTAGGGGTTAATTAAAGGTGTAAATTCGTTGAAAAAAAATGCGTGGGCTCCCGCTGTATTTTCTCCACCAGACAGACAAAGCAAGCGAGTGGGGGCAGATAATAATAGCCTAGGGAGGGTACATTTTTTTTGTGCCCCCCCTGGCTACTAACATCTGCCCCCAGACACCCCAGAAAGGGCAAATCTATAATTAGATTCGCCCTTTCTGGCACTTTGCCCGTCTATTCCCATTGCCCTGTAGCGGTGGCGAATGGGTTAATAATCTGGCGTTATTGTCACCTTAGTATTGAAAGGTGACCTTAAGGCAGGTTAATAATTGATAGCTGTCAATTAAACAACTATCAATTATTAATCCTATTGTATGAAAGAAAAATCAAACACACACAGTTTAATAAAAAATAAGTTTAATTAAATAATCACACAGTTTTTGACCATATTTTATTTTCCTGCTAAAACCATTTCCTGTAATAAAAATAAAATAAAAAAGCAAAATTATACTTACCAATCCGATGTACAGTCAGGTCCCACGGTGTAATCCATCAGAAAGGGTTAACAGGTTACAGGTCGCAGAGAGCTAATAATGCTGTCTCAGACCTGTATTCCCCTGAATGAATAAGTTCCTCTCCCAGTGAAAGTAGAGGAATAGATTCATGAATGGAGCTTAATTGATTTATTGGCAATTTAACTGTAGTGACCTGACCTAAAGGGAAAGTGGACACAATCAATTAAGCTTCATTCATGAAACACATCCTCTCCTGTCGCCAGGAGAGGAACTTATTCATTCAGGAGCTTTGAGCTGAGCATGCAGGATTACTTGCACTGCTTGGCTCAAAGCTAGTTAACCCTTTGTGAAGGATTACAGCGTGGGACGTGACAGATCAGCGGAATAGGTAAGAATAATTTTGTTTTATTTTTTTTTCTTTATTTTAGGAGATCAATGGCTTCGCACGGATTAAGTGTAAAATAAAATATGGTCAAAAAAAGGTGTTTTTATTTCATTAAAATAATTTTTAATTAATGTGTCTGTGTTTTTTTAATTTACTACAATAGGATTAATAATTGATAGTTGTCTAATTGACAGCTCTCAATTATTAAACTACCTTAAGGTCACCTTTCAATACTAAGGTGACATTAAGGTGAGATTAACCCATTCGCCACCGCTACAGGGCAATGGGAATAGACGGGCAAAGTGCCAGAAAGGGCGAATCTAATTATAGATTTGCCCTTTCTGGGTGTCTGGGGGCAGATGTTAGTAGCCAGGGGGGCACAAAAAAAATGTACCCTCCCTAGGCTATTATTATCTGCCCCCACTCGCTTGCTTTGTCTGTCTGGTGGAGAAAATACAGCGGGAGCCCACGCATTTTTTTTCAACGAATTTACACCTTTAATTAACCCCTACATGTCTGAAATTTAGCACACATATACTCATGTAATTGTATGTTTCAAACATATATAAAAATACATGAAATTACATGGTTAAATGTGTGTAAACAATGTATCATTGCATGTCGGCTTCTGTGATTTCACTGAAGCCGGCAATTGAATTAGCGGCTATTACAGTATGTAGAAGTGTAACAACTATAAATATATGTATATATATATATGTCACAATGACATATATATATATATATATATATATATATATGTGGATTCTATGCGTGGATATGTATTGATTCGATTCTTTATTAAAGCTGTCAGTGTGCTTTTACAGTATAGGCAGGGATGAATTGCCGGCTTTTCTAAAGGACACTGATGCGATTTAATCGCAAGTCACACAGTGTGGTCCGTTTGTAATCCGATTTTTCATCGCACCCATAGACTTGCATTGGCGATAGTCGACCCACAATCAGTGACAATCGCAGCATGCTGCGATTGTACACGGACGTTTAAAATGGACCACAAAAAATCGGATACTGGGAGCTGCTCCATAGATTAACATAGGTCCGACTGCAATGCGATATTTCATCGCATTGCAGTCGTCCGATTTTGTCGCCAGTGTGACTCCGGCCTAAAGGAGAAAAGCTGTGCTGCAGAAAAATGCTGTGTATAAAGGAGGAGCGTGAGGTGCAGGAGGAGGCCGTGTAAAAAGGAGCATGAGGTGCAGGAGGAATAAAGCCCCTCAACTGCCGCCGTTAAAAGTCGTATCAGCTGTCGTTAAGGGGTTAATATTGTGTTCAACCACCAAAGCTGTGTAATGGAACAAGACTCTTGATTAAGAACCTGTTTACACATGTAATAGAAGCAACCATTTTGACAGAATTCCACTCATTCCATCTGATTTGCCTTTTGATTTTAAACGCCTCCAGTTTCCTCTTCGACCGGCATTTGCAATGTCCATTAACAAGGATCAGGGACAGTCCTTGAATGTAGTAGGGATTGATTTGCAATCTCCATGCTTTTCTCATGGTCAACTTTACGTGGGCTGTTTAAGAGTTGGAACTGCAAAAAAAATCATTTCATCTTTGCAACGGAAAGAAAAAGCAAAAATGTTTATCATAAAGTTCTTGAATGAGTTGAAACTAAAATACTATCAATACTTGGTGTCAGGCAGTGACCGGTGTCACAGGTAGGAGTCGCTGTTTGTTCTCCCCAGGATACGTAAAGAGGCATATTGAGGCTATGGGGGAGCATTGTCATCGCAGGTGTTGCTGTGATTGCAGTGGTGAAGCAGTGACTGATGTCACAGGTAGGGGTCGCTGTGTATTCTCCCCAGGCTGAGTGCCAGTCTGGTGGGTGCCAGAGTGCAGAGCAGTCGGCTCGTGCAGAGCTTTGTCTGTGTAGGAGACACAGGACAGAATGTGGCACCCACAGCGTACACAGCTTTGCTGTCGTCCACGGAAACTAGTCAGAGGAGGACTGGCGTGTGTAACGACTGCAAACAGGAATCAAGGACTTTGTGCAGCTCTGAGTAGAGACATTGACACGGCCGTGCAGTCACCCGCGGCACCTGGTCAGAGGTGGACTAGCGTGTGTAGTGACTGCAACCTAATGGACACTAATACTATGAATAATAATATTATATGCACTTGTGTGAAATTGGACTTTAATGCTGTGAAGAAAACACATTGAAGGAGTTTTGTTGGACCTTTGTGGGTCACTGCCTCATCACTGCGTACGGTGCAACCGCGGCATCACATTGGGTAATCATTTAGTTAATTTGTGTTGCAAATCTGTAGTGTTGAGTATATGATGTGAAATGTTTTTATGTGCAATATAATCATTATAATTATAACTGACCACAGTTAGTCACTATGCCCGGGCAACGCCGAGCTCTTCATCTAGTTCTTTACATTAAGCTGCTTTGTTTTTGACACTTCCTAGTTTTTGGCTTTGATAAAACCTTAGTGACACAGTCATGTGCAGATTACATGAGTTTTTACTAGAGTTGAGGGAATTTTTCAAAATTCAGTTCTGATTACGATCGGCAGCAAATATTGTATTTGCAATATTCACCAAATGTCATTGGAGTCAATGGGAGTAGAAATGACTGAATATGTTCAGAATCGATTGTCAAACAGAAATTCGTCACGAATATGACAAATTCAGATTTAGCGACTGATTCCGAACATATTCTCTCCACAGTATTTTTTGTCTGTGGATTTTCCACATCCAATACAAATCTATGGGGAAAATCTGCAGATAAAACGCAACTGGAACTGTAAGACGCTGCACGATTGATCCAGAGAAAATATGTCACAAACTCCACAAAAACTTATCGTGGGCACAGAGTCCTAGATTGCTGATTGTTGGAGGTACGAGTCCTGTAAGTAGAATTTGTAGCTATCAGATATTTATGGTCTATACTTTAGATATGCCATAAATATCACAGAAGATAATACCCCTTTAATTTTTAGTGTGGCCCCCGGATTGGTTCAGTATGACAATGTGGCCCTTGGATCTATAAAGGTTGTCCACCCCTGGTCTATAGAGAAGCTTCTTTCTTCTATCTCTATGCTTAAGTTACCTACAGGGTTGTTGCTGAGGCCTCGGTAGAATAGATGCTATGGCAGCTCAGAGGCCATCTTGTCAAACTCAGTGAGAGGATCGTGGGGTTAATTAACGGTCAAGGGATACGGTTTCCAAAGCTAAACTCTGCTCCATTCCCTTTGGAGGAAGACTTGACTTTGGTCCTGTGCTTGATCCGATACTGGAGAAAGCTGAGGATCAGAAAAGAGGATGTCCTGAACCAAATCAGCCAAACCAAAGAGAAGGTTTCATCCCTCTGGACATGAAAACCATGATTACCAGTGTAAGGGGATGTGGGGTCACTGGAGCTCCCCAAAGATGGTACATGTCGGGATTTTATACTCAATCCTAATCTCCAGAATTTTGAGAAACCTGACTAATCTCCTTCCCACAGGAAAGTATTTCTCATAGTTTTTCTAGGCTCAAGTAAACAATCATGATTTCTTGCAAGAAAAAAATGGATGTCCATTCACCGAATGCTCCTGTCCTTCAAAAGAAAACTTGCTGTTCTCTAAGAGAAGCCATGTCCATCCTAGTGTCACGGGTGTGTCGCTGCGAAGATCGTCGCGATTGCACACCCTGACTTCTCACAGCTGAGTTTCTGGTGCTGGGTGTTTTTCGGCAGTGAGGGAGTTAATTCTTCCTCTCTCTGTGCTGGACTAGACCAGCCTCGCTCAGCTGCAATTAATGTTGTGATAATTGGTTTCCTTCTAATACCTGCCTGTCTGTTGGGGAAGTGTCGGTGAAAGCATTCATGCAGACCAGCAGAGCGGATCGTTGTATGGTGAAGGCTGAAGTTAAGAGTACCTGTGTGGTCTTTTTCCCCTCCTCGCTTTATCATTTATCTCCGTACCCGTTGGTGTCCCCTCTGTTTCCTGTGGTGTGATTTTTGTATGCAAGGTGGATTTTAGTTTACCCCTTGTACTGTCTCGTTCGTTTATTACTGTGTTTAGGCATATACCTACCAGTCCCCGGTGTGTGATCAGGGTCCTTCTCAGGACTGGATCACGGAGGTTCAGGGATCCTCAGGAGGTAGGGATTACGCTGGCGGCCTGGACCTCTGTACATCAACAGTACCTCCAGGTAGAGGGATTAGTCAGGACCCCAGCTTAGGGTCAGCATAGACCCCAAACCTCCTGTATGCAGTAACAGCGTGACACCTAGGCCTGATGTCATCCTGCATTCCTTCACTGGCCTCGGTCAGTTCTCGCCTGCGATGGTTTCAATTATCTCTAAACAAAAATGAATCTTCCTTAACCTGTGAAAAATCCATAAACTGATGGCTCTCTACAAAAAACCTATAGACATCGGAATCGAGAACCAGTAACACTCCTAATAAATGCTTTATCATCGAATCCTAGAATGTTAGCGTTGGAAGGGACCTCCAGGGTCATCGTGTCCAAAATCCTGCTCAATGCAGGAGTCACTAACATAGACAGATGTCTGTCCAGCCTCTGTTTGAAGACTTCCAGTGAAGGAGAACTCCCCACCTCGCGTGGCCGCCTGTTCCACTCACTGATCACCCTCACTGTCAAAACGTTTTCTCTAATATGTAAATTCTCCCTTTGTTTCATTCGTTGCTTTAAGAGATCTTTTCACAAACTACAAAGAACTAAGAGCTGTGCTGGAAGCCCGGAGATGTCTGCAAACTCACTTTAAAAAAAATTGCCATCTAAGACTGTTCTTGGACAACTCTACAACACTAGCCTTCCTAAAATATCAAGGAGGCATTTGGCACAAAAGAAGCTCTCCAGCACAAAACGCTTCAGAAGCTCTCCAGCACAAAACGCTTCAGAATTTCTCCAGCACAAAACGCTTCAGAATTTCTCCAGCACAAAAAGGTTCAGAGGCTCTCCAGCACAAAACGCTTCAGAAGCTCTCCAGCACAAAACGCTTCAGAAGCTCTCCAGCACAAAATTCTTCAGAAGCTCTCCAGGACAAAGCGCAACAGAAGCTCTCCAGCACAAAGCGCTTCAGAAGCTCTCCAGCGCAAAACGCTTCAGAAGCTCTCCAGCAAAAAAAAGGTTCAGAAGCTCTCCAGCAAAAAAAAGGTTCAGAAGCTCTCCAGCACAAACGTTTCAGAAGCTCTCCAGCACAAAATGCTTCAGAAGGTTTCCAGCACAAAGCGCTTCAGAAGCTCTCCAGCACAAAACGCTTCAGAAGCTCTCAGCACAAAACGCTTCAGAAGCTCTCTAGCACAAAATGCTTCAGAAGCTCTCCAGGACAAAGCGCAACAGAAGCTTTCCAGCACAAAGCGCTTCAGAAGCTCTCCAGCACAAAACGCTTCAGAAGCTCTCCAGCAAAAAAAAGGTTCAGAAGCTCTCCAGCACAAAACATTCAGAAGTTCTCCAGCACAAAATGCTTCAGAAGCTCTCCAGCACAAAACGCTTCAGAAGCTCTCCAGCACAAAACGCTTCAGAAGCTCTCCAGCACAAAACGCTTCAGAAGCTCTCCAGCACAAAACGCTTCAGAAGCTCTCAGCACAAAACGCTTCAGAAGCTCTCCAGCAAAAAAAGGTTCAGAAGCTCTCCAGCACAAAACATTTCAGAAGTTCTCCAGCACAAAACGCTTCAGGAGCTCTCCAGCACAAAATGCTTCAGAAGCTCTCCAGGGCAAAGCGCAACAGAAGCACTCCAGCACAAAGCGCTTCAGAAGCTCTACAGCCCAAAAACGCTTCAGAAGCTCTCCAGCAAAAAAAAGGTTCAGAAGCTCTCCAGCACAAAACGCTTCAGAAGCTCTCCATCACAAAACACTTCAGAAGCTCTCCAGCACAAAACGCTTCAGAAGCTCTCCAGCAGAGCTCTATGATTCTCAACCAGTTTCTTACAGGGTTAACTAAGCTGCCCTTCGAGCATCTCTAGGAGGCGTCCATCAGATTTCTAACCATAAATGTTGTGTTTCTGGTGGCAATCGTTCCATGCACAAAGTAAATGAACTCCAGGCGCTCTCCATTCTGAAACCCGTATGGATAGTCAAAAAAGACAGAGACACTCTCAAATTGAAGCCGTCCTTTCTCAGCTGTAGAAATAGCCCCGGCCCGCATATCCAAATCTTATACCCTGATCTGCGGCTAAGCAAAAATGTACAGCACTAAGACAAGGTTCTTAGCTTTATATTCTGATCAGGCACAAAATGCTTCAGAAGCTCTCCAGGACAAAGCGCAACAGAAGCTCTCCAGCGCAAAACGCTTCAGAAGCTCTCCAGCAAAAAAAAGGTTCAGAAGCTCTCCAGCAAAATAAGGTTTAGAAGCTCTCCAGCACAAAACATTTCAGAAGCTCTCCAGCACAAACGTTTCAGAAGCTCTCTAGCTCAAAACGCTTCAGAAGCTCTCCAGCACAAAATGCTTCAGAAGCTCTCCAGCACAAAATGCTTCAGAAGCTCTCCAGCACAAAATGCTTCAGAAGGTTTCCAGCACTAAGCGCTTCAGAAGCTCTCCAGCACAAAACGCTTCAGAAGCTCTCAGCACAAAACGCTTCAGAAGCTCTCTAGCACAAAATGCTTCAGAAGCTCTCCAGACAAAGCGCAACAGAAGCTTTCCAGCACAAAGCGCTTCAGAAGCTCTACAGCACAAAACGCTTCAGAAGCTCTCCAGCACAAAATATTTCAGAAGTTCTCCAGCACAAAACGCTTCAGAAGCTCTCCAGCACAAAACGCTTCAGAAGCTCTCCAGCACAAAACGCTTCAGAAGCTCTCCAGCACAAAACGCTTCAGAAGCTCTCCAGCACAAAACGCTTCAGAAGCTCTCCACACAAACTGAGCTCTCACACAAACACTTCAGAAGCTCTCCAGCACAAAACACTTCAGAAGCTCTCCAGCAGAGCTCTATGATTCTCAACCAGCTTCTTACAGGGTTAACTAAACTGCCCTTCGAGCCTCTCTAGGAAGCGTCCATCAGGTTTCTAACCATAAATGTTGTGTTTCTGGTGGCAATCACATCTGTGCACAAAGTAAATGAACTCCAGGCGCTCTCCATTCTGAAACCCGTGTGGATAGTCAAAAAAGACAGAGACGCTCTCAAATTGAAGCCGTCCTTTCTCAGCTGTAGAAATAGCCCCGGCCCGCATATCCAAATCTTATACCCTGATCTGCGGCTAAGCAAAAATGTACAGCACTAAAGACAAGGTTCTTAGCTTTATATTCTGATCAGACAGTATGAAGCCCACTGCCACATCACAGCGAACCTCTCAGTGGGCCCTGACCTTACAGAGGAACTTTCACCAATGTCTTCTTGTTGAGCTGGACACACCATGTAATAATGGCCGCAGAGCAGAATAAAACATTTGTATTTTTTTATTTCTCCTTTCGGAGATATTGGTAAAGTATTTGGCACCTAATGAGTTATCAGATAGTAACTCACACAGGGGATGAATTACACACCCCAGTGACAACTATCTAATGACTGGTATTTCTCGTGTGCTTTCACAGTGACGTAACGTAAAGGTAGAATTATTCCCACTGACAAGTCGCTTTTCATAAACCCTGACAGCAGTTATATTCCCTCCATTGTTGCCTTCTTCCAGCAATTGAATCTTATTTTTGATGGATTCTCCGGGGTCTTTGCGCATTAGGCCGGCGTCACACACAACCACAAAAAATCGGTCCGTTTTAGACGGTCGATTGTCGGATCAAAATGCAAACATCACACATCCTTCTGGCATCCGATTTTCCTTCAAAGATGCGATTTAGTCGCATGTGTGTGTACCTTGTAACATCCGATTTTCATCCGACTTGCGAGATTTTCTCGCAGGCTTGCAAAACTGACATATAATGGATCCAAAAGAATAGTATTTCAATCACAAAAAAAGAATAGATATATACACATAGAACACATATATGTATATACATGTCATTGTGACATGTATATATACATATATTTATAGTTCCTAGACTTCTACATACTGTTATAGCCGCTAATTCTATTGCCGGCTTCTGTGAAATCACAGAAGCCGACATGAAATGATACATTGTTTCCACACAGTTAACCATGTCATTTCCTGTATTTTGATATTTGTTTAGAACTTACAATTACATGAGTGTATTTGTGCAAAATTTCAGACATGTAGGGGTTAATTAAAGGTGTAATTTCGTTGAAAAAAAATGCGTGGGCTCCCGCTGTATTTTCTCCACCAGACAGACAAAGCAAGCGAGTGGGGGCAGATAATAATAGCCTAGGGAGGGTACATTTTTTGTGCCCCCCCTGGCTACTAACATCTACCCCCAGACACCCCAGAAAGGGCAAATCTATAATTAGATTCGCCCTTTCTGGCACTTTGCCCGTCTATTCCCATTGCCCTGTAGCGGTGGCGAATGGGTTAATAATCTCACCTTAATGTCACCTTAGTATTGAAAGGTGACCTTAAGGCAGGTTAATAATTGAGAGCTGTCAATTAGACAACTATCAATTATTAATCCTATTGTATGATAGAAAAATCAAACACACACACTTTAATAAAAAAGAAGTTTAATGAAATAATCACACAGTTTTTGACAATATTTTATTTTCCTGCTAAAACCATTTGCTGTAATAAAAATAAAATAAAAAAGAAAAATTATTCTTACCAATCCGATGTACAGTCAGGTCCCACGGTGTAATCCATCAGAAAGGGTTAACAGGTTACAGGTCGCAGAGAGCTAATAATGCTGTCTCAGACCTGTATTCCCCTGAATGAATAAGTTACTCTCCCAGCGAAAGGAGAGGAATAGATTCATGAATGGAGCTTAATTGATTTATTGGCAATTTAACTTTAGTGACCTGACCTAAAGGGAAAGTGGATACAATCAATTAAGCTTCATTCATTAAACACATCCTCTCCTGTCGCCAGGAGAGGAACTTATTCATTCAGGAGCTTTGAGCTGAGCATGCAGGATTACTTGCACTGCTTGGCTCAAAGCTAGTTAACCCTTTGTGAAGGATTACAGCGTGGGACGTGACAGATCGGCGGAATAGGTAACAATAATGTTGTTTTATTTTTTTTTCTTTATTTTAGGAGATCAATGGCTTCGCACGGATTAAGTGTAAAATAAAATATGGTCAAAAAAATGTGTTTTTATTTCATTAAAATTATTTATTCTTAAAGTGTGTGTGTGTTTTTTTATTTACTTCAATAGGATTAATAATTGATAGTTGTCTAATTGACAGCTCTCAATTATTAACCTGCCTTAAGGTCACCTTTCAATACTAAGGTGACAGTAAGGTGAGATTATTAACCCATTCGCCACCCCTACAGGGCAATGGGAATAGACGGGCAAAGTGCCAGAAAGGGCGAATCTAATTATAGATTTGCCCTTTCTGGGGTGTCTGGGGGCAGATGTTAGTAGCCAGGGGGGGCACAAAAAATGTACCCTCCCTAGGCTATTATTATCTGCCCCCACTCGCTTTGCTTTGTCTGTCTGGTGGAGAAAATACAGCGGGAGCCCACGCATTTTTTTTCAACGAAATTACACCTTTAATTAACCCCTACATGTCTGAAATTTTGCACAAATACACTCATGTAATTGTAAGTTCTAAACAAATATCAAAATACAGGAAATGACATGGTTAACTGTGTGGAAACAATGTATCATTTCATGTCGGCTTCTGTGATTTCACAGAAGCCGGCAATTGAATTTGCGGCTATTACAGTATGTAGAAGTCTAGGAAATATAAATATATGTATATATACATGTCACAATTACATATATATATATATATATATATATATATATATATATATGTGTGTATTCTATGTGTGTATACCTATTCTTTCTAGTCTTTATTAAAGCTGTCAGTGTGATTTTACAGTATAGCCGGGGATGAATTGCCGGCTTTTCTAAAGGACACCGATGCGATTTCATCGCAAGTCACACAGTGTGGTCCGTTTGTAATCCGATTTTTCATCGCTCCCATAGACTTGCATTGGCGATTGTCGACCCACAATCGGTGACAATCGCAGCATGCTGCGATTGTACATGGACGTTTAAAACGGACCACAAAATAACGGATACTGGGAGCTGCTCCATAGATTAACATAGGTCCGACTGCAATGCGATTTTTCATCGCATTGCAGTCGTCCGATTATGTCGCCAATGTGACGCCGGCCTTATAGAAATACACTGAGTAAAGGATGGGGAAGGGTGTAATCTCGTGTGCTGTCGTTGGGGGCTTATGAAAACCAAATTATCGGTAGGTGTAATTCTACCTTTTTCCAGCATTATGGAGACCATGTCACAAGGCAAAAGTGATAACTAAGTGGCTCGGTGAGCAAATCATTTACATTTTTGGTTCCACGGTCGGGAAACTCCTCAGATTTCAGTCCCATTGAGAACCTGAGGCCAATTCTCCAATAGCGACAATCTAAGACCCAAAATATTTAGAGTTGAGAGTCCTCAGTGGTTGATACCTTTTAATGGCTAACTGAAAAGATGGTAACAAATTGCAAGCTTTCGAGACTACTCAGGTCTCTTCATCAGGCATAGACTAATACAACATCTGAAGAATCACATATTTATACACAAAACAGCACAGAAAAAATGCAATAGGTAGGACAAGTGACGTGAAGCAGAATAGTCATTATGGCAGAGGGATGAGCATAAATATTGGAACAGTTCATAGATAAGGAGTGTGAAAGTTTTATTACCCTCTGATTGGGGTCTGGTAATGTTTTGTGATGTTTTCACAGGGTATTTGGAGTAAATTCCTTAATTGATGTAGTAGGCCATAAATCCATGTGATAGGTTCATTCCAGCATTAAGAGTGTCAAAGGTCACCATCAATTTGTATTCGTAAATTCTTCTTTGTCTCAGAGATGTGAAATTGCCTCTGAGTACAAGTATTTTCTTATCTAGCAAGCTATGATCAGGGGAGCAAAAATGTTTTGCCACAGGTAGATCCATTCTTTTTTCCGTATATGTTCCAACCCATGGATAGAGATGAACACCTTGGTCGCCTTAGAAAGACCTTTTTAAATCAGGGCTACCATCCAAGAACAATTGAAAACCAAATTACAAGAGCCACCAGAATATCAAGGAATCACCTGCTACATTACAAAGCTAAAGAAGAAAATAACCGGGTGCCTCTAGTGGTCACCTACAATCCAAATCTGGAGGTGCTAAGGGGAGCTGCACGGAAACTACAACCTTTACTACAAAAAGATGCCCGATTACAATCCATATTTCCAGATCCCCCTCTACTGTGTTTTAGGCAGCCCCCAAATCTAAGAAGCATCATTGTCAGAAGTTCCCTGTCCTCCCCAACAGCGGCAGGAACCTCTCCTTGCAACCAGAAGAAATGCAAAACTTGTCCATTTATAATGACCACGGACAAGATAAAGATCCCCAACTCCCATCGGGACTACAAGATACCAGGTACTTTCAGCTGCATCACATCTAATGTGGTGTACCTAATTATATGTACTAAATGTCCAACTGGGGGTCTGTATGTGGGGGAGACCGGGCAAGAACTGAGAACAAGGATGAATTCTCATCGCCACACAATAAGAGAAAAAAGAATGTATCTACCTGTGGCAAAACATTTTTGCTCCCCTGATCATAGCTTGCTAGATATGAAAATACTTGTACTCAGAGGCAATTTCACATCTCTGAGACAAAGAAGAATTTACGAATACAAATTGATGGTGACCTTTGACACTCTTAATGCTGGAATGAACCTATCACATGGATTTATGGCCTACTACATCAATTAAGGAATTTACTCCAAATACCCTGTGAAAACATCACAAATAGGGTTGAGCATTCCGATACTGCAAATATCGGGTATCGGCCGATATTGGCTGTATCGGAATTCCGATTCCGAGTTCCGATATTTTCGTCATATCGGATACCGGAATCGGGATTGTCACTGTCACTGTCAGTGTCCGTCGGTCGGGTCTGTCAGGAGTCAGCGGCACTTACCTGGCAGAAGATCTCCGGCGGTCACGTCCTGGACTGCTTGATGGCCGCAATCTTCTTTCCCCGGCGGTCACATGCAGTTTCTCGCGATAACTGCAGTGACTGCTGGGTAATCCCGGCCGTAAAGCAGTCAGTCCGATGACGTCACCGCCGGGGAAGCAGGTAATCAGCTGTGCTGCGTTGCGATGACAGGCTCTGCCTGTCATTGCGATGTAGCAGAGTTGGATCGTCGTGGGACTGTCGTTATGGACTGCGTCGGACAGGTGGTATACTGTTGGTTTGTTTTTTTTTCTTTTTTTACAGGAGATCGATGGCGTCGCAGGAATGAGAGTACAATAAAATTAATGAAAACTGTGTTGTCTCTTTTATTTCATTAAAATACTTTTTTCTTGCTGTGTTTTTTTTTTACACATTTAATAACTTTGGGATTAATAATGGATCGGTGTCTTATTGACACCTCTCCATTATTAACCGGGCTTATTGTCACCGTGCAATCAACGGTGACATTAACCCCTTATTACCCCGCTTGCCACCGCTACAGGGCAAGTGGGAAGAGCCGGGTAAAGTGCCACAATTGGCACATCTTTTGATGCGCCAAATGTGGGGCTGCTGTAGCCTAGTATTATCAGGCTGTTGAGGGCCAAAATCCATGGGCCTTGACAGTCTTTTAATACCAGGCCGCAGCAGTCTGCATTTTACTTGGCTGGTTAACAAAAATAGGGGGACCCCTACGCCGTTTTTTTTTCGAGGGGATCCCCTATTTTTGTTAATCAGCCAAGATATGCAGACTGCTGTGGCCTGGTATTATCAGGCTGGCAAGGTCCATGGATCTTGGCTCCTTAACAGCCTGAAAATCCAGGCCTCAGCGGTCTGCTTCATCTGGCTGGTTAACAAAAATAGGGGGGACCCCACGCCAATTTTTTTCGAGGGGATCCCCTATTTTTGTTAATCAGCCAAGATATGCAGACTGCTGTGGCCTGGTATTATCAGGCTGGCAAGGTCCATGGATCTTGGCTCCTTAACAGCCTGAAAATCCAGGCCTCAGCGGTCTGCTTCATCTGGCTGGTTAACAAAAATAGGGGGGACCCCACGCCAATTTTTTTCGAGGGGATCCCCTATTTTTGTTAATCAGCCAAGATATGCAGACTGCTGTGGCCTAGTATTATCAGGCTGGCAAGGTCCATGGATCTTGGCTCCTTAACAGCCTGAAAATCCAGGCCTCAGCGGTCTGCTTCATCTGGCTGGTTAACAAAAATAGGGGGGACCCCACGCCATTTTTTTTTCGAAGGGAACCCCTATTTTTGTTAATCAGTTCCCTCTGACGTCACTGATTGTGTCCCTGGCTGACCTGAAGTGAAAGTGGAAAGCAATCAATTAAGCTTTCCACTTAAGGGCCCGTCTCACATAGCGATATCGCTACCGAGATCGCTGCTGAGTCACTAGTTTTGTGACGCAGCAGCGAGCTCACCAGCGATATCGCTGTGTGTGACATTCAGCGACGATCAGCCCCCCTGCCGGGTATCGCTGATCGTCGCTGAAATGTCAGGACCTTTTTTTGATCGCTGGTTTCCCGCTGACAGGCACACATCGCTGCGTGTGACAGGCGGGAGACCAGCGATCCGCTGGTAACCAAGGTACACAGCGGGTTTCCAGGCGCGGGGCTGTGCATAGAAACCCGCTGTGTACCTTGGATACCAGCGCCCTGATGCAGGGAGCTGGTATCCAAGGTACACAGCGGGTTTCCAAGCGCTGCGCGGTGCCTGGAAACCCGCTGTGTACCTTGGTTACCAGCGGATCGCTGGTCTCCCGCCTGTCACACGCAGCGATGCGTGCCTGTCAGCGGGAGACCAGCGATCAAAAAAAGGTCCTGACATTTCTGCGACGATCAGCGATACCCGGCAGGGGGGCTGATCGTCGCTGAATGTCACACACAGCGATATCGCTGGTGAGCTCGCTGCTGCGTCACAAAACTAGTGACTCAGCAGCGATCTCGGTAGCGATATCGCTATGTGAGACGGGCCCTTAAGCGATGTTACCCGCAGTGTCGCTGTCCCAGATCGCTGCCTGAGCTGCCTGTTTGGCAGCTCAGCAGCGATCATGTAGCGATACACCAGCGATCCTGACAAGTGCATATCGTTGTCGGGATCGCTGGTGTATCGTTATGTGACACCCAGCCTTTACTCTCCTGTCAGGCAGGAGAGGAACTCATTCATTTGGGGTTTACTGTGAGGCTGCAGCATTAGCTGCTGTCCCTGCAGTAAACATTAACCCTTTCTGAAGGATTACACCGTGGGACCTGACTGTGCATGGGATAGGTAAGAATAATTTTGCTTTTTTATTTTATTTTTATTACAGGAAATGGTTTTTGCAGTAAAATAAAAGATGGTCAAAAACATGTGTCTTTATTTCATTAAAATGATTTTTAATTAAAGTGTGTGTGTTTTATTTTTATTTCATGCAATAGGATTAATAATTGATAGTTGTCTAATTGACAGCTCTCAATTATTAACCTGGCTTAAGGTCACCTTTCAATAGCAAGGTGGCTTTAACCCCATATTAACCCATTTGCCACCGCTACAGGGCAATGGGAATAGACGGGCAAAGTGCCAGAAAGGGCGAATCTAATTATAGATTTGTCTTTCCTGGGGTGTCTGGGGGCAGATGTTAGTAGCCGGGGGGGGGGCAAAAATAATGGTCCCTCTCTGGGCTATTATTATCTGCCCCCACTCACTGGCTTTGTCTGTCTGGTTGCGAAAATAGGGCGGGAGCCCACGCATTTTTTTTCAGCAATTTTACACCTCATATATATATATATACATGTCATTGAATTTGTGACACATATATATATATATATTTTATATTTGTAGTTCATACACTTCTACATAGTATAATAGCCGCTAATTCAATTGCCGGCTTTTGTGAAAATGCAGAACCCGACATGAAATGACACTTGGTGTACATAGGGTTAACCATGTCTTTTCATGTCCTTTGCTATCTAATTTGCACAAACAATTAAATCAGTCTATGTGTGCAAAATTTCACACCTGTAGGGGTTAATTAAAGGTGTAAATTCGTAGCAAAAAAGTCCGTTTTTTTTACAACGAATTTACACCTTTAATTAACCCCTACAGGTGTGAAATTTTGCACACATAGACTGATTTAATTGTTTGTGCAAATCAGATAGCAAACGACATGAAAAGACATGGTTAACCCTATGTACACCAAGTGTCATTTCATGTCGGGTGCTTCTGTCTTTTCACTGAAGCCGGCTTTACCCGGCAATTGAATCAGAGGATATTTTACTATGTAGAAGTGTATAAACTATACATATATGTATATATATATGTCACAATGACATGTGTATATATATATATATGTATTCTATGTGTGTATATTTAGTGTTTACAAGGAAAGAATGGGTTTTTTTTAGTTGCAATATTTTGTTCCCATAGACTTACATGGGACTTCCGGTATCGGTATCGGGTATCGCCGATATTTTAGTGATATCGGCGATACCATTCCGATTCCGATACTTTAGGATATCGGAAAGTATCGCTCAACTCTAATCACAAAACATTACCAGACCCCAATCAGAGGGTAATAAAACTTTCACACTCCTTATCTATGAACTGTTCCAATATTTATGCTCATCCCTCTGCCATAATGACTATTCTGCTTCACGTCACTTGTCCTACCTATTGCATTTTTTCTGTGCTGTTTTGTGTATAAATATGTGATTCTTCAGATTTTGTATTAGTTCAGCCTGATGAAGAGACCTGAGTAGTCTCGAAAGCTTGCAATTTGTTACCATCTTTTCAGTTAGCCATTAAAAGGTATCAACCACTGAGGACTCTCAACTCTAAATATTTTTCTATCTACTGGCTAACACGGTACAAAGATATACATCTTTACTGTATCAAAATGGAGGATACCAGAATGTACCGCATCTTTATGGAACTAAAACCACTTCTGAAGAAACGTGCACAAATGGACAGCGATATTTTTTTCTTATCTAAATGCAAAAAGGAGAATTTAATTCCCAAAGGACTCTGGATTACAAACCCAATTCTTCACACCTACAATACCCATTATGCAAAAAACCTTTGTCACAGGACGTCTGAGAGACTTAGGAACCATCTTTTGCATGTCTGCTACAGCATAAGGAGTAAAGTCCAAGGGCAATTTGAAAGCCTAAGGAAAACACTTCCAGAAACCACAGAACAAAAATTACAACAATACTACAACAAACTACGGACCTTTCTGATTCATAACAAAGAAAAGAAACTACACAGATTGCGTCTCAATTCCGGACTCTATACAAACAGATCCAAAACAAAGCCAAAACCTGACAACTCTGACAACCACTCCATTCCAGACACAAAAGCATCTAACTGTGTCATCAATCTCTCGGATTACAAACCCAACAAGGTGGAATTGGCCGTGCTTTCTAGAGGACTCTCATTTTGTCCCACTAAGGCCCTGGATAAAACTGAACTCTGCAGTGATATGGAACATTTTTTCTGGAGACTGCGCCTGAGGGAATACTTCAATGATACAGAAGATTCAGAAAACACTCGGACTGAAGGAAAAGGTATCCCAACAACCAAGAAGAGGTCAGACTGGACACCTCCTCCTGGACGCAACCCTCATTTGGATAAATATATAGACTCATTCAGATATTTGATAAAATCCACCATCATAGACACCAACAGGAGACAAGCATCCAACATCAGTGCCCAGGAGAGAAAGGCTATACAGTCTCTGAAAACCAACAAAGAAATCATCATTAAACCTGCTGACAAGGGAGGTGCAATAGTCATGATGAACACATCAGACTATATGAAGGAAGCAAACAGACAACTTACGGACACACGCTACTACAGAAAACTGGAGTCGGACCCTACACAGGACTATTACAAGGAACTAAGCAAGTTGGTATCTTGTCTGTCTGACAAATCCATAAGAGCTGATGACCTGATACCAGAGAGTCCAAGAACAGGGAAGTTCTACATGCTTCCCAAAATCCACAAAGCCGGAAATCCAGGGAGGCCGATTATTTCATGTGTGGACACCCTTACTGAGCAGGTATCTGGATGGGTAGAGGGCATTCTTAAACCCCAGGTAAAGGATACACCCAGCTACATTCAGGACACAACTGACCTACTGAATAAACTAGCAGCAATAGGTCCTCTACCAGAAGGAACCATCCTGGCCACCATGGATGTGGAATCCTTGTACTCTAATATCCCACACCAGGATGGATTAAATGCCTGCAAAGACTTCATGAAAAACACCGGGAATGATGCTGATTCTGTGGTGAAACTCACAAAATTCATCCTCACCCACAATTACTTTGAATTTGACAACAAGATCTATTTACAGGAGACTGGCACAGCTATGGGAAGTAAAATGGCTCCTCAGTATGCAAATCTTTTCATGGCCAAGCTTGAAAGCGACTTTCTGTCCTCATGTCCCATCAGGCCTCGGGCCTACTACCGCTACATTGATGATATCTTAATCATCTGGACGGAGTCTGAGCAACAGCTAAAGACGTTCCATGAACAGTTCAATCAATTTCATCCCACCATCAACTTAACACTCAACTACTCCAGCACTGAAATTAACTTTTTGGACACCATCATTAAGCTAAAGAACAATGAAATAGAGACATCCCTGTATCAGAAGCCAATCGACCGTCCAACATACCTTAAATGGGACAGTTTCCATCCAAAACACATAAAAAACTCTATTGTCTACAGCCAAGCCATCAGATACAACCGTATATGTTCTAACCCCATGGATAGAGATGAACACCTTGGTCGCCTTAGAAAGACCTTTTTAAATCAGGGCTACCATCCAAGAACAATTGAAAACCAAATTACAAGAGCCACCAGAATATCAAGGAATCACCTGCTACATTACAAAGCTAAAGAAGAAAATAACCGGGTGCCTCTAGTGGTCACCTACAATCCAAATCTGGAGGTGCTAAGGGGAGCTGCACGGAAACTACAACCTTTACTACAAAAAGATGCCCGATTACAATCCATATTTCCAGATCCCCCTCTACTGTGTTTTAGGCAGCCCCCAAATCTAAGAAGCATCATTGTCAGAAGTTCCCTGTCCTCCCCAACAGCGGCAGGAACCTCTCCTTGCAACCAGAAGAAATGCAAAACTTGTCCATTTATAATGACCACGGACAAGATAAAGATCCCCAACTCCCATCGGGACTACAAGATACCAGGTACTTTCAGCTGCATCACATCTAATGTGGTGTACCTAATTATATGTACTAAATGTCCAACTGGGGGTCTGTATGTGGGGGAGACCGGGCAAAAACTGAGAACAAGGATGAATTCTCATCGCCACACAATAAGAGGCAATTTCACATCTCTGAGACAAAGAAGAATTTACGAATACAAATTGATGGTGACCTTTGACACTCTTAATGCTGGAATGAACCTATCACATGGATTTATGGCCTACTACATCAATTAAGGAATTTACTCCAAATACCCTGTGAAAACATCACAAAACATTACCAGACCCCAATCAGAGGGTAATAAAACTTTCACACTCCTTATCTATGAACTGTTCCAATATTTATGCTCATCCCTCTGCCATAATGACTATTCTGCTTCACGTCACTTGTCCTACCTATTGCATTTTTTCTGTGCTGTTTTGTGTATAAATATGTGATTCTTCAGATGTTGTATTAGTCTATGCCTGATGAAGAGACCTGAGTAGTCTCGAAAGCTTGCAATTTGTTACCATCTTTTCAGTTAGCCATTAAAAGGTATCAACCACTGAGGACTCTCAACTCTAAATATTTTTCTATCTACTGGCTAACACGGTACAAAGATATACATCTTTACTGAATCTAAGACCCAGAAATTGTGATAAACTCCAAGCACTGATGAGACAACAATGAGCCGTCACCAGTCAGGACTTGGCCCAGAAGCTGATTTCCAGCAGCCGGGGCGAAGGGCAGAAGTCTGGAGAAATAATATCCAGTGCTGTACTCTGTGTGTGGAATTATTAGATGATTTGTAAGTTTGATGAGTAATTTTATTATTGAACATCTCCAGTGCTGTCAGTCAGTCAAAGAAAATCTCAGTGACCAAAATAGTAATATGGACGCTTCTCAATAACAGTGTAATGTATGTAGTACAGTTCATATAGCGTCTTGTGCTTGGGTGCGATGAAAACACAGGAGTCACAGGTTTGATATAGAAAAGTCCTGTATTACTTCATACAAGTTGGCAGAAATAGTCACACAGTTTGCAGACACAGAAACAGGAGACACAGCAGGCCAGAGTAATCCAAGCTCAGCAATCACTCTCCAATACAGATTCAGGATCTTCTTCTCTGTTACCGTAAGTCCATGCAAACGTGGGTCTTTCAAAGAGCAGGGTTCAGAGTCCACAAGTGCTTCAGAGTTCCTCAGTAGGAATAGCTGGAGTACAAGGTCCAAGGCTTACAGGAGTCAAGTCACAGGTTCACTGCAGGCTAGATTCTGAAGCACTGATTGCTCAGCTGTGGCTGCTTAAGAAGCAAAGGAGAGAATCAGGGCGGGAACATGCAAGCTGGAAACTCCATTTTGACTGAGGGCAAGATAGCTGCAGCAAGACAGAAAGTAAAATGGCTGACGAACAAACTGAGTTTCAGGAATATATACATAGAACCCTACAAACAGCCATAAGTTCCATCCATGGAGTCTGTCAGTTTCTTCATCTGTTGATCAACTTTTTGGACAGCAACAACCACAGCTCCAGACACTGATCTGAGAGGCGACTTTTATTTCACCATAAATCTTCTGTGTCAGAAGGACTCACAAGATCTCTCTAGGGTTTAGGTCCAGTGAGGACGGGGCTGGGTCATTATTCTTCATCTGTAATGCCTTTCCTGGCTGCCAAGCAGTGGAGACCTCAATGCTGTGATGGAGCATAATTCCGCAGAAAAATCATGGTTTTCTTGAAAGATGTAGATTTTTCCTATGTCCATCTCACTGACTTCTAAGAGTGAGAAGAGGCCCATTACCGATCCAGCCATAGTTCCATCCATCTAGTCCGTCCAGATCCATTCTCACCTCGTCAGTCCATGAAATCTGTGGACAATCGGTATCAGATATATCTTGGCCCAGTCTTAGCATTCCCACTTCTGTGTCTTGCTCGGTGGTGGTTGGGTTCAGCCTCCTCACCTCGGCCATGTCTCTGAGCTCTGAACACCTTGTACTTCTGGCCTCCAGGGAGGTTGCAGCTCTAGAATATGACAGCACTGGAGGATAATGGCTTCCTGGTCGCTGCACGTTTAATTCTTCTCAGATCTTTGGCAGTTATTGTGTCTTTTTACTCAAAACATTTTTTTTGTGACCCTGATGAATATTTGTAACAAACCTTTTTATGGTTTTGTGATCACGCCCCAATATCTGAGCAATTTTAGGACTGCTGCCTCCATCTGTAAGACTTGTAACAATTTTTGAATTTTCACAGTCAGATAAATCTTTCTGGCCTATTTTGTCAATAATTTTGTACACCTTAATTAAGGGTGTTGTATCCTTAGGACACATCCTCCTTCCTGCACACTTTCATCAGAACAACGAGATGCAATCGCCAAGATGGCCGCGTGGTCCTTCTGGGTCTTGCAGGGAAGTGGCTTGTGAGCACCTGCTAGGAGCAGGCTCCGGCATGCTTCCTTCCCTGCCTGTCAGATCGCTGTAAGATAGTAATGTCCCAAAATGGGACAATGTAATAGTTAAAAAAAATATATATTATAATGTGTAAAACATTTTTTTTTAAAAATCCCCAAATAAAGGAAAAAATATATATATTTTACCAATAAATACATTTATTTATGCAAATTTATAAAAAAAACAATAAAAGTACACATATTTGATATCGCGCGTTCGTAACGACCCGCTCTATAAAACTGTCCCACTAGTTTACCCCTTCAGTGAACAGCATTAAAAATAAATAAAAAACTTGAGACAAAAAACAATGCTTTATCTATTTTCTGTCTGTGTTCGTATTTTCATCTTGTCTAACCGCCATTATATGTTTGGGGGCTTCCTTCTCTTTTGGGGTCTACTCCGGGGCAGTTAGCTTTCCTCATTCCATCTTCAGGGATAGCTATCTCTACGGCTGTGCCGAGGCGTCTAGGACCACCGTAGGTACGCTCCACGGCTGCTTCTAGGTGTGCGGTTAGTTTAGGGGTCTGCAACCTATTAGTTTCCAACCTCTCCGGTGTTAGGCTGCCTATGTGTTTTTTTGCTCCTGCCTCCTCAGCTACCTAAACATAACACTTCTCATCTCTCATATCCTCCCTGTCTCACAACCCTAAACAGCTCTTCAACACTTTCAGTTCTCTACTCCGTGCCCCAGCACCTCCCCCCTCTCATCTCATTACTGCTGAAGACTTTGCCTCCTTTTTAAGTAGAAGATTGATACGATCAGAGAAAGCTTTGGCCCACAGCCCCCAATGCCCCTCTTAGCTGCTCAGCCCTGTCCCTCCAAAACCAACTTCTCCACCATGACAGAAGATCATCTCTCCACCCTCCTTTCAAGATCACATCTCACCACTTGCACACTTGACCCGCTCCCATCCCACCTCATCCCTAACCTCGCCACAGTCTTCATCCCTATTCTAACACACCTCTTCTACCTCTCACTTACAAATGGTGTTTTCCCCTCATCCTTCAAACATGCCTCGATCACATCCATCCTCAAAAAGACCTCCCTTGACCCATCCTCTGCATCTAGCTATCACCCGATATCTCTTCTCCCTTATGCCTCAAAACTACTGGAACAGCATGTCCATCTTGAACTGTCCTCCCACCTCTCCTCTTGCTCCCTCTTTGACCGCTTTCAATCAGGCTTCCGACTTCATCACTCAACTGAAACTGCCCTAACTAAAGTCACCAACGACCTACTAACCGCCAAGAGCAAGTGATACTACTCTGTCCTCCTTCTCCTGGTCCTGTCTTCTGCCTTCGACACTGTGAACCATGCCCTCCTGCTCCAGATTCTCTCATCTCTGGGGATCGCAGGCTTGGCCCTATCCTGGATCTCATCATATGTAACAGATCGAACATTCAGTGTCTCCCTTTCCCACACCACCTCCTCACCTTGCCCCCTCTCTGTCGGTGTTCCTCAAGGCTCAGTTCTAGGACTCCTACTCTTCTCCATCTACACCTTCGGCCTGGGACAGCTCATAGAATCCCACGGTTTGCAGTATCATCTCTACGCCAATGACACGCAGATCTACCTATCTGGACCTGACCTCACCTCCTTACTGACAAAAAATCCCACAATGTCTGTCCGCTATTTCAGCCTTCTTTTCTGCTCGATTTCTAAAACTGAACATGGACAAAACAGAATTCATCATCTTCCCCCCATCTCACTCTACCCCTCCGCCAGACCTATCCCTCAATGTCAACGGCTGCTCAATTTCCCCAGTCCCGCATGCTCGGTGCCTCGGGGTGATACTCGACCCTGCCCTTTCTTTCAAGCCACATATCCAAACCCTAGCCTTCTCCTGCCATCTCAAACTCAAAAATATTTCTCGGATCCGTGCATTCCTTGACCACGACACCACAAAAACACTAGTGCATGCCCTTATCTCCCGCCTTGACTACTGCAACCTCCTACTCTCTGGCCTCCCCTCTAGCACTCTGGCACCACTCCAATCCATCCTACATTCTGCTGCCTGACTATTCCACCTATCTCCCCGTTATTCCCCAGCCTCTCCCCTATGCCAAGCCCTTCATTGGCTTCCTATCGTCCAGAGGCACCAATTCAAAGCCCTAACTATGACATACAAAGCCATCCACAGCCTGTCTCCTCCATACATCTGTGACATGGTCTCCCGTTACTTACCCACACGCAACCTTCGATCCTCTCAAGATCTCCTTCTCTACTCTCCTCTTATCTCTTCTTCCCACAACCGCATACAACACTTCTCCCGTGCCTCCCCTATACTCTGGAATTCTCTACCCCAACACATCAGACTCTCGCCTACCATGGAAACCTTCAAAAAGAACCTGAAGACCCACCTCTTCTGACAAGCCTACAAACAGCAGTGATCCTCAGTCTACTGAACTGCTGCACGACCAGCTCTACCCTCTCTTAGTGTATCCTCACCCATCCCCTGTAGACTGTGAGCCTTCGCTGGCAGGGTCCGGGTCCTCTCTCCTTCTGTACTTGTGTGTCCTGTATTGCTCATATTTATTGTACTTGTCTATATTCGCCCCCTCTCACATGTATAGCACCATGGAATAAATGGCGCTATAAAAATTAATAATAATAATAATAGGGGTCATCCGCGTTACCGTTAGCACAAAGGCTCTGGAAAAGCGAAATGGCTCATCGCTCCCCAAAAGAAGTTCAGCAAATTCTGCACTCCCAAATCCAAATGCCCCCTTCCTTCTGAGCCCAAGTGTGCCTAAACCACATATAGCGCCCACATGTTTGGCATTTCTGTAGTGATGAGATCCCACCTAATTTACAGGTGCTTATCTGCAGAAGCTCCGGCTGGGCATACTGTACTGGTCACTACAACGACAGTTTGCAATTTTCACTCAGCAAAATCCACTGCTGCTTGTTTCTGGAGAACACCCATGGAGTCAAAATTGTCACTACACCTGTAGATAAATTCCAAAGGGATTATAATTTCCAAAATGGGGTCACTTGAGGGGATTCTGCTTTTCTAGCACTTAGGGGCTTTTCATATGGAATCCACAAACTAGTCTAGGCAAATCTGCGCTCCAGGAGCTCTGTCCCTCCCGAATCTCTCCGTATGGCAAAGTAGTACAGTACAGCCACATATGGGGTATTACCACATTCAGCAGAAATTGTGGGACAAATTTTGGTGCCATTTTTACCCATTTCCCAGTGTGAAAATGTAAAACTTGGGGCTAACACACAATCTTGGTGGTAAAAATGTAAATTTATTTTTTTTTCACTGCCCAATGGTATAAAAGTCTGTGACACGCATGTGGTGTCATTATAATCACTGCACCCCTAGATGAATTCATTGAGAGGTTTAATTGGTAAAATTAGGTCACTTATGGGGGGTTCTGTTCTGGCACCTCAGGAGCTCTGCTAATGTAACATGGCACCCTCAAACAAGTGCAGCAAAATCTGCACTGGAATATGGCGCTACTTCCCTTCTGAGCTTTGCACTGTGCCTCAAAAGTAGTTTTCGACCACATCAGTGAACGCAGTAGAAATTGCACAAGAAACTTTGGGGTCCATCTTCTCCTTTTGCCCGAGTGAAAATACAAAATTTGTAGATAAAACAGATTTTTGTTTGAAAAATGTGATTTTTTTTTTTTTTTTTTTTTTTTTTTTTTATGGCTTAACGTTATAAACTACTGTGAAGTACCTGTGGGTTCAAGGTGCTCAATACACATCTAGATAAGTTCCCTAAGGGGAGGAGTCCTGAGGAGATCATTTGTATATTCCCAGTTCATTCTGGGATAAGTGAAGAGTCTCCGCGAGCTCCAAGAACACTGGGTTTTGGCTGTTGCAGCTGAAAGGAGGACATCGGTAAACCAGGGAGGAGTCCTTAGGAGATCATTTGCATATTCCCAGTTCATTCTGGGATAAGTGAAGAGTCTCCGCGAGCTCCAAGAACACTGGGTTTTGGCTGTTGCAGCTGAAAGGAGGACATCGGTAAACCAGGGAGGAGTCCTGAGGAGATCATTTGCATATTCCCAGTTCATTCTGGGATAAGTTAAGAGTCTCTGCGAGCTCCAAGAACACTGGGTTTTGGTTGTTGCAGCTGAAAGGAGGACATCGGTAAACCAGGGGAGGAGTCCTAAGGAGATCATTTGTATATTCCCAGTTCATTCTGGGATAAGTGAAGAGTCTCCGCGAGCTCCAAGAACACTGGGTTTTGGCTGTTGCAGCTGAAAGGAAGACATCGGTAAACCAGGGGAGGAGTCCTGAGGAGATCATTTGCATATTCCCAGTTCATTCTGGGATAAGTGAAGAGTCTCCGCGAGCTCCAAGAACACTGGGTTTTGGCTGTTGCAGCTGAAAAGAGGACATCGGTAAACCAGGGGAGGAGTCCTGAGGAGATCATTTGCATATTCCCAGTTCATTCTGGGATAAGTGAAGAGTCTCCGCGAGCTCCAAGAACACTGGGTTTTGGCTGTTGCAGCTGAAAGGAGGACATCGGTAAGCCGTGCGGTACTTTTTTTCACCGCTTTGATATCTCTTTAAAAATAAGAGCATGGAAGAGGCTAGGAGCCATGTGGTGAGCTGCATTTCTTGCTACATGTTCACAGATTTACCAGTGGAAAAGCCAAATTTCACATGCCACAAATGCAAGCTTGTGTCCATGTTGGAGGAAAAGTTGCGAAATCTAGAAGAGAGGTTAGCTACATTGAAGATCATTAAGGAAGATGAAGAGTTCTTAGACAGAGCAGAATTATCTTTTCATGGTACAGAAAGAGAAGAAATTCGAAGAGCACCTGAAGAAACAGAGGAATGGAAGCATGTGACCCAGAGAAGCAGGAGGATCGTGAGGCAGTCAGCACCCATACTGCTCAGGAACCAGTACAAGGCTCTCACACAGGAGAATGATGAAGAAATACCTCAGGATAAGACTTTGCCCACAAAGAGCAACCTTGTAAGCCCTCAGAGTCCTCCTGAATGGAGAAAGAAAAATGTTGTGAAGAAGAAACGGAGAGTTGTTGTCATGGGGGATTCCCTGTTGAGAGGAACAGAGGCCGCTATCTGCAGACCGGATATAACCTCAAGAGAAATGTGTTGTCTTCCAGGTGCAAAAATTAAAGATGTGTCTGACAGGATATCAGGACTCTTCAGACCTAAAGATGACTACCCATTCCTGCTAATACATGTGGGGACAAATTACACCACAAGAAGTGACCTGGAAACCATCTGCAGTGACTTTGAAAACTTAGGCAAGAAAGTGAAAGAACTGGGTGCGCAGGTGGTCTTCTCTTCCATCCTCCCAGTGGATGGCCATGGAACAAGGAGGTGGAATAAAATTCTGCAGGTGAACAACTGGCTACGTCGATGGTGCCGTCAGCAAGGATTTGGATTTCTGGATCACGGAGTGAATTATCTATACGATGGACTACTTGCTAGAGATGGGGTGCACCTTACGAAGACTGGAAAACATGTATTTGGAAGTCGCCTTGCTACACTTATCAGGAGAGCTTTAAACTAGAACAATGTGGCAAGGGAAGCAAAAGGCCAGAAAAATCCATACACCTGACAAATGCTATTAAGAACTTGGCTATCAGAAGTGGAAAGGAAGAACGAAGACAAAAAAATCTAAATAGTAAAAATATTGGAGGAAGAGAAACCAATCACAAACTAAAATGTTTTTATACAAATGCACAAAGCATGGGCAACAAACAAGGAGAATTGGAACTACTAACGCAGGAGAAGACATATGATGTCATTGGAATCACTGAGACTTGGTGGGACGATACACATGATTGGAATACAAGGCTAGAAGGATACAACTTATTTGCAAGAAACAGACTTGATAAACGAGGAGGAGGTGTGGCATTGCATGTTAGAAAAGCGTATATCTGCACAGAGATTGACGCTTCAGAGACTGGGAGTTCTGTGGAAACTGTTTGGGTAAGAATACAAGGAGCAGAACAATGGAAAGGACACCATTGTAGGCATTTACTACAGGCCACCTATGCAAGCTGAAGATATGGATGAACTCTTTATGCATCAAATGGCCAAGTTCTCCAAAAAATATGACATAGTGGTCATGGGAGATTTCAACTATCCAGACATTTGTTGGGAATCTCTCTCAGGCAAAACTAACAGGTCAAGGAAATTCTTATCCTCTCTTGCTGACAACTTTATCTTCCAAAAGGTAGGGGAGAAAACAAGGGGATCTGCTACCTTGGATCTAATCCTTATAAACAGGGAGGAAATGGTTGAGGAGGTAAGAGTGGCTGGAACCCTAGGAGGTAGCGACCATGCTGTTTTAGAATTTTGGATAACTAGAGGAGGAAGACCTGTGAAGACTCAGACTTCAAGGTTAGATTTCAGAAAGGCAGATTTTAAGGGACTCAGAAAGAGAATTGGAGGGATCCAATGGCTGGATATCCTTAAGGACAAAAATGTCCAGGAAGGATGGGAAATCTTGAAAAATGAGATTCTCAAAGCACAATCATTAACAATTCCGAAAAGAGGGAAGAATAGGAAGCATTTAAGGAAACCAGGATGGATGAACACAGAACTGAAACACATGCTAAAAAGGAAGAAAGAAATGTATATCAAATGGAAAGAGGGAGGCATATCTAAAGAAGAATATAATGATGTCTGCAGAACCTGCAGGGGAAGAATCAGATTAGCTAAAGCTGACAATGAATTAAGGCTTGCAAGAGATGTCAAAATCAATAAAAAAGGATTTTGGGGATATGTCAAAAGTAAAAGAAAAGTCAAAGATGCTATAGGATTTTTACAGGATGAAAATTATGAAATGGTAAGAAAGGATGTTGAAAAGGCCGAACTTTTAAATTCCTATTTTGCATCTGTTTTCTCTCAGAAAGGAAATGTAACATCAACTGATCTTCACTGTCCTATTAAAGGAATAGAAGAATCTAGGATATCTATAAACAGAAAAATAGTGAGGAAACACTTAGCTAACATAAATGAATTCAAGTCTCCAGGTCCAGATGAATTACACCCCAGAGTACTGAAGGAGATAGCAGAAAAACATTTTTGAACCACTCTCCATAATCTTTGAAAATTGTTGGAGAACAGGAGAAGTTCCAGAAGACTGGAGAAGAGCAAATGTTGTTCCTGTCTTCAAAAAGGGGAAGAAGGTGGACCCAGGGAACTATAGACCGGTGTGTCTGACATCTATACCAGGAAAGATCTTTGAACAAATTATTAAACAACATGTATGTAAGTACCTGGACAAGAATGAAGTGATTAACCAGAGTCAGCATGGGTTTGTAACTAATAAGTCATGTCAGACTAATTTAATTTCCTTCTATGACAGAATCACTGACTGGGTGGATCAGGGAAATGCTGTAGATATATTATATCTTGACTTCAGCAAAGCATTTGACAAAGTATCTCACACAATCCTTATTGAAAAAATGACTAAAGTATGGAATGGATAAGGCAACTGTTAGGTGGATTCATAACTGGCTTAGTGATAGGAACCAAAGAGTGGTAGTAAATGGCTGCACATCGAGTTGGAAGAATGTATCAAGTGGGGTACCACAGGGCTCTGTCTTGGGCCCTGTATTGTTCAACATCTTTATCAATGATTTAGATGAAGTAATTGAGGGTAAACTGATTAAATTTGTTGATGACACAAAGCTAGGAAAGATAGCTAATACTAGAGAAGAGAGAGAGAGGATTCAAAAAGATATAAATAAACTGGAGCAGTGGGCAGCAACTAACAGAATGGTTTTTAGCAGGGAAAAATGCAAAGTACTTCATCTGGGAAATAAAAATGAAAAAAGCGTATACAGAATGGGAGGAATAAGGCTAAGCAACAGCACATGTGAAAAAGACTTGGGTATACTAATTGATCACAGACTGAACATGAGTCAACAGTGTGATGCAGCAGCAAAAAAGGCAAATACAATTCTGGGATGTATTAACAGAAGCATATAGTCTAGATCATGTGAAGTCATTATTGCCCTCTATTCCTCTTTGGTCAGACCTCATCTGGAATACTGTGTCCAGTTTTGGGCACCACATTTTAAAAAAGACATCAACAAACTGGAGCAAGTTCAGAGAAGAGCGACCAGAATGGTGTTCGGTCTGCAAACCATGTCCTATGAGGAACGGTTACAGGATTTGGGAATGTTTACCTTGCAAAAAAGAAGACTGAGAGGTGACTTAATAGCTGTATACAAATATCTCAAGGGCTGTCACATTGTAGAAGGATTATCTTTATTCTCATTTGCACACGGAAAGACTAGAAGCAATGGGATGAAACTGAATGGGAGGGGACACAGATTAGATATTAGAAAAAACTTTTTGACAGTTAGAGTGATCAATGAGTGGAACAGGCTGCCTCAAGAGGTGGTGAGTTCTCCTTCAATGGAAGTCTTCAAACAGAGGCTGGACAGACATCTGTCTGGGATGATTTAGTGAATCCTGCTTTGAGCAGGGGGTTGGACCAGATGACCCAGGAGGTCCCTTCCAACTCTAACATTCTATGATTCTAGTTGCCAAAATGGTGTCAATTGTTAGGGGTTTCCTCTGTTTAGGCACATCAGGGGCTCTCCAAACGTGACATGGCAACCGCTAATTATTCCAGCATATTTTACATTCAAAAAGTGAAATGGCGCGCCTTCACGGCCGTGCACCCAAACAGTAGATTTTCCCCACGTATGAGGTATCGGCGTACTCAGTAGAAATTGTACAACAAAATGTATGGTCCATTTTCTCCTGTTACCCTTGTGAAAGTAAAAGAAAAATAGGTCTAAAGGAAAATTTTTGTGAAAGAAAAGTAAATGTTTATTTTTTCCTTCCACATTCCAAAAATTCCTGTGAAGAACCTGAGGGGCTAATAAACTTCTTGAATGGCAGGCACGGTACAGTATAGGCAATGTGCCTCTGACTGCGGAGCCCCTTGATAATAAGCTAGAAAGAAACTCTGTGCAGTGCCTCCCCATCCCACTACTCCCCAGGTGATGCCATAATTGGGACACCCAACTGACCAACAGGAAGAAAGAGGAAGGTGCGTCCGGCCACACCCTCAGTGGTTAAATTCAGGTGCTAGGGTCGGCGACTTCCTCTTTCTCCCCGGCTGACCCTTGGAAGCTTTTGTTCCAAGGACCTCCAGAATCCCCCCACCAGCCATGTCTGAAGCGTTGATTGATGCCCTGCGGCAGAGAGCAGCACTGGAAGGTGAGCAAGGCCTCCTTTACATCCCCTGAGGCTACATCCCTCCCTGTACCACAGGCCTCCTCTGCGTCCCCATTCTCCCCTGGCCTCTCCTCCGTCCCCGTACGCCATCTGGTGGCACGTTCCCCCCCTGTGTTCCTCCACCCTGCCACCCGCTCCACACTCACCTCCTGCTGGCCAGTCATTCAGCTCACCCGGGGCTACTCCCGCTACCTCTGGTGCCCCTCTGATCATTCCGGCGGTGCAGGCAGGCACTTCGTGCAGTCCTCCGCCCGCTGGAGCATCTTCATGTGGGCGGCGACTCAGCGATTCCAAGCTGCCGCTGCTCCTGTCCCTGGCCCAATCTTGGAGGGCGCTGCGGCCACCAGCGCCATGTGCGGGCCGCACGCACAGACGCCTGCACTAGGCCTCAAGCGCGCCAGACAGGCCCTGTCCACTTTCTATTGCAACAGAGCTGTGCCAGAGCCCACAACGTAGTTCACTTCCAGCCGCCGCCAGTCCACTTCCGGCTGTCGATGAGGCCATACCTGCTCAGTCCCTTCCATCTCCCGTGCAGGCACGGTTGTACTGCCTTCACAGGGAGGCTGGGAGATGGGACCAAGGTCCCTCAATACTGCTGCAGAGCGCACTAATCGGTCCAATCCGACCGATCTGTGCGCTCTGCAGCAACAACACAACAATGGTACCATACATGTGATTGCACCAAACATCATACACTGCTAACGCCCCCACTAACACAATAAAAAAATAAATAAATTTAAAAAAAGTAAATTATCCCTTGCCCTCCCATATACTGCCGTTAATCTTGAATATAGCAACATAGCGCCACCTCCCACGCGACACAGCACACCTCTACTTTCCATGGCCCCGATTATACTTAGTGAACCCCTCATGGCTGACGTGAATGCCCCCAACACACCCCATAGTAGCAGCGGTTCCTGGCGTAGAAGCCGCAGGACCTCCCACTCCTCAGATGACTCCCGTCACCATTCCCGCTAAGAGCCGTTCATCACGCTACCAACGCAGACACGGATCACATAGGAGCCGCCACAGATCTTGTTCCGCTAGATGACGTTCCCTGTCAATATCCTATCGGTCCGACGCATCTGAGCGTCACGACAGGCGGTCAAGAGCACATGACAGTTGCCAGAGGTCTCGTGCTCCATCAATGACTGACAGCCGGAGTGAATCATCACCCAGGGCTACCAGCCAGTCCAACCACCAGATTAACCCTGGACTTCCCCCATCGGGAGTCACTTGGGCTCAGGCAAACAACAGAGATCAGACATCACGTGCTCCATCTCTGGCTGTCAGCCTGGGAGATCTATCCTGCACTCCCAGGGCTTCTGGCCACTGCAGACACCGAACCTCAACCAGCGATACAGCGGGAGCCGGAGTTCCTCCATCACCTGGAGTCACTCGATCGGAGTCAAATAGCAGAGAGTGTTCTCATCCCAGCGTTCTACATGTAAATCACTCAGGAAATAATGATGATGGTTCCGCCTGGCGGCGGTACGATGAAGAATTCTGCTGGCGGCTGGCCCTACAGCCCAATCTAGGCTGGGGGGTTAAAGCAACAGATGTTTGGCTACGACTGATGATGGCTCAGAAGCGGACCCCCCCTTTTTTCATATGCGACCACTAACTACTCCGGAATTCAGCGGTCGCACGTGGACCAGGGGCCTGCTTACTATTTAACAAAGGATACTGCCGTTTCACCACGTCTCTTAAATATAGACATGAATGCTCAACCTGCGGACGCGGACACCCTGCATCAAGGTGTACCTGCAAAGCAAACGGCGCGCTTACGCCATGGCTAAGCCTTTATCCCAATAAAGAAGCTGCTCAGCAGATATATTACGGTTTTAAATACAGGTTTTTACCCCACTTTAAATTTAGTAAGAGTCCCTGGGCTTGACCCAGCGGACAGCGGAGTATGGGTCTCACATATAAAGGTGGAATATGGGTCCAGGAGTCGGAGTACACCAGTTTCGGGTATCACTCCTCCTGTGACACGCATTGGTGAATGTTGCAGAATCGATAATGAACCAATGCTTAAAAAGGCATTTACTACAAAAAAAAAAACAACAATAATATTTCAATGTCGAAAGAAGCATCTACTACAGAAGCAAAATCAATAACGAATTCATGCCGAATGAGCCATTTATTACAAAGACTCTAGGGAGTGAAAGCGATAGATGCGTGGTTACGACTCATGCTGTCACAGAAACGGTCCCCTTTTTTCATCAACGACCACGAATCACTAATTACGCAACTACCGTTATTACATCTCCCTTCAACTACTTATTACCCTCTGCACAAGCTGCAGAAGTGGACACCCTGCATCAAAGTGTACCCACAAAGCAAACGGAGCAATTGTGAGGCATAACTCCGGGGGGCGTAACCGCCATATCCCCTTCAAATTTAGTCAAATAACAACATCGGCAAATAATCTAAAATTGGCGCACGAACTCCCCAAGATTTTACAGCAGAAAGTCAAAAAAAAGGTAGAACTAAGTAGGATGGCGGGCCCATTTAAAACATTGCCATTCAATAATTGGGGGGGGTCGGAGTCCTTGTAGGTTATTCACATGATCCTCCGTGGCGATAGTGTAGAGGGGGCAAAGGTTCGTAACCTCTCATCGGCTTGCTTTCCCAGCGGTCAGTGACTGGGCCTTCAGTGATGAGTCCGTTGCGAATTGTACTTGCCTCTTTCTGCTTGTTAATTTAATTAACTGTGACCGACCTGATCAACCCATCCAGGCCTGTCTGTGTTTTTGTTATTATGGGACTGGTGGGAGGCAGGAAGGCACTGCTTACGTCACACGGGTCTGTGCAGTCTGGCAGGCATGGTACCGTATAGGGAATGTGCCTCTGACTGCAGAGCCCCTAGATAATAAGCTAGAAAGAAACTGCGCAGTGCCCATTTCCCCCTCCCACTACTCCCCAGGTGATGCCATAATTGGGACGCCCAACTGACCAACGGGAAGAAAGAGGAAGGGGCATCCGGCCACACCCTCAGTGGTTAAATTCAGGTGCTAGGGTCGGCAACTTCCTCTTTCTCCCCGGCTGACCCTTGGAAGCTTTTGTCTCACCCTCCCTCCCTTATAGATTCGCGGATGTGCTGCGCGACTATTGTTTAAAATGTTATAAAAAAAATTTTCAAAATTATTATTCACTGTGTTATTATTGTTATTATGTCACAGAGGTAGTGTAGATGGGGCAAAGGTTTGTAACCTCTCATCGGCTTGCTTGCCCAGTGGTCAGTGACTGGGGCCTTCAGCGATGAGTCCGTTGCGAATTGTACTTGCCTCTCTCTGCTTGTTAATTTAATAAACTAACCGACCTGTTCAACCCATCCCGGCCTGTCGGTGTTTTTGTTATTACGGGATTGGTGGGAGGCGGGAAGGCACTGTTTACATTATACGGGACTGTGCAGTCTGTGTTTTGAGCACCTTGAGGGGTGCAGTTTTTAGAATGGTGTCATTTTGGGGTATTTTCTGTCATATTGACCCTTCAAAGTCAATTCAACTGTGAGGTCGTCCCTAAAAAAAATGGTTTTGCAAATTTTGTTGTAAAATTGAGAAATCAGTAGTCAACTTTTGATCCTTATGACGGGGTCGTCTCGTCAATCACTCGTCCTCCAGTCACTCCAAATTTAGGCTAAGAGCATGAGTCGACTTATCAAAGAATGAGTCAGACAATCAAGCTGGTTCAGACTAGATCATGCTCAGAAAGGTACTAGCAGGCACCGGTCTCAACACTGATCTGCTTTATTTCCGCATACACGAGATTATATGCACAAAACACTCATACAATGTCATACGTAGCAAACAGGATGACAGGGTGGGGGTGGATAAACGGTTAACTGTGTTTTTTCTAACATCTGCAAGCATAGGTAAACTGTATATGTCTAGCATCTTCCATCTCTGATTGGTTAGGTATTATTCAAGCAGGTTATAAAATGTAACGGCAGGAAATGTAGCCGCGTGGGCTCATTTCTATGTCTATATGATATTCATCAGATGTGACATTTCATGTAAAGTTCAACCATTGTAACATTTCCTTGTTGTGGTTTTGTCCAGACGTCTTGACATTTCCTCAGAGGAAACAGATGTAGGAGTTGGCTGATGCTGGTGCCTTTCTTTGCTCAAGCTTCTGTTCTGATATATCTGATATAATATTCGACAAGGGAAAAGCTTATTGTTTTCAAAATGGCAGCGATGAAACAAAATGGAAGCGAAGCATAACAGGATAAGAATATTTACCTTGACAATTCTCCCTAAACACTAAGTTTTCCCTTGACGCGGTGACCTTTGAGACTGTCCATGTGTGGGGAGAAGGGAGGTAGATTTCTTCACCCAGCTATCTCAGAGACTGTCCCCTTGCGAGACGCCCCCAGACAACTGAGTCCCTACGTTGGTTAACACATGGAGTTCTCCCATCTGTCCCTAAACTAACTCTCTCATTTGTATCTTGTCATAGAGGGTTTTGTCAGGTTTGTCCAGTGGGGTATAATTTTCCATATCCCCTTCGTTCACATACATATCCTCTTGATAAAGGAAAGTACCTGAGGGGTCTGTTGCATTGGTTACAGCTTTCCTGTATATGGGTACCACACAACACAGAATTATCAATCCTATGACTAGAAGCCCTGCTACCACCAAACAGGCCTGTTGGAGAAATCCTTTGAAGCCTCCCAACCATTCTGAGAATAAAGAGGTGTCAACTCCTGCATTCTCTTTCACCTTCCGAGCCAGCTTTTTAATTTTTGTGAGGGCTACCATAGTTTTTCCATTGTCTCCAGAGTTTTGAGGGATATAAGTACAACATTCTTCTCCTATCATCCCACAGACCCCACCTTTTTCAGCTAGGATCATGTCAATGGCCAGTCTATTTTGGAGAGTCATTCTTGTATTGGGGCCCAGTTCCTCAACTATGCCCTGGAAAGCATCTCGGCTAAAATTGATGAATCTTTGCTCGGTGTAGTATACGTAGTTTATCCAGTCTACATTGTAATTGATTTGTACCTGAGGGATAATAGAGCGGAAACCTGCATAAATCTGATTTTGGGCTTTGTATTCGTCTGGGACCCCCCTTGGAACTCCTATGGAGTCTATATAAATTTTGGGATCCTCAGTATAACCAAGGTGTAGTTGATCTAGGCTCCTTTTGCTTCTGGATGTTAATGGAGTGGACATTTCAGAGTTGTGGCTACTAGGGTCATCCCAGGGCATGATTCTGAACTGCATTGCCAATTTTACCAGGGTGCATTGCCCAGTCCAAATTGTGGGGAGTTTGGACCTAAGTCGCCCATCCCCACAGAGCCAGTGTATGTCATACATGTATCTGGAATGATTGGTCAGTAAGGCTGTTTCTAGAGTCTCGTTGTTCTTACAAAAACCTTCCTCAAAGATACCCAAAGAAGGGCCTTTGGAGTCGTCAGGGGAGTAGCAGGTATAATTATCTCCAGTAACGATCACATCACCAGGAGTCCGGACTTTGGCCTTTCTATTGGTTAAAGGGATATAGTCAGGGCAGGAACTACCATTAGACCCCTTCAGGAGTCCAAGCAGGCAGAGGGTTGTATTGTGGTTAGCCGGGAGTGCATGAGTATACAAATGAGCGTTCGGAGCAGCACAGGCAACACATCCTACTGATATGTTTTGAACTTTAACATTATATCTGACCCATTCAATCCAGAGATTTTTACGGGGGCTGACTTGAGTCTCAATGGCAAAACATCTTCCCATTTGAGCCCTGGGATTGGAATCACTTGACCAATGGTTGTAACTTGTCAGGGGCTGAAGTGGGTTTGGGTTTTATATCCTTCAAACATATGTGTCCATATTTATATCCGTCTTCAGAAGGATATATGCTTAAAACGTATTTTCCCAAATCTGCAGGCTGAGGTTCTCCAGTTTTAACACCAATTTCCCATTACAGGCCGCTTTCAGCTCTATCTTGATTGGTCAATAAGTGTTAATCTAGTTTTCAAAGGCTTGCCATTCTTATCCTTCCTATCCATAGCCTCTTTGGGCTTGTACCCCCAGTCTGTCCTGTGTTCCATCCCGCATCTGACCATGAATAACAGTTGTCATTCCTGGCCTAGTTGGACACATATAATGATTGTCTGGCAACCAAGAGGACCTCTTATAACTTGGTGATTTATAAAAGCCAAGTGTTGACTGGTTTGTCCATATCAACCCAGAGAGTGAAGCACCACCCATAAACAGTAGGAGCAAACAAAGCTGCAGAAAGGATATATATCAACAACTTCATGACTGTTGACCAGTCTTGTCTCTTTTACAGTGCGAAGCGTGAATCCAGGTGCTCTTGCCCTCAAGCTTCAGAGCGGTTGGCGTGGTCAGGATCACGGTGTAGGGACCTTCGAATCTGGGTTGGAGGCAGTCTTTCCTCACAAACTTTTTCACATACACCAGGTCACCAGGCGAGAAGTTGTGTACCTTGTCACCTGTGGATTCTGGAGAAAAGCAACACTGTAGAGTGGGTGTTAGTCAACTCTTAGACAAAGCAATTACAAATTTTACTACTTATCATTAGTCTCAGATAATTCCTGGGCCTGATGTCTCCTATCTTGGGAGGGGCCCCAAACAGAATCTCATGAGGAGTCAACCCATGTTTGGCCTGGGGAGTGTGCCTATGTGATACAGCACTATAGGTAAAGGATCACCAAAGGTGGCTAGGCGTCATTCACAATACTGTAGTCATACTACCTGCGATCGCTAGCGAGGATATGTTGTGTATAGTCTGTAGAATGCGGCCACAGCTTTAGACACTTAGTTAAGGCTGGCCTTAGTCGATCTTCTAGACTTAGCGTACAAAATTACCGCTAAATCGCTAAACAAGTTGCAACAGCGATAGATACTTCCCCAGGGGGAGCGCCTCGAGAAAATAGGGTCCGGAACGATTCAGCGACGAGCGGACACGCAGGAAGTCGTCGCTGCAGCGCGCATGAACACATCGTTTACGGTCGCTAATGTGACGTTTTTAGCGATCCGTTAGCGATATTGTTAGTGTGCAACCCTAAGAGATCAGGCCAGGGGAGGGGTGGTCTTGGGTCATTTTCAGAAGTTGGGTTTTGATTGTGGAGTTCATTCTCTCCACCTTGCCTGAACTGGCTGGATGGTATGGGTGTGTAGTCCCAAGTCTGTTCCTAGCATGTTCCACAGCTCCCTGTAGACACTTGCAGTGAAGGCTGGGCCTTGGTCTGATTCCACAACTTCAGGTATCCCAAACCTGCAGGCAATTTCAGTAATCAGCTTCTTGGCTGTAGTTTTTGCAGTCATGTTGGTGACTGGGTAGGCTTCTGGCCAGGCAGAGAACATTTCTACAGCCACAAGAACATATTCATATTTTCCAGCTTTGGGCATCTGGATATGGTCCACTTGTATCCTCTGCCAAGGGTAATCTGCTTTGGCCAAGTGTTGAAGAGGGACTCGCTCGGTGGCAGTTGGATTGCAGGTAGCACAGACAGCGCAAGATCTTGAGTAGGCAGCTACTGCACAGGAAATTCCAGGTGCATAATACAGTTTCTGAATGCAGGCTATGGCTTGATTCTTTCCTCTATGAGTGGGTCCATGAGCCCACGCAGCCACAGCTGGGTACATGCGCTTGGGCAGGCAGGGTCTTCCGTTGACCTTATAGAATGGAGGATATGGACCTGATCCTGTGGTCCCTGCAGCTTTCCATTGTTTTACTTCCTCAATGGGGGTCTTCTTCTGTTCTTCCCATAGTTTTTCCTCTGGCGTCCTTGGGAGCTGTTGCAAGATGGTCAGATCCGAATGTTCCATTTCATCAGCTTCAATCATTCGTTCCTTTTTCTTTGCCTTGTGAACTTGATTCAGCCTGTTCCTTGGCTTTTGCTCTAGTGAGGGCCATGGTCACATGGGCCTCACCAGTTCTCTGGAATTCTCCAGTTTCTTCGTCTTTTCCCTGCCACTTTGATGACACATTCTTCATTGCTGCAACTTTGGCAGCTTGGTCTGCCAGGTGATTTCCTCTGGCTTCTCTTGAATTCATTTTTCCATGAGCTTTGACTTTGACAACAGCAATCTGAGAGGGTTCTTCTAGGGCCTCCATCAACATCTTGATCAATACAGCATGTTTTACTGGTGTCCCCGCAGCCGTGATGAACCCTCTAGTTTTCCACAGGAATTCAAAGTCATTGGAGATACCATGTGCATATCTTGAGTCTGTGTAGACATTGACTGTTGTTCCTGTCGCCAAATGACAGGCTTCTATCAAGGCCACAAGTTCAGCTTCTTGTGCTGACATACGAGGTGGTAGGGCTTCAGCCATGAGGACCTCTGTCTCTGTAGTAACAGCGTATCCTGTGTGAAACTTGCCTTGAGTATCTGCAAAACGAGAACCATCTGTCCATAGATGCAGAACGGGGTCTGGAAGTGGATGAGACACCATATTTTCTGGTGCCGAGGTCTCTGACTGAAGAACCTCTAAACAGTTGTGAGGTTTGCTGGAGAGTAGGTCTTCTTCTTCTGGGTAGAGTAGTTCTCCTTCTCCCCCTCAGAAGGTGGAAGCAAAGTGGCAGGATTAATAGTGGTGCATCTTTTGAAGGTGATGTTTGATGGGAGCAGTAGTGAGCATTGAAGACGGAGGTGCCTTTGCTGTGAGAGATGTCTAGGTGAGGTTTGCTGCAGTACTACCGAGAGATCATGGCCCGCTTGAATAATCAAATCATGTCCAAGGACGACGTCAGCAGACTTGTCCAGAAGAATGTGAGCAGCATGGACCGCCTTGAGACACGTTGGAGACGTGCGAGCCACAGGGTCCAAACGGGCTGAGTAATAGCCTAGAGGCCTGTACTTGTCACCACGGCGTTGAGCTAAAACTCCAGAAGCGTGTCCCCCGGATTCAGACACGAAGAGGTGGAAGAGCTCAGTGTAATCCGGGATGCCTAAGGCAGGAGCAGAGATGACACTCTCCTTCAGTTGGTAGAAGCACTGTTTCTGTTGTTCATAGACATCTGGATCCGGGGCATTCCCCCAATCTGGGCCTCCATTCTTGAGACAGTCATACAAGGGTTGCATGAGTCTGGAAGCATCAGGGATCCACTGTCTGCAGTAGGTGATCAGTCCAAGAAAGGTCTGCATGGCAGTGTAAGTCTCTGGGTAGCCTATCTCTCGGATAGCCTGCTTCCTCTCCTCTGTGAGATGTCTGGCACCTGGTGAGATGCAATGTCCCAAGAAAACAACTTTCACCTGGCACCACTGTACTTTGTTCTTGGAGATCTTGCAGTTGGCTGAATGGAGGAACATCAGGAGAGATGTGGACGCTTCTTCCAGATTATCACGAGTTCCACATAGCAGAAGGTCATCCACATACTGTAGTAGAGTGACCTCTGGGTGCTCTTGGATCCATGGTTCCAGGACCATCTTCATGGATTGAGTGAACTGATTGGGTGAGTTTTGTGCTCCTTGTGGTGTTCTGGTCCACGTGAGCTGACCTCCTTGGAAGGTGAAGGCAAAGAGGAACCAAGAGTCTTCGTGTAAGGGCACACTGAAGAAGGCATTTGCCAAATCAATGACAGTGAACATTGTAGCAGATACTGGCACCTGAGACAAAAGGGTGTTAGGATTTGGCACCACAGGTGTTTCCAGAATAGTTGCTGCATTGACTGCTCTGAGATCTTGCACCAGCCGGTACTTTGGAGGTTCTCCTGGAGCTGTCTTTTTCTTGACTGGGAACAGGGGTGTGTTGCAGGGTGATACACATCTTATCAAAACCCCAGACTTCAGAACAGAAGAAATTTGTGTACCCAAGCTGTGTTCTTGTGCTGCTTTGAGAGGATATTGAGGCAAACGTGGATATTGATGGCCAGGCTTTAGATGTACCTTGACCGGTGGTACTTGTAGTAGTCCTACATCTTCAGGACCATTAGACCATAAAGAAGCTGGATACAAGGAAGTGTCCAAGAAGGGATCAAAGGCTTCAGGTGATATCCAGAGAGGAGGTGGTATGGTCATCATCATCAGGGGAAGGCTTTTAGAACACATCTGTCTTCCGCCCCTTGCTGTGAGTTTGGGTCTTGTAGGCAGAGTTCCATACCTTGTTCTCCAAAGGTGATTGTAGCCTTCATTCTTTCCAATAAGTCAGCTCCAAGTAGATTAACAGGGCAGGTTTCAGAGACCAGGAATTTAGTCAATACTCCAGTGAAGGGTCCTGCAGACACTGGGACAGTAAGAGGAGAGGTGGTCCTCTGACCTTCAACTCCAACACAGGTAAGAGTTTCAGAGGACAGAGATACTGATGAAGGAAGCTGTGTAGAAGAGATGACAGAAGTGGCCGCCCCAGTGTCCACTAAGAACTTCAAAGGTTGATGGTCCACCTGTAGGGTGACTGTCCCACAAGCTGCGGATGGATGGGCAGCTGGGAAGGTGGACACTGGTTGGCCTTCCCGTCAGTAGCGTGGGGGAGACCTCTCATTGTAATCTTGACGTCTGTTGTCATAGCTGTCTCTAGAGCTGGGGCCATTCCTGTGATTCCCACGGCGTGGACAGTCTCTAAGAATATGATTTGGGCTGCCACACTCCCAGCACAATACACGTCCTTCAGGGTCCCGATTTGGTCTTCTGTCTCGCTGGTCTCGTTGGTTGGATCTTCTGTCGTACCATGCTCTTGCCTTCTTGGTGGGGGTGGAGAATCTGCTCCATTACCTCTGACCATCACCCACTTTATCCCTGGCTGGTTGTTGATGGGGGGGTAATTTTCCTGACCTTGGTAGACCATGGTGGGGGTGGAAGCAGCCTTCTCTTTAGCTTCAGCATCTTTTTCTCGGCTGCAGCTTCCTTTTCTTGCTTCTGCTTTGCCTTCTGGAATGCTTTAACGACCGTGGTGGCATCATCAAAGGAAGCAGACCGGATTTCTGGACGTGTGCTGAGGACTTCTTCCTTGAGCTTATCTTGGAGGCCATCAACAAAGGACTGTACCAACAGGGCGGCCTGAGTTTTTATGTGTGGGCTGTATCCTAGATCCTCAAAATGCATGAGGAGCCGGTTAGCATAGGTGTCAACAGACTCTCCCGGTTCCTGTTGGACGTCTTGAATGGACCCTGCTTGGTCAGACAGTCTGTCCTGTGCCCAGGCCTTCAATTGTTTCATGAATTCGAGGCCAGACTGATAGGTGGAGGGTGGGTCTGCCTTGCTAGGGTCCAATGCCTTTTGAATGGTAGGTAGGAAAGATTCTTTGACTTTCACAGAGGTGATGCCTGAAAGGTCGGCCCAGGTAGCCCCGTACACACTGAGGGTGACATCCAGACATCGTACATACTGCATAGGGTGCTTATCAGGGTCTGGAAGTCTGCTGACTATGGACTCCACTTGGGTGGAAGTGAAAGGTTGATACTTGATTTCTCCCAATGGGCCAGGGACAGTACGGGTCGGGGCTTCTGGTGTCTGGGCCTGAGGTGCTGGCTCAGTGCAGGCCGGAGCTGCTGGTGTCTGTATCACAACATCAGAAGGGAGATTGCCTGCTCGGGTCACCGCAGCCTGTCCAGGCGGGATGGGGCCATACACAGATACGTGGGATATGCAGTCCTCGATTAAATCCGGTCCTGCAGCTGCTTCGAGAGCACGGGCCAAGCCTCCCAGGTTCTGGAGATTGGAATTGGCTTGGTTTACTATGGCCCCCACTTGGTGGGTGAGAACATCCCCGTACCCAATGGACAGTGTGACAGGACATCCATCAGGGCGGACATAATCCTGTGAGTGACAGCGGGTCCAGACCTCATACCCTACTTGTGGTACAGGGGCTAGCAAAGGTCTGGAGGCGGGTGCGGGGTGGAGGTAGACCATTCAGCCTTCTGGAGTGGAGGAGGGAGGGACCTAAGTATGGGTGGCTCCAAAGTTGCAGGGGGCAGGGAGGGAAACGGAGGTGTGGGTAGGGGTAGGTCCTGTGGACTGGGAGACCACCCTCTTTGGGGTCCTTGATCATCTGGGTCGATGGCACCCCGTCTCCGGAGTACAACTTGGCGGATGTCCTCCTGGAATTGTGGGGAGCTCATATACTGTGAGGGGTCCGGAGCCCCTGACGGAGGAGGTGGAGGGCTCGTGGGAGGAGGCGGTATCCCGCGATCCGCAGCGACCTGCGCTCTTGTCCTGACTAGGTAGACAGGAACCGGTGTACCTGGAAGGGCAGGGGGCATGTGCCCTTGTTGTATCAATGTCTGTGGGGTTTGCTGGCTGATAGTAGGCCCCTGTTGGAGTTATCAAGGGATATAGGCCTGACTGGGAGCTTCCAGGTGTCCCAAGATGGCTGCCAGAGGAAGTGGGGTGTTGGCTGTTTCCGGGTGTCCCAAGATGGCTGCCGGGTGTAGCAAGATGGCCGCTGGAGGAAGGGGAGGGACCATTTACGGGTGTGCCAAGATGGCTGCCAGAGGAAGTGGGTGTCCCAAGATGGCTGCTGGGTGTCCCAAGATGGCTGCTGGGTGTCCCAAGATGGGCATTTCCCGGTGGGGGCCAGGGACGGGGAGCCCCACAAACACGACAGGACTCCGCCCAGGGCGGGTTCTGTTCACTACACACACGGCACACCCATCCTTCCGGTGATTTGATGTCGGCACTATTATAGGGCGGTGGCTGGGGCGCGCTGGGCACAGTGACAGGCATGAGGGGTCTGACGGCCATTTTTGTTACATCAACAAGATCACATTCTGAACATTTTATGTATCCAAACAAAGGCTCAGCATTTTCTGAACCTCCTGCACCACCTACCTCTTTCCAGCCCTCAACTTTCAAGTCATTTGCTACTCTAAGATGTGCTTGCGCTTGGTGCAGGAGTCGCTCATCACTTAACTTTCCTTTCTTCTGACTTACATAATCTTTCCATACTGAAGGCTGAAGTCTGCCCGTACTAGGTAGACCCATCATCTTATACAAACTCCTCACATTTTTAACAGCCTTCTTGCCTGCCCGTGACTCCACAATCTCACCAACTCCCAAAGCACCACCCTCTAACTTGTGGGGTTTTTCTGATTTAAACATGCGCATCATGATGAAGACTGGAATAATCACTATTTTCGAACACGCACACAACATGCGGGTTAACAGAGTGCAATGATCTGTCGCGACTCAGACCACCGGCGTCACTTGCAGGTCACCACCCGTCAATGCAGAGTCCCCCTCGATACACTGACAAGACAAAGAGTCCTCCTCTATCTGTCCCTTCCCTAACTGTGGATGGTGACTTTACAGCACAGTTGTCACGCTGTATAGCAGATATATATATATGTGATGACAGTAATCTATATCAAAAAGGGCAACATACTATATAACATGCGCATAGATATATGATAACATAGAATTACCTGACAGAATGTCCAGTGGGTCAATACGGAATCCGTTATACGCTGTCTCCGGCTAGAGGGTGACCGGGGTCTATGCTGACCCTAAACTGGGGTCCTAACTAATCCCTCTACCTGGAGGTACTGTTGAAGGTACAGAGGTCCAGGCCACCAGCGTAAACCCTGTCTCCTATCAATCCCTGCCAACTGTAATCTAATCCTAAGAAGGACCCTGATTACCACCAAAGGGATTGAACAGGTAACGGTTAATGAACAGAAAGACATACAAGAAAGACAAGAAATAAAGTAAATAAAGTCTTACATACAACACGCACACACAGTAGGAACACCTAAGGTCTCAGAGATAAACTATAAGCTGTAAGAGTAAAAACAACTAAGGAGCTCTTAGCTTAAGTATTCTCTGAACCGATCCAGTCTGCTAGACTACATGAAGGCTTTCACCGGCATCTAACACCCAGACTGGCAGGGATATAAAGGAAGCTAATTAGAACATAATCAAAAGCAGCCGGGCGAGGCTGGACCTAGTCTTAGCAAAGAGCTAGGTAAAATTAACTCTCTCATTACCAAACACAAAGTAACAGCAACTCAGCTGCGAGAAGTCAGAATGTGCAATCGCGTCGATCCTCGTGGCGATGCACCCATGACAGTACCCCCCCTTCTACGAGGGGCCTCCGGACCCTCAGGGCCAGGTCTGCCCGGGTAAGTTGTGTGGAAGGTCCGAACCAATCGATCTGCGTTAACCTCCGACGCAGGGACCCACGTCCTCTCCTCAGGACCATACCCCTTCCAATGAACCAGGTACTGAAGGGACCGACGACTGAGACGTGAGTCAATGATTTTCGACCCATGAAATTCCACGTTATCATTGACCACCACTGAAGGAGGAGGTAGAGGTGACGGTATGACTGGTGCCACATACTTTTTAAGTAATGACTTGTGAAACACATTATGAATTTTAAACGTAGGAGGGAGGTCCAGACGAAATGCCACAGGATTAATTATGGAACTGATCCTGTACGGCCCGATGAATCTGGGACCCAACCTCCAGGAGGAAACTTTAAGTTTTATATTCCTGGTAGACAACCAAACCAGATCGTTCACCTTCAGATCTAGACCAGAAACTCTCCCCCTATCAGCCATCCGTTTGTAACGGTTCCCCGTAACCTTCAGTCTTAACCAATCTGGAACTATCAGTCTCCCTGAAAGTCCCACAGGGGCATCCCCCTGAGCCCCCAATACCTCCCCCTCAAGCTCAGAGCATACAGCTGACACTACAACTCCCTCCTGAGGAATAGGAACCGGATCATCCGTCCTCCCGGCCCCTGGGAAAGTACGAGATAAGGCATCAGGAAGCAACTTTATTGAGCAGTCATATGCGCGATGAGGAGGTAACTCTTTACACCCCTCCTCTGAGAACATCTCCCCAAAGTCCTCCAGAAAAGGAGACAAAGTCCTAGGCACAACCGCACCGATGACCGTGCTCATGCAGTTATTCCTTCAAAATTCACCCCACTGGCTTATCTTTCCGGATTGCCAATCAATCACTGGGTTATGTTTAGCCAACCAAGGAAGTCCCAACACAATAGGTAGTAGGCAGACCCTCCAACACATAACAAGACAATTGCTCTTTATGTATTGCCCCTACTCGAAGATCTATGTTATGAACAGCTTGTACCAAGCTACCTTGACCGAGAGGTCTAGAATCAATAGAGACTATAGGGACCGGTTTGGCCAATACACTCAGTTGCATACCATGCACCTGGGCAAACCGAGCGTCCACCAGATTAGCCCCGGACCCACTATCAAGAAAAACAGAAATCCTCTCAGTTCTAGTACCAATCACCACCTCCGCAGGCACGAGAAACTGAGAGGGATTTGGGGACGAAATACACACTCCCAGGTTAACTCCTTTGCTCAAAGAGGCCCGGGATGGACACCCCCCAACAAAATGTCCCTCTCTCCCGCAAAAGAAACACCTTCTAGTCTTGCGGTGCACCGCCGGTTCCCTCCTACAAAAAGATGTCCCTCCCAACTGCATGGGTTCCTCAGAACAGACCAGGGGAACCTCAGTATAAGGGACTTTAGTAGTAGGTGGAGTCATCACGGGAGGCGGAGTTACCTCGCGTCTTCCCCGAATTCGTCTATCAATGCGAATAGCGAGGGCCATAGCAGCCTCCAGTGATGGAGGAGAATCATACTGAGCCAACACATCTTTTAATTTGTCAGACAACCCTTGGCAAAACTGGCTCCTAAGAGCTGGGTCATTCCACTGAGTATCTGTTGCCCATCTACGGAACTCAGAAGAATATTCCTCCGCTGGACGATTTCCTTGCCGTATTTTACGTAACTTTGTTTCAGCAAGGGAAACTCGATCTGGATCAGCATATACCAGACCCAGGGCAGTAAAAAATCGATCCACTGACTGGAGATCTGGGGAGCCTGGAGGAATAGAGAACGCCCAAGATTGAGGGTCCCCTTGTAAGAGCGAGATAACAATTCCCACCCTCTGCTCTTCACTCCCAGATGACCGAGGCCGCAGCCGAAAGTACAATTTACATGCCTCCCGGAAAGTAAAAAATTTGTCCCGCCCACCAGTGAACCTGTCCGGAAGAGCAACCTTAGGTTCAGATCTGGTTTGCTCCGGGGGGGACAAAACCTTGGACTTAATGTCTGCCAACTCCATGGACAACCCCTGCAACTGCCGGGCCAGCTGGGCTACTGGATCCATGACAGCTGGGAGAATCTTTAGTATGGGCCGGTGAAAATGTCACGCTGTATAGCAGATATATATATATGTGATGACAGTAATCTATATCAAAAAGGGCAACATACTATATAACATGCGCATAGATATATGATAACATAGAATTACCTGACAGAATGTCCAGTGGGTCAATACGGAATCCGTTATACGCTGTCTCCGGCTAGAGGGTGACCGGGGTCTATGCTGACCCTAAACTGGGGTCCTAACTAATCCCTCTACCTGGAGGTACTGTTAAAGGTACAGAGGTCCAGGCCACCAGCCTAAACCCTGTCTCCTATCAATCCCTGCCAACTGTAATCTAGTCCTAAGAAGGACCCTGATTACCACCAAAGGAATGAACAGGTAACGGTTAATGAACAGAAAGACATACAAGAAAGACAAGAAATAAAGTAAATAAAGTCTTACATACAACACTCACACACAGTAGGAACACCTAAGGTCTCAGAGATAAACTATAAGCTATAAGAGTAAAAACAACTAAGGAGCTCTTAGCTTAAGTATTCTCTGAACCGATCCAGTCTGCTAGACTACATGAAGGCTTTCACCGGCATCTAACACCCAGACTGGCAGGGATATAAAGGAAGCTAATTAGAACATAATCAAAAGCAGCCGGGCGATGCTGGACCTAGTCTTAGCAAAGAGCTAGGTAAAATTAACTCTCTCATTACCAAACACAAAGTAACAGCAACTCAGCTGCGAGAAGTCAGAATGTGCAATCGCGACGATCCTCGTGGCGATGCACCCATGACAACAGTTCACCGTGACACTCTTCACAGCACAGAGTCCCCCTCTATATGCTGACACCGGGGCTTCTCCTAATGAGGCGTCCCGTGTTAGACAAAGAGTCCTCCTCAATTTGTCACTTCTCAGACGAAGAGCCCTCCTCAATTCGTCTCCTAAGGAAATTTGGTTATGCGCACCCCTACCACAATTCTCTACAAGATACTAGAAATTTGGACACTTTCAAACTGTCACGGGAGGCAACTATCTAGGACGGAAGTGTTGTACACGAGTACGCGCAGGCACGCGACGTCACTCGCTATGAGATACAGTGACCGGAGGAGGAGGAAGTGGTGCACACGAGTACGCGCAGGCACGCGACGTCACTCGCTCTGACAGTGCTGGTTCGGGACGTGGCGTAGGATCGCTCACGGTCTCACCACTCGACCGGTCACCCACTCAGACCCAAATAGACAATCACAGTAGGACCTCACAGTGACTGAGACACAGGCAAGTGGGACACATATACAGGATATATGATCTCAACTTACCGTGTTCTGGAGGCTGCAGTCCTCGAAGTCAGTCACCGCGGGCACCACCGGAAGTCCTTGGACGGTTCTGGCGGGCAGCGAGCCGTTGGCCACGCCCCACGTTGTGGCGCCAATTGACGGGGTCGTCTCGTCAATCACTCGTCCTCCAGTCACTCCAAATTTAGGCTAAGAGCATGAGTCGACTTATCAAAGAATGAGTCAGACAATCAAGCTGGTTCAGACTTAGATCATGCTCAGAAAGGTACTAGCAGGCACCGGTCTCAACACTGATCTGCTTTATTTCCGCATACACGAGATTATATGCACAAAACACGTCATACAATGTCATACGTAGCAAACAGGATGACAGGGTGGGGGTGGATAAACGGTTAACTGTGTTTTTGCTAACATCTGCAAGCGTAGGTAAACTGTATATGTCTAGCATCTTCCATCTCTGATTGGTTAGGTATTATTCAAGCAGGTTATAAAATGTAACGGCAGGAAATGTAGCCGCGTGGGCTCATTTCTATGTCTATATGATATTCATCAGATGTGACATTTCATGTAAAGTTCAACCATTGTAACATTTCCTTGTTGTGGTTTTGTCCAGACGTCGTGACATTTCCTCAGAGGAAACAGATGTAGGAGTTGGCTGATGCTGGTGTCTTTCTTTGCTCAAGCTTCTGTTCTGATATATCTGATATAATATTCGACAAGGGAAAAGCTTATTGTTTTCAAAATGGCAGCGATGAAACAAAATGGAAGCGAAGCATAACAGTATAAGAATATTTACCTTGACACTTATAACTTCCTAACAAAAAAAATTGTTTCCCAAATTGTGCTGATGTAAAGTAGACATGTGGGAAATGTTATTTATTAACTATTTTTTGTAATAATTAAAAGTTTGAAAATTGCAAGATTTTTGCCAAATTTCCGTTTTTTCCAAATAAACGCAAGTCATATCGCAGAAATTTTACTACGATCATAAAGTACAATATGTCACGAAAAAACAATCTCACCGGGATCCATTGAAGTGTTCCAGAGTTATGACCACATAAAGTGACAGTGGTCAGAATTGTAAAAATAGCCCTGGTCATGAAGGTGAAAACAGGCTTATGGACGAAGGGGTTAATCAATTTAACTATTTTTATTAATAATAATGGATTTGCAGAATATAAAGTAATTAAAAGGAGCACAAAACTGACGTTGACAGGGCCTTTATTGAGCACCCAGCTTCCATGGTAGCCCATCAGCACGCCACGATTTTGTCGTGTTCACAGAGGTCGGAACCATGTAATCATTGCTGTGACATCTAAATAGTTAAACAGCAGTGAATGGAGCTAGGGATTGTGATGAGATGGACAGCTCCTAACAGCTTGGATCTACAGGTTCACTTATTATTCTCCACTGGACAATTTTCTGAGAAAAGAGCGATGACCGACATGAGACATGAAGTCTTCAACACAAAAGTGAAAACCGCAACAAAAACCTGTTATCATAACATTGTGATCTAGTGATCCCTGCTCTGAGATTGTGATCTGTTTTGCAACTAATAATTAAGTTATTAAATGATTACTTCTCAATTGTAATGTCATATAACGTCAGTACAATCCTTATATTAGGTTATATTACTATAAAATAATATAATCTGTTTTATTCTTCCAGATGACTGTACCGGGATCTCAGAGGAACATCCAAAATCTTCACATGATAATGCAGATGATTGTAATATTCAATATGGATATGAGAAAAATGGCAATATTGAAGATATACCCTCCACCCCTCATATCCAAAATGTATCATCTGATCCTGTGAAACAGATCCTATCTCCTGAGTCATCACAGACTGTAGAGCAAAATACAAGTGACAGATCGGGTGTCGAACATCACAAAGTTCCCAAAGGGAAAAAGCCATATTCATGTTCAGAATGTGGGAAATGTTTTGATTGGAAATCATATCTTATTAGACATCATAGAAGACACACTGGGGAGAAGCCATTTTCTTGTTCAGAATGTGGGATCAGTTTTAACCTGAAGCAAACTCTTATTAGACATCAAAGACTTCATACAGGAGAGAAGCCGTATTCATGTTCATATTGTGGAAAATGTTTTACTGCAAAATCAGTTTTGATTAGACATCAAGAAATCCACAAAGTGGAAAAGTCATATTCATGCTCAGAATGTGGGAAATGTTTTAATCACAAACATATTTTAATTGGACATCAAAGACTTCACACAGGAGAGAAGCCATTTTTATGTTCAGAATGTGGAAAGTGTTTTACTGTGAAAGGAGATCTCATTAGACATTGTAAAAGCCACACTGGAGGGAAACCATTTTCATGCTCAGAATGTGGGAAATGTTTTAATCAGAAATATATTCTTATTGGACATCAAAGAATTCACACAGGGGAGAAACCATTTTCATGTTCAGAATGTGGAGAAAGTTTTACCATGAAACGAGATCTTGTTAAACATCAGAGAATTCACACAGGGGAGAAGCCGTTTTCATGTTCAGAATGTGGAAAATGTTTTACCATGAAACGAGGTCTTGTTAAACATCAGAGAATTCATACAGGGGAGAAACCGTTTTCATGTCAGCTATGTGGAAATTATTTTACCCAGAAATCACATCTGATTAGACATCATAGAAGACACACAGGGGAGAAACCATTTTCTTGTTCAGAATGTGGGAACAGTTTTAACCTGAAGCAAAGTCTTATTAGACATCAAAGAATTCACACAGGGGAGAAGCCGTATTCATGTTCAGATTGTGGAAAATGTTTTACTGTTAAATCAGTTTTGATTAGACATCAAGAAATCCACAAAAGGGAAAAGCCATTTTCATGCCCAAAATGTGGAGAAAGCTTTACCAATAAATCAGGTCTTGTTAGACATGAAAGATCTCACACAGAGTGAAACCAGTTTCATGTTTAGAATGTGGAAAATGTTTCACTGTTAGATCAGATATGGCTAAATATCAGAATTTACACGGGAAAAGCTACTTTCAAGTTCAGAATGTAGAAAACATTAAATATCTTTAACCCCTCCGTTTTTTACTCCTAATCTTCCAAGAACCTTAACTTTTTTATGTTTCCATCGTTATAGCCGTATGAGTGATTGTTTTTTGCCTGGGTGAGTTGTATTTTTGAATGACACCATACATTTTATCATATAGTGAACTGGAAAATAGGAAACAAAATTCCAAGTGCGTTGAAATTGCAAAAAAAAATTCAAGTCCACAAGTTTTTTGGGTATTTTATTTACCCTGTTCACTATATGGTAAAACTGACTGTACAGTTTGATTCCCCAGGTCAGTACCAGTACGCAGATACCAAATGTGTATAGTTTTTTGTTGTTTTTATTTAAGTGATAAAAAATTGGAAATTTGTGAAAGAAATAAAAATTAGCTTTTGTTGCCATTTTTCGAAACCCGTTACGTTCATTTTTCAAGATCTGGGGATTTGTGAGGGCTTATGTTTTGTGCCCTAAGCTTTTTAACCCCTTCACCCCCAAGGGTGGTTTGCACGTTAATGACCGGGCCAATTTTTACAATTCTGACCACTGTCTCTTTATGAGGTTATAACTCTGGAACGCTTCAACGGATCTTCGCGATTCTGAGATTGTTTTCTCGTGACATATTGTACTTCATGTTAGTGGTAAAATTTCTTCGATATAACTTGCGTTTATTTTTGAAAAAAATGCAAATATGGCGAAAATTTTTAAAATTTTGCAATTTTCAAACTTTGAATTTTTATTCCTTAAAACAGAGAAATATATCACACAAAATAGTTAAGAAATAACATTTCCCACATGTCTACTTTAGATCAGCACAATTTTGGAACCAAAATTTTTTTTTGTTAGGAAGTTATAAGGGTTAAAAGTTGACCAGCGATTTCTCATTTTTACAGCAAAATTTACAAAGCCATTTTTCTTAGGGACCACCTCACATTTGAAGTCACTTTGAGGGGTCTATATGGCAGAAAATACCCAAAAGTGACACCATTCTAAAAACTGCACCCCTCAAGGTACTCAAAACCACATTCAAGAAGTTTATTAACCCTTCAGGTGCTTCACAGTAACTAAAGCAACTGGAAGGAAAAAAATGAATATTTTACTTTTTAGCCACAAAAATTATCTTTTACAAACTTTTTTTTTATTTTCACAAGGGTAAAAGGAGAAAATGGACAGATAAGGTTGTTATGCAATTTCTCCTGAGTACGCCAATACCCCATATGTGGGGGAAAACCACTGTTTGGTACACGGCAGAGCTCGTAAGGGAAGGAGCGACGTTTGACTTTTTCAAACTAAAATTGGCTGGAATTTAGATTGGATGCCATGTCGCGTTTGGAGAGCCCCTGATGCCCTAAACAGTGGAAACCCCCCACAAGTGACACCATTTTGGAAACTAGACCCCCTAAGGTACTTATCTAGATCTGTAGTGAGCACTTTGAACCCTCAAGTGTTTCACAAAAGTTTATAAAGCCTGGGTGTGAAAAAAAAAAATCAATTTTCCACAAAAATGATTTTTTAGTCCCAAATTTTTGAATTTTCCCAAGGAAATTGGACCCCAAAAGTTGTTGTCCAATTTGTCCTGAGTACGCTGATACCCCATATGTGGGGGGGGGGAAACTGTTTGGGCGCACGGCAGGGCTTGGAAAGGAAGTAGTAACGTTTTGGAATGCAGACGTTAATGGGGGTCATGTTCCGTTTGCAGTGCCCCAGATGAGCCTAAACAGTGGAAACCCCCCACAAGTGACCCCATTTTGGAAACTAGACCCCCTAAGGAACTTATCTAGATCTTTGGTGAGCACTTTGAACCCCCAAGTGCTTCACACAAGTTTATAATGCCCGGGCATGAAAATAAAAAATCCTATTTTTTCCCACAAAAATTATCTTTTAGTCACTAATTTTTTATTTTCCCAAGGGTAACAGGAGAAATTGGACCACATAAGTTGTTGTACAATTTGTCCTGAGTACGCTGATACCCCATATGTGGGGGGGAACCACTGTTTGGGCGCACGGCAGAGCTCGGAATGGAAGGAGCACCATTTGACTTTTTCCAACCAAAATTGGCTGGAATTGAGTTTGGATGCCATGTTGCATTTGGAGAGCCCCTGATGTGCCTAAACAGTGGAAACCCCCCACAAATGACCCATTTGGGAAACTAGACCCCCTAAGGAACTTATCTAGATTTTTGATGAGCAATTTGAACCCCCAAGTGCTTCACACAAGTTTATAACGTAGAGCCGTAAAATTTAAAAATCATATTTTTTCCACAAAAATGATCTTTTCACCCCAATTTTTATTTTTCCAAGGGTAACAAGACTCCAAAAGTTATTGTGCAATTTGTCCTGAGTGCGCTGATACCCCATATGTGGGGGTAAACCACTGTTTGGGTGCATGGCAGAGTTTGGAAGGGAAGGAGCGCCGTCTGACTTTTTCAACGCAGAATTGGCTGGACGCCATGTCGTGTTTGGAGAGCTCCTGATCTGCCTAAACAGTGGAAACCCCCATAAATGACACCATTTTGGAAACTAGACCCCTCAAGGAACTTATCTAGATGTGTGGTGAGAACTTTGAACCCCCAGGTGTTTCACTAAAGTTTATAACGTACAGCCGTAAAATAAAAAATCTTTTTTTTTTTTTTTTACAAAAATGATTTTTTTCGCCCCCAATATTTTATTTTCACAAGGGTAACAGAAGAAATTGGAACCCCAAAGTTGTTGTCCAATTTGTCCTGAGTACCCTGATACCCAATATGTGGGCGAAAACTACTGTATGGGCACACGTCGGGGCTCGGAAGGGAAGTAGTGACGTTTTGGATTGCAGACTTTGATGGAATGGTCTGGGGGCGTCATGTCACATTTGGAGAGCCCCTGATGCACCTAAACAGTGGAAACCCCCCACAAGTGACCCCATTTTGGCAAATAGACCCCACAAGGAACTTATCTAGATGTGTGGTGAGCACTTTGAACCCCAAAGTGCTTCACAGAAGTTTATAACGCACAGCCGTAAAAATAAAAAATCTTTTTTTTTTTTGCAAAAATGATTTTTTCGCCCCCAATATTTTATTTTCACAAGGGTAACAGGAGAAATTGGACCCCAAAAGTTGTTGTCCAATTTGTCCTGAGTACGCTGATACCCAATATGTGGGAGAAAACTACTGTATGGGCGCACGTCAGGGCTCGGAAGGGAAGTAGTGACGTTTTGGATTGCAGACTTTGATGGAATGGTCTGGGTGCGTCATGTCGCATTTGGAGAGCCCCTGATGCGCCTAAACAGTGGAAACCCCCCACAAGTGACCCCATTTTGGAAAATAGACCCCACAAGGAACTTATCTAGATGTGTGGTGAGCACTTTGAACCCCAAAGTGCTTCACAGAAGTTTATAACGCACAGCCGTAAAAATAAAAAATCCTTTTTTTTTTACAAAAATTATTTTTTCGCCCCCAATATTTTATTTTCACAAGGGTAACAGGAGAAATTGGACCCCAAAAGTTGTTGCCCAATTTGTTCTGAGTACGCTGATACCCAATATGTGGGAGAAAACTACTGTATGGGTACACGTTGGGGCTCGGAAGGGAAGTAGTGACGTTTTGGATTGCAGACTTTGATGGAATGGTCTGGGGGCGTCATGTCGCATTTGGAGAGCCCCTGATGCGCCTAAACAGTGGAAATCCCCAACAAGTGACCCCATTTTGGAAAATAGACCCCACAAGGAACTTATCTAGGTGTGTGGTGAGCGCTATGAAGCCCCAAGTGCTTCACAGAAGTTTATAATGTACAGCCGTAAAAACAAAAAAATAATTTTTTTTGTACAAAAAATGATATTTTCGCCCCCAGTTTTTTATTTTCCCAAGGGTAACAGAAGAAATAGGACAAATTGCACAATAACTCTTGGGGTCCAGAGTACGCTGATACCCCATATGTGGGGATAAACTACTGTTTGGACGCATGGCAGAGCTCAGAAGTGAAGGAGCACCGTTTGACTTTTTCAACGCAGAATTGGCTGGAATTGAGATCAGACGCCATGTCACATTTGGAGAGCCCCTGATGTGCCTAAACAGCGGAAACCCCCCAATTCTAACTCCAACCCTAACCCCAACACACCCCTAACCCTAGTCCCAACCCTAACCACAAACCTAACTCTAACACACCCCTAATCCCAACCCTAACCCTAATCCTAACTTTAGCGCCAACCCTAACCCTAACTTTAGCCGCAACCCTAACCCTAATGGGAAAATGGAAATAAATACATTTTTTTAATTTTATTATTTTTCCCTAACTAAGGGGGTGATAAAGGGGGGTCTAATTTACTATTTATACCGGTTTTTATGATTGGCAGCTGTCACGCTAAAAGACGCTTTTTATTGCAAAAATAGTTTTTTGCATCGCCACATTTTGAGAGCTATAATTTTTGCATATTTTGGCCCACAGAGTCATGTGAGGTCTTATTTTTTGCGGTACGAGTTGACGTTTTTATTTGTACCATTTTTGAGCAGGTGACATTTTTTGATCGCTTTTTATTTCGATTTTTGGGAGGTTAGAATGAACAAAAATCAGCAATTCATGAATTTCTTTTGGGGGAGGCGTTTTTATTGTTCCGCGTGTGGTAAAATTGATAAAGCAGTTTTATTCTTCGGGTCAGTACGATTATGGCGATACCTCATTTATATCATTTTTTTATGTTTTGGCGCTTTTATAGAATAAAAACAATTTTATATAAAAAATAATTATTTTTGCATCGCTTTATTCTGCGAGCTATAACTTTTTTATTTTTTCGCTGATGATGCTGTATGGCGGCTCGTTTTTTGCGGGACAAGATGACGTTTTCAGCGGTACCATGTTTATTTATCTCGGTATTTTTGATCGCGCGTTATTCCACTTTTTGTTCGGCGGTATGATAAAATATTGATTTTTTGCTTCTTTTTTTTTTTTTTTTAAGGGGTTCACTAAAGGGGTTAACTAGTGGGACAGTTTTATAGGGGGGGTCGTTACGGACGCGGCGATACCAAATATGTGTACTTTTATTGTTTTGTTTTTTTTTATTTACAGGAAGAAATGAATTTATTGGGGAATATTTTTTTTTTTTTTTTTTTTTATTTTGGATTTTTTTTTATAACATGTTTATTTTTACTTTTTTAACTTTTTTACTTGTCCCAGGGTGGGACATCACTGTGTTTTATCAGATCGCTGGTGTGACAGTGTGCACAGCACACTGTCACACCAGCGATCGCTCAGGCAGTGCAGCAGGCTTCTCAGTGCCTGCTCTCGGCAGGCACTGAGGTAGCCGCCTCCCTCCAGGACCCCGGCGCCATCTTGGATCCGGGTCCTGGGAGGGAGGAAGCCCTCAGAACAGCGCAATCACATCGCGCTGGTCTGAGGGTCTCAGGGGGGCGCGCAGGGAGCCCCCACCCTGCGCGATCCTCCCCTGTGCCCCCAGTACACCGCGATCATGTTTGATCGCAGTGTGCTAGGGGTTAATGTGCCGGGAGCGGTCCGTGACCGCTCCTGACACACAGTCACGGGTGTCAGCTGTGATAATCAGCTGACACCCGGCGGCGATTAGCTGCGCTCCCCTCAGGAGCGCAGCTGATCGCCTATGACATACTATCCCGTCCATGGGCAGAATGGCACGGGTTTTATGGACGGGATAGTACGTCTAATGTCAGAGAGGGGTTAACGTTAGGATGCGGGTTTAAAGGAAATGTTGAATATGGCACACAATTACAAATTTTGTGGGAGGGGGAGGTTTTTTGGGGAGAGGGTCTCTGCATTCGACTTCAGGTAATCAATAATCCAGGGATTCTACTGCCTACTCGCTGGGATGGGCAGGGATCCCATTATTATGTAACGGTTACATCTAATCGTATTTCCCGCACTGGAGTGGGTTAATGGTAGATATCAACAGGCAAAAAATGTCGCTGTGACATCTCTCCTTTGGTGTTCCTGGAATGTCAATGGCCTAAATTCCCCGGTCAAGAGGAAAAAATTTTTAAATTATCTGCATCGAGAAAATTTTCATATTGTACTTTTGCAGGAGACACACTGGGTGAAGGGCAACCATCCGGGTTTTCTAGCAAAAAAATTTATGTTATGTGCAGAAGCTTCTTTTACTAAGAAACAGAGGGGTGTCGCTATTATGATAAACAGGAATATTGGCCATGAGATAGTGGATGTGTTAGAAGATCCTTCAGGGAGGTTTGTCTGCGGTAAGCTGGTTATAGAGGGGACGACCTACAGTGGAATTAATGTTTATGCCCCAAATTCGTCGGATCCGCTCTTTTGGGCTAATGTGCTAAAACAAATCGCTGGTTGGGACACCCCCATATGATTGTGGGGGCGATTTTAATGAGGTACATGACATCGAGATGGATAGATCTAATTCTCAATCTCTATATCAACAGCAGGGAGACTAATACAATCTTTTTTAGATCACCTGGGATTGTTGGATGTCTGGAGAGTGCAGCACCCTGTTGAGAGAGATTACTCCACTATTCACATGTTCATAATTCCCATGCTAGAATTGACTGCTGGTTGTTGGGCCCCTCACTCATGCCAAGAATCACACATACCAATATTCTGGACGTGCACATCTCAGATCATGACCGATAACGTCCAGCCTAAAACTAAACCCAATCTATTTTCATAGGAAATGGAGATTCCCGTCATATTTATATCACTCAGATGATTTAAAAAAATTCATACAATTCTCATGGGACACGTACAAATCTGATAACCAAATGCATTGTGAAACACCAATTCTTTTCTGGGATACCTCTAAAGCAATGTTGAGAGGGCAAATAATCGCATATATATGTCATAAAAAAAACAGTTGCAGGAGCGGACCCTGGCGGCGCAGAGGGCTTTAACTTTACGACTTTTCACCAATATGTCTCATCCTGTCAGTTCTAAGAAAGATCAGGGAGGACAGCGCGACAAAATTTGTAATTGTATGCCGTATTCAACATTTCCCTTAAACCCGCATCCTAACGTTAGATGCGGCAGTAAAATACAGCAAAAAAACAACAACATAACAAACAGATGTCAGTTGACATCACCTTATGTGATTCATGGTATTGTCACTGAGTAAGCCACTCTGGATCTTGCTCATGGTGGCTGGGAAGTATCCCGGACAACCTCCAGAGCCTTCACCTGGTCATCGAAAGCCCAGTTTTTCCCAGAAAGGTTAAAGCGCAGTGTCGCAGGATATTGCAGGCCGAACCTAATGTTTTTGTCAGCCAGCAACTTACACACCGGGTTGAAGGCCCTGCATCTGGTCGTCACCATGGACGAATAGTCCTGAAACAACAGAACTTTGTGCCCTTCATAGGATAGGTGCGCTTTCTTCCTGTAAGCAGTGAGTAGACGAATTTTGTCTTGAAAGTCAAGGACCTTGAATATCACCGGTCTGGGTCTGTCATTGTCTTTTCCCCTCTGCGAGCCTATTCTGTGTGCTCTCTCAACCGCCATTGAACCGGATGTTAGTTGAATGTCCAAGGCTCCGGCAGCCACTCAGATGTTATTTTAGCAATTCAGAGGGATGTATGGACTCAGGTAGTCCTATCAGTTTCAAGTTATTGCGTCTAGATCGGTTTTCTAAGTCGTCCACTTTGGATTGAAGCTCTGTGATGACTTTCTCTTTTCCCTCTAGACGTTCTGCCATTTCCCTGGTAACATCCTCCAGATCAGAGATACGTTGTTCAGCCTCATCCAGGCGAGTGCCCTGACTATTAACTTGTGATATTATAGAGTCTATTGAGGTTTGAAAAGTGGCAAATCTAGAGTCTATTTCGGGCATAAGGCGTTCCATGATGGCATCCGCTATTGAATGAGAAGTCTCGCTACTGGTATCAGAGGTAGATTTAGGCGAGGATGAGCCTTGTTGGTTTCGAGAAGAGGCACGGCCTCCTTTAGTTTGTTTGCCCACAAATTTATCCATGCCCAGCGACAATGGTGAGAAGATAGAAGGCGGTGATGTCTCAGTTAAGAAACGTTACATTAGAATCTGCTATGTAGCATGTAACTCCTATATGGAGCGTATAGAATATTAGACTCTTGTTGACCTTTATTTATAGAGGTTAAATAACCTTTAAAGTCATAGAGAACTAATATAATCCTCTAAGTTGTAAGCAAATAATGGGTCACTGAGTGATGACTTCACCTGGTTAGACCGCTGCCAAAGGGTTAATAAAGTCAATATTAACTGTCTCTAGGTCCTGTATTGTGTGTAGTCTCTGAGGTAATCCCCTTGTGACTTCTTAAGGTACTGCCACACTAAACAATCCCGCTAGCGATCACGATAACGACGCATACTAATGCGATCGCTAGCGGGATTGTTTCTATATCGCTAAATGCGGCCACATTTAGCGATATAGTTAACGACGCTATCGCCGTTAGCGATCTTCTTAACGACTTTAGCGGTACAAAAGTACCGCTAAATCGCTAAGAAAAGGTGCCACACTAGCTATATATACTTACCCAGCGGGAGCGCCGACGAGAAAATAGGGTCCGGAACGATTCCAGCGACGAGCGAGATCACAGCAGGAAGCTCGTCGCTGGCAGCTGCCGCACTGAACAACATCGCTAACGGGATCGCTAAATAGTGACGTTTTTTAGCGATCCCGTTAGCGATATTGTTCAGTGTGGCATACCCTTTAGGCTGATTTATTTGAGCTCTGTAAAGGGGTCTCGGGTTAAACCCTTATCAGAAAGACCTTGAGTGCTTTATTGCTTCTGTCACCTTTGAGGAGATGGTCAGCAACTTAAAACAAGCCTGTAGTGCAGGGATGTTGCTGAGGGCTGTGAGTGGCAGGAAGATGGCGTCTGTTGTAGTTAACCCTCCCCCTATTGCCACTGCACTCACCTCCTCCGGCACTAGATGCGATAACGGCCAGATCTTCAGGACTTCACTGTTTGTTTGTTTTTTCTCTCCCGGCGGGTGGTCGCTTGTTATCTCGGGACCTCTTATCTGTGCAAGTCCCTCTATAGCCACAGCTCACAGGCGGCGGCCTGTACCACGCTGCGCGGCGTCTCCTGCGCCTGGAGCCTCCCGAGGAGCCTGGAGAGGCAGACCCGACAGAGGAGCCCCCTGTCCAGGTATTCCCCCCCGCTGATTAATGTTGTTTCTCCGCTCACAAACTGAGGGATGGCCACGGATTAGAGTAGGCCAGCGGGGAGCTCTGATAAAAAGCGGCCATTCCTTGGCTCCGCCTCCCGGAAGTCGAGCCGCCCTTTTTATCTTGAAGGTTTCCTGTCCTTGAAGGGCGGATCCCCTCTCTCGTGGTGTCGTCATGGGTTACGGAAAAACATGAATTTGGAAGTCGCCTTGCTACACTTATCATGAGAGCTTTATACTAGAACAATGTGGGAAGGGAATCAAAACTCAAGGAAAAGCCATACACCTGACAAATACTGAGAACTCTGCTATTAGAAGTGGAAATGAAGCGCAAAGACAAAAAAATCAAAATAATAAAAATATTGGTGAAAGAGAAAGCAATCACAAACTAAAATGTTTCTATACAAATGCACAAAACATGGGCAACAAAGGACAATTGGAACTACTAACGCAGGAAAAGAAATATGTCATTGGAATCACTGAAAGGTGGTGGCACAGAGATTGAAGCTTCAGAGACTGGGAGTTCTGTGGAAACTGGGTAAGAATTCAAGGAGAGAACAACGGAAAGGACACCATTGTAGGCATTTACTACAGGCCGCCTGTGCAAGCTGAAGATATGGATGAATTGTTTATGCTTTAAATGACCAAGTTCTCCAAAAAATATGACATAGTGGTCATGGGAGATTTCAACTATCCAGACATTTGTTGGGAATCTCTCTCAGAGAAAACTAATAGGTCAAGCAAATTCTTATCCTCTCTTGCTGACAACTTTATCTTCCTAAAGGTAGGGGAGAAAACAAGGGGATCTGCTACCTTGGATCTAATCCTTATAAACAGGGAGGAAATGGTTGAGGAGGTAAGAGTGGCTTGGGCCCTAGGAGGTAGCGACCATGCTATTTTAGAATTTTGGATAACTAGAGGAAGAAGACCTGTGAAGACTCAGTCTTCAAGGTTAGATTTCAGAAAGGCAGATTTAAAGGGACTCAGAAAGAGAATCGAAGTGATCCAATGGCTAGATATCCTTAAGGACAAAAGTGTCCAGGAAGGATACAAAATCTTGAAAAATGAGATTCTCAAAGCACAATCATTAACAATTCCAAAAAGAGGGATGAATAGAAAACATTTAAGGAAAACAGGATGGATGAACACAGAACTTAAACATGCTAAAAAGAATTAAATGTTTATCAAATGGAAAGAGGGAGGCACATCTAAAGAAGAATATAATGCTGTATAAGGAACGAGTCAGATTAGATAAAGCTGCTGAAAGATAGTGAGGAAACACTTAAGCCTCCCGTCTCACACAACGATCTCGCTAGCGAGATCACTGCTGAGTCACTAGTTTTGTGACGCAGCAGCGAGCTCACCAGCAATATAGCTGTGTGTGACATTCAGCGACGATCAGCCCCCTGCTGGGTATCGCTGATCGTCGCTGAATGTCCTGGACATTTTTTTGATCGCTGGTCTCCCGCTGACAGGCACGCATCGCTGCGTGTGACAGGCAGGAGACCAGCGATCAGCTGGTAACCAAGGTACACAGCGGGTTTCCAGGTGCGAGCTGTGCCTAGAAACCCGCTGTGTACCTTGGATACCAGCGCCCTGATGCAGGGAGCTGGTAACCAAGGTACACAGTGGGTTTCCAGGCACCGCGCAGCGCCTGGAAACCCGATGTGTACCTTGGTTACCAGCTCCCTGCATCAGGGCGCTGGTATCCAAGGTACACTGCAGGTAACTAAGCGATGTTACCCGCAGTGTCGCTGTGCTGATCGCTGCCCTGAGCTGCCTGTTTGGCAGCTCAGCAGCGATCATGTAGCGATACACCAGCGATCCTGACAAGTGCATATCGTTGTCAGGATCGCTGGTGTATCGCTATGTGAGACCCAGGCTTTAGCTAACATAAATGAATTCAAGTCTCCAGGTCCAGATGAACTACACCCCAGAGTACTGAAGGAGATAGCAGAAGAAATTTTTGAACCACTCTCCATAATATTTGAAAATTCTTGGAGAACAGGAGAAGTCCTAGAAGACTGGAAAAGAGCAAATGTTGTTCCTATCTTCAAAAAGAGGAAGATGGACCCAGGGAACTACAGGCCGGTGAGTCTGACTTCTATAACAGAAAAGATCTTTGAACAAATTATTAAACATGTATATAAGTACCTGGATAAGAATGAAGTGATTAACCAGAGTCAGCATGGGTTTGTAACTTATAAGTCATGTCAGACTAACATAATTTCCTTCTATGACAGAATCACTGACTGGGTGGATCAGGGAAATGCTGTAGATCTAGTATATCTTGATTTCAGCAAAGCATTTGACAAAGTATCTCACACAATCCTTATTGAAAAAAATGACTAAGTATGGAATGGACAAGGCAACTGTTAGGTGGATTCATAACTGGCTTAGTGATCGGACCCAAAGAGTGGTTGTAAATGGCTGCACATACAGTTGGAAGAATGTCTCAAGTGGGGTACCACAAGGCTCTGTCCTGGGCCATGTATTGTTCAACTTCATTATCAATGATTTAGATAAAGGAATTGAGGATACACTGATTAAATTTGCTGATGACAAACCTAGGAGGGGTAGCTAATACTAGAGAAGAGAGAGCGAGGATTCAAAAAGATATAAACTGGAGCAGTGGGCAGCGACTAACAGAATGGATTTTAACAGGGAAAAATGCAAAGTACTACATCTGGGCAATAAAATTGAAAAAAAGCATATACTGAATGGGAGGAATAGGGCAAAGCAACAGCACATGTGAAAAAGACTTGGGTATACTAATAGATCACAGACTGAACACGAGTCAGTGTGATGCAGCAGTAAAAAAGGCAAATACAATTCTGGGATGTATTAACAGAAGCATACAGTCTAGATCACATTAAGTCGTTATTGCCCTCTACTCCTCTTTGGTCAGACCTCATCTGGAATACTGTGTCCAGTTTTGGGGACCACATTTTAAAAAATACATCAACAAATTGGAGCAAGTTCAGAGAAGAGCGACCAGAATGGTGACCGGTCTGCAAACCATGTCCTATGAGGAACGGTTACAGGATTTGGGAATGTTTAGCTTGCAGAAAAGAAGACTGAGAGGAGACTTAATAGCTGTCTACAAATATCTCAAGGGCTGTCACATTGTAGAAGGATCATCTTTATTCTCATTTGCACAAGGAAAGACTAGAAGCAATGGGATGAAACTGAATAGGAGACACAAATTAGATATTAGAAAAAACTTTTTTGAGAGTTAGGGTGATCAATGAGTGGAACAGGCTGACACGAGAGGTGGAGAGTACTCCTTCAATGGGAGTTTTCAAACAGCCTGGACATCTGTCTGGGATGATTTAGTGAATCCTGCTGAAACAATTATGTGGGTACTAAGGAATCTGATTGCATGTGATAAAGTGAATCTGAGACCAACGCTGATATAAATAAGTATGTTAAAGAAATGAACAAAACTAACAGAGCACTTCCTGCAATTGTAACAAAAGCACAGCACAATATAGAAATTTTCAATAACTGAATAGCTGGGTGTGGCCGCTAACACGAATAAGTCCAACAATAATATGACGCAGGAGTGCACAAAGCACCAAACGTAGGAGTCCAGCCGTAATATACAAGAGAAAGCACTCGGCACTTAACGAGAAAGTCCAGCAATAATGTGAGTGTGTGAGTGTGCATGCACACGGCACTTAAGTGTAGAAATCCAGCAATCATATGGGTGAAAATACACATGTTACTTAACGTAGGAGTAGAGCAATACACAGGTGAAGAGTTAAAGGAGGTCACTATTTATACCTTTTGGGCTGAAAAGTTCCGCACTGCAGCCCACACCACCCCAGTCCAAGCAGAGATAGTGATGTCAGAATTCCTACTGACCACAGCAGTTGCAGAGGCGAGTAGCTCCTCTCTCAAAACAATAGTTAACCATGGACAGGATCAGTGAGATGCAGAGGACTGAAGGTAACAGACTTGGAGAGGCAGAACACAGAGTAACGAGCAGCAGCTAGTTCACCAGCAAACTGGCAGAAGCTCAGGAGCCAACAGCACAAGATACTCAGGCAAGGAGGGGATCTCCTGACACAGACTAAAGTAGCAGAACAGACAGGAAGTTCAGGGTCAGGGCGAAGTACCAGACTCCATCTTGGACAAGGGTGACACAGGCTCCAAGGAACCTCCGGAATACTTACATTATTCCCACCTTAGAAGCGGTCTCAGGACGATCCAGGACCAGGTTTCTCAGGATATTTCGGGTAGAATAAAGCAATCTTTTGAGGAGCACAGATATTACTTACAGGCTCCCACAATTTCTCCTTAGACGGATATCCCTGCCACTTAATGAGGTACTGAGGCTGATTCCTACGGATCCTATAGTCCAGAATTTTTTCCACAACAAATTGTTCTTGTCCGTCCACCAACACAGGCTACGGAGGCGTAATATGACCCTGAAAAGTGTTCAGAGACACTGGTTTTAATAGGGAGACATGAAACACCGGGTGTGCCTTCATGGTCCTTTGTAGCTTCAGACGACAGGCAACGGAACTCACGATCCCAGAGATCTTGAATGGGCCGATGAATTTTTGTCCCAGTTTCTGTGATGGAACATTCAATCTCAAATTTTTTGTGGACAATCACACAGAGTCCCCTACCTTGAACATAGGTGCAGGCCTCTGAAACCTATCGGCAGATCTCTTATATCTCTCTTGCGCAGTAGACAGCGATTCCTTCAGTTTCCAGATTCTGTCTCATTGCCGACAACCTCTCATGAACTGCAGGCATTGGTGCATCAACCAGGGATCTTGGAAGAATACTGGGATGATAACCCAGTTTGGCAAAGAAGGGTGTTGTTTCCTTAGTAGATGCGGTCTGTGAGTTGTAACAAAATTCAGCTAACGGAAGCAACTCCAACCAGTCGTCTTGTGAATGACTAATACAGCATCGAAGATACTGTTCTAGTATCTGATTAGTCCACTCTGTCTGCCCAATAGTCTGAGTATGATATGCAGAAGACAGACAAATATTAACACCAAGCGCAGAACAGAAACACTTCAGGAACCTGTACGTAAACTGCACTCCCTGATCAGAAATGATTTCATCCGGAATTCCATGCAGCCGGAACACATTATGAATGACCAGATCTACCGTCTCCTTGGCTGAGGGAAGGACAGTGCAAGGAATTAAGTGGGCAGCTTTCGTAAGGCGATCTATTACCACCAGAATATAATTTTTTCAGTCACCCATGATGGCACCACAAAAGAGAGGGATCCGCTCTTTAAGGACAGGGAACCTTCAACATAAGAAGGCGGCTCCTCTCCCTGCATCAGTTGGTTTCATGTCCTTGATGGGAATCCTCGAGATGAAATCTTGGAAGACAGAAGAGAATGCCTGAGCCGGATGGGGTTGGCAGTTAGAGTTCTGCTGCATCAGTCACCAGGTGCCGGTAGTGCCTCGGAGGCCACGTTATGTGCCCTCCCTGAGCAGGTGTGAGGAGGTGTTATGCCAGGCTACGCAGCCCGAGGACACATCGGTGTCCGGGTGAATTTCATTGAAGAGGATGCCTGGGCCGGTCACCTTGCAGTGGAGGTGAGCTGCTATGACTGCAGCCAGTGCTTCGGTAGTGCCACGGAGGCCAGGGGCTCCCTGCCCTCCCTGAGCGGTTTAAACAGCATGGAGGTGAGTGGTGCACACGCCGAAGATCTGGGCTCACCCTGATCCCTGGAGGTGAAGCTCATCATAGCCGGGATCCTCCGCTGTGCAGCTGGCGGCGGCATTATCCGGCATTGTCAGCAAGTGCAACGATGGTACAGGAGTGCGCACCGGAAGTGGAGAAGGCGCGCAACGGAAGTGCAATTCCGGGGTGCGCGCGGACGCTCTGGGTGAAGGCGCGCTATGATGACGCGCAGATTTAGGACACCGGAAGGGGCAACACCTTTCTGGAAAGTCATTGGTTCTTGGAGATATTTAAGCTGGCAATCATAGAGGTTTTCTCACCGGAGCACCTACAGCCACAGCAGCAAGAGTTTCCCCAGAAATCGGAAAAGCACCTGTCACGCTCTCAAGAGAGGAAAAAGCAGGATCCCCAGCAGCCGCGCCCCAGCAGCAGTGGGGGCCGCTCAGGCAGTGTATGGGCGGATCACCATGGCTCTAGGAAGGAGGAGTCCATAGTCTCTGGAGGAGACATTGCGGACATCATTCATCCTCTGGATCTGGTACCCGAATGAAACATCCAAGTGGTGAGTGATCTTCGAAAAAGTACAGTACGCTAACGTCTGGTTTTCTTTCACTCTTCCTGTCTCCCTCCTTCTCTTTTTTTTGGTGGGGCGGAGAGCAGCGGGTCCTTAGAAAGAGTAAGACCAAACTGAAAAAAATAAGGAGTGTCCCCTATGTAAACGACAACTAGGAGCATTCTGGGATAAGAAGTTATGTCAGGACTGTGTAGACAGGACCATTGCAGAAGGAGTCTCCTACATTCTCGGCAAATCGGAGATCCTTAATCCAGTCAAGTCCGTAGGTCAGTCAGTGCACTGCAGGCCCCGGCAGACAGTGACAGTAGGGGGAGAGACAGATCCAGCACCTCTTTTGCATCGCAGGAGGAATTCACAGTTTCAGAGCCGGGGACTCGGATCAGACACAGTACTCTGATAGCATCTCTGAGGAAGAGATTAGTTTTCCAGTAGAGGCTACGGCCAAATTAATAAAGGCAGTTCGGTCCACTATGAGGTTAATGGATGAGAGGACTAAGAGGTTGGCTCAGGACCTCATGTTTGACAGCCTACAAAAGAAGAAATGTAGAGCCTTCCCTATCAATGAGCAATTACAGAGCCTCATTAAAAAAAAGAATGAGAGAAATCGGATAAGAAGCCACAGGGACTTAGCTCCCGTAAGAGGAATTATCCATTTGATGAGGAGGCGCCTTCTTCCTGGGATAAGGCACCGAGGCTGGACGTATCAATCTCTAAGATCTCAAGACAGTCTTCTCTCCCGTTCGAGGACATGGGGTCCCTAAAGGAGCCATTAGGTAGGAAAACAGATAGTTTCCTTAAAACAGCCTGGGGCATTAAGGCCGGCCATTTCAGCCACTTGTATGGCTAGATCCCTAAAAGTTTGTCTGGATAATCTTGAGGATTAACTAGAACAGCGAGTCTCAAGAGAAGCTATTTTAGAGGCGGTTACCAACATTAAAGCGGCAGTGGTTTTTTTAGCAGACGCCTCAGCAGTTTCTGCAAGATTAGCAGCCAGATCAGCGGCACTTGCCAACTCAGGACGTTGGGAGGTTTGGCTGAAATTCTTTGTGAAGGAAAATTCTTTTTTGGGCCGGCGCTGGACGAGTTACTGGAGTAGGCAGGAGATAAGAAAGGATTTCCGAAGCCGCCCTTTCCATCCTTTTGGCGATCCTTTCGGAGGGGGTCCCAGAACCAGGGGGCAGCCTGTTATGTTTCGGTAGCTGAGGAGAAAAAGCAAAAATAGCCAAAGTAGCAATACACCAGAGAGGCTGGAAACTACTGGGTTGCAGAACCCTAAACTAACCGCAACACTAGAAGTAGCCGGGGAGCGTACCTACGGTGATCCTAGACGCCTCATCACAGCCGGAGAGATAGCTACACCTAAAGACAGAAAGATGAAAGCTATCTACCCCGTAGCAGAACCCCCAAAGAAATAGGAAGCCCCCAAACATGTAATGGCAGTTAGACAAGAAGAAAATACGAACACAGACAGAAAATAGAATGAGCAAACGCTGGGGCCAAATACTGTCTAGATAGAAAAGTATAGGAAAGAATTCTGACTGCAACCCAAAAAACCCTGAGAAAAATACCAACACTTCTGATTAACAAAAAAACCTGAGATCACACGATCTCTACCACCTAAATCAGATCTCTGGTGTAACACACAGCAATTCAGCAAATAAAAAGTGACACAGGAACAGAGCAAAGGTGCAAACAAAACTGAGCACAAATGCAGCGCCAGATCACAAAAGGGGACCAGGCTGAAGTCCACTGTTAGGCAGCAAACCAGCAAGGAAAATCCAACCAGAGGAAAAAAACACAGCAAGTCACTTATCTGAATGGAAGCAGGAATGCAAGCTGAGCTCCAACCAAGATCTGGAAGAACAATTGATTACCGGCAAGGCTGATGGGAGTTAAGGTCACTTATATCAGACCATTCGGACCCAGCTGACAGCCATTCAGCAATTGGTTCATTACCCTCAGCAACCACCGGAGGGAGCCCCAGCTCCGAAGTCGCCTCCAACATATTCACAACAGCAGCCATAAAGAGAGCGAGACAGACCTGACAAGCAGTCCAGAGGAGGGAAAGGCTTCTATTTTGGCAAACCCACCAGAGACACCAAGAAACCCTCCCAATAACTTATTTTCCCAGGTAGGAGGGAGGCTTTCTCATTTCCTCCTGGCCTGCTAAGCGATTTTATCCAGTGCCTGGATTCGGCAGATTGTGGGATCAGGTCTAAAGTTGAGCTTTCGCAGTCTGCCGCCTCAGAGGTACATACAGACACCCGTACAACCATCACAAGAGAAACAATGGGACCTGGAAGAAGAGGTGGTATCGTTATTAGAGAAGCATGTACTGGAAGAAGTTCCTGTGGGTTAAAGGGAGAAGGGGTTTATTCCCCCCATTCATGATTAAAAAACCGGACGACTCCTGGAGGACCATTATAAAACTGAGAGGTCCGAACAGCTTTTTGATAGTCCCTTCATTCAAAACGGAGTCAGTAAGATCAGTGGTGAAAGTTCTCTTCTGTTGTGAATGGGTTTGAGATGAGTTCTGAGCAGAGGCTTCCTCTGGTGGTTACAAGCGGTGCTGGTCTGTCCAGTGAAGATTGTGAGGACTGGGAATCAGGTGTTACTGACTGGTCTTATATAAGGGAGTCACCTTCCCATCAGGGTTGCCGGTGATCAATTGTTCTGGTCTGAATCCTTGATTCCAGTTTCCCTTGTAGCCTGCTGTGTCGTGTCTGCATCTCCTGCTAACAGATAAGACATTTTCTTCTTTTTGTTTCTGTGCTATATTTTTGCATTTTGTCCTGCACTTCTGTGGGGGCCTTCAGGGTCCCCTCCGGGGGCTTTTGCCCTCTCAGTTTAGTTCAGCCACTGATGTTTGTACTTTTGCTTTTTCCAGTTTTTTCAGTGGCTGCTGTTTTGATTTTGTTACACCAGAGAACTAATTTAGGTGGTAGAGGTCGTGTGATCTCAGGTGTTTTTGAAATTAGTAGAGTTGGTGCTTTTCAGGGTTTTCTGGGATTGCAGTAAGTACCCTTCCTATCCTTTTCTATTTAGTTAGTTTGGGCCCCAGCGTTTGCTCATACTATTTTCTTTCTGTGTCAGTATTTCATCTTGTCTAACCGCCATTACATGTTTGGGGGCTTTCTATTATCTTTGGGGTTCTGCTCCGGGGCAGATAGCTTTCCTATTTCTATCTTTAGGTGTAGTTAGTTTCTCAGGCTGTGACGAGGCGTCTAGGACCAACGTAGGAACGCTCCACGGCTGCCTCTAGTTGTGGTGGTTAGTCAGGGTACTGCAATCTCATAGATTCCAACTGCTCTGGTGTATTGCCTTTTTTACCTGCACTCCTCAGCTACCAAATCACAACAGTACCCCCCCCTTGAGGAGGGGTCACCGAACCCTCATTTGAGCAACCAGGTCAGTCAGGATGAGTTCTATGATACGCACGGATAAGTCTCCTAGCATGGATGTCCGAAGCAAACACCCTGTAAGGTTCTTTGTACATGTTCTTGAAACTCAGTTTTCCGTCAGCCATTTTGCTTTCTGTCTTACTGCAGCTATCTTGCCCTCAGTCATATGGAGTTTTCAGCTTTCATGTTTCCCTACCTGATTCTCTCCCTCTTGCTTCTTAAGCAGCCACAGCTGAGCAATCAGTGCTTCAGAATCTAGCCTGCAGTGAACCTGTGACCTGACTCCTGGAAGCCTTGGACTATGTACTCCAGCTATTCCTACTGAGGAACTCTGAACACTTGTGGACTCTGGAATCCTGCTTTTTGAAAGATCCACGTTTGCATGGACTTACGGTAACAGAGAAGAAGATCCTGAACTTGTTGTGGAGAGTGATTGCTGAGCTTAAGTTACTCTGGCCTGCTGTGTCTCCTGCTTCTGTATCTGCAAACTGTGTGACTATTTTTGCCACTTGTATGAAGTAATACAAGATCTTCTATATCAAACCTGTGTCTCATGTATTTTCATCGCACCCAAGCACAAGACGCTATATGAACTGTACTACATACATTACAAGATTCTGAAGCCAAAACGTTAGTGTCTGCTGGGTCTGGGAAGGCTGTGTCTGCTGTAACTGTGGATATCAGACGTCCAGTTGTACTTTCTGTGATGACAGTGGTTGTGACTTCTCACAACCATTCCAGGTGAGCAATTCCCTTAAGTTTTTTTTCTGCAGTGTTACCACAGGTAAACACTATTGTTTTTTTTTTTTTTCTCTTCCCTCTTTTGTGTCTGCTGTAACTGTGGATATCAGATGTCCGGTTGAACTTTCTGTGATGATAGTGGTTGTGACTTCTCACAACCATTCCAGGTGAGCAGTTCCCTTAATTTTTTTTTTCTCTCTGCAGTGTTACCACAGGTAAACATTATTGTTTTTTTTTCTTTTCTCCTCTCCTTCCAGTACTCCTGTCTTAAAAGATCTGGAAAATGGAGGCCCGCATAAAGGAACTTTGCGGAGTGACTGATAATATCCTTGCAGATTTACAGACTATAAAAACCCGTTTTACAAACCTACAGGACCTCACTAATCACAATTTGCAAGTGTTTGGACAGACTGCCCAGGATTTGCGAGCCAGGATTGAGGTTCTAGAGGAGCGAGTCCAGGCTCCTGCCGTAGCCCCAAGTTCTGGGATTCCCAAGTTGCCCCCTTTTCGTTTTGGCGGTGAACGTGAAAAATTCAGGGGATTTATTAACCAATGCAATTGTTTTTTTCTGCACATGCTTCACAATTTCCCACTGAACGATCTAAAGTGCTTACTATAATTATGTTACTTACCAACAAGGCTTTGATGTGGACAAACCCTCTGATTGAGACTGAGGATGAATGTTTGGATCATCTTGATGCTTTCATTTCAGCCATGGGGCAGGTGTTTGATGACCCCAATCGAGGTGCAACAGCTGAAGCAGCCATGTTAACTTTGCGCCAAGGTAAGCACTCGGTAGCCGAATATGCCTTGGATTTCAGGAGATGGGCCCTTGATACCACCTGGGACAGTTCCGCCAAAAAATCTATTTTTCGAAAGGGGTTGTCTCCACTAATTAAGGATGAACTTGCTCGTGCCGACCCTCCCACTGCGTTAGGTGACTTTATTAACTACTGCATCCGTATTGATCTCGCCTGACTGAACGCAGGCAAGAGAGATGGTTCGAAAGCAATCGTACTAACCTTTTCCTACCTTCCTCTCCAGCTAAGGAACCTTTGAGTAGGATCACACGGGAACCTGAACCTGAACCCATGCAGGTAGACTCTTTACAAAGACGGGTTAGTGATGCACGCAAGGAAAATCGTTTTAAGGAAAATCTATGTTTCTATTGTGGTAAGTCAGGGCACTTCATTATAAACTGCCCCAGCCGTTCTCGTAAGACTACTGCAGCACTCATTCACTGTGAGTGTTGCGAGAGGAGATCTGTCAGGTCCGAGCCTCAGGCTCCAGAGAGATCTGCAGCAACAGATCTTGATTTCTCGGACTTAAACTCCGTTACTTCTGAGGACGATGACTGTGTAAACGCTGCAATTTTTCAAGTTTCCTCAGCGGTGTCCCAGCTGAGTTGTAGGAAAAACAATTCTCATTGCTTCCTTTCCATCAAACTCTGGGTTAACTCAGTCTGGGTGTCTAGCTCTGCTATGATCGACTCAGGGGCAAGTGGGAATTTTATGGATGTCTCCTTTGCTCTGAAACAGGGGATACGTTCAGTGAAGAAGGCTACTCCAGTACAGATGGAAACTGTGGATGGCTCCCTGCTGACCTCTGGACCAGTGGATCAGGAAACGGAGCCTTTGAGGGTCCTTATGGGTAAAGATCATCAAGAGAAACTGTCCTTTATGCTTATCTCTTTTCCCCACTTTCCCATTATTCTAGGGCTACCATGGCTGCAGGCTCAGAACCCTACCATTAACTGGGAGACCAAGGAATTACACTTTCCAGAGAAACAGATGAGTCCAGAAGTTTCAGCTTGCTCTGTTCCTAAAGGAACCATGTCAGTCCCTGAACTACCAGCTGTATACCAGGACTATGTGGATTTATGTGACAAGAAGAACGCTGACCAGCTTCCCCCTCACCGTCCATATGATTGTCCAATTGAATTATTGCCTGGAGCAGAGATACCTTTTGGTAAGATCTACCCCCTGGCGGGGCCTGAGCTACAGGCTTTAAAGGATTACATAGACGAAAATCTAGCCAAGGGCTTCATACGCCCCTCTTCATCTCCTGCAGGTGCACCCATCTTCTTTGTGAAGAAGAAAGATGGATCTCTGAGACCCTGCGTAGTATACTATAGGGAACTCAATAAGGTTACTATTAGAAACCGTTATCCATTGCCTTTAATCCCTGAGTTATTGGAGAGAGTGCGGCATGCCAAAATTTTCTCTAAATTGGATCTCCGTGGGGCCTATAACTTGGTCCGTATTAGACCTGGGGATGAATGGAAGACTGCATTCAGGTCACGCTATGGACACTTTGAATATCTAGTTATGCCTTTTGGTCTGAGTACCGCCCCAGCCACTTTCCAACACTTGGTGAATGACATCTTCAGGGATCTCCTAGATACATTCGTGGTGATTTATTTGGATGATATTCTAATTTTTTCTAACTCCACAGAGGAACATCATGGACATGTGAGAATGGTCTTGGAACATCTAAGACAAAACCATCTTTACATCAAACTTGAAAAGTGTGAATTCCATAGGACCGAAATTCAATTTCTGGGGTATGTACTGTCTACACAAGGAATTAGTATGGATGGAAGTAAGACCCAAGCCATCAAGGATTGGCCAAGTCCTAGAAATGTGAAGGAGGTGCAGCGCTTCATCGGGTTTGCCAATTTCTATAGACGTTTCATTAGGAATTTCTCTGAGGTAGTGTCACCTATCACCCAACTTACCCGGAAAGAGTCTAGGTTCTCCTGGACTCCCCAAGCCCAGGAAGCATTTTCTCGTCTAAAAGATAAATTTACCACCGCACCTATCTTGGTACATCCCAACCCTGAACTTGCCTTCATAATAGAGGTGGATGCTTCAGATTGTGCCGTTGGAGCTATACTCTCTCAGAGAACAGGTGAGAAGAATGTCTTGCATCCCTGTGCCTTCTTTTCCCAGCAGTTGTCTTCGGCTGAGAGGAACTACGATGTGGGCAATAGAGAGTTGTTGGCCATTATTGCCGCCTTCAAAGAATGGAGACACCTTCTTCAGGGAGCTGCACAGCAAATAGTCGTCCTGACAGACCATCGTAACCTTGAATTTATCAGGTCGGCTAAGTGCCTGACTCCTCGCCAGGCTCGCTGGAATCTTTTCTTAAACCAATTTAATTTTGTCATTTCTTATAGACCAGGATCGCGCAATGGAAAGGCTGATGCACTCTCTAGGATTCATTCAGCAGAGACCCGTCCACTTGTTCCTCCTAAGACTATTCTTCCTGACTCTAGATTCCTGGGAGTGATTCATAATCAAGACCTACTTAAGGACATCAAGGAAGCATACCATGCGGATTCCTTTTGGCACAACCCCCAAGGGACGTAAGTCTTGTCTTTAAGAATGGTGTGTGGATTCTGGGACAACGTCTGTATATTCCTGAAACAGTCAGATTGAGAGTATTGCAACTCATTCACGATTCCAAGATAGCTGGGCATAGAGGAATTCTAAAGACACAGGAATTTCTTTCTCGTTTCTTTTGGTGGCCCACTTGCAGGAAGGATGTTTTAAACTATGTCACTTCATGTGAAGTCTGTGCAAGATGCAAAACACCTCGCTCCTCACCAACTGGTCTGTTACAACCTCTTCCCACCCCGTCCCGCCCGTGGCGATCCATTTCTATGGACTTCATTGTGGAGTTACCAACCTCTCAAGGGAAAAACACCATTCTAGTGGTGGTTGATCGTTTAACAAAGGCAGCTCATTTTATTCCTTGTGTCGGCTTACCCACTGCAAAACAGACATCAGATTTGATGATTAAAGATGTGTTTCGCTTACATGGAGTACCGGATGAGGTTATTTCGGATCGAGGGGTGCAATTCACTTCAAGGTTTTGGCAAAATTTCTGTGCAGCATTGGACATTAAAGTAAACCTTTCTTCTGCTTTTCATCCTCAGACTAATGGACAGACGGAACGAACCAATCAGACCCTGGAGCAGTATCTTCGCTGCTTTATCTGCCACCTACAGGATGATTGGGTGGATCTACTTCCACTGGCTGAGTTCTCTTATAACAACTCTCAGAGCGCCTCCACTAAGCAGTCTCCTTTTTACTCCAATTTAGGTTATCATCCTAATATTCTTCCTCGATTTCCCATAGAAACGCCTTTGCCAGCAGTGGCTGAAAGAATCACGTCTTTACAAAAGAATATGGATCTTCTAAAGGGAAATCTGGAATTGGCTCAGGAAAGGTACAAGAAAGCCGCAGATAAATTTCGTAAACCTGCACCAGTTTTCAAGGTAGGAGACCTGGTCTGGCTGTCAACCAGAAATCTTAAGTTAAGGATTCCATCGTCTAAGTTGGGACATAAGTACATTGGACCCTATAAAATCAGTAAAATTATAAGTGCCGTTGCTTGTCGTCTTCAACTGCCTAGAACTATGAGAATCCACCCTGTCTTTCATGTATCCCTACTAAAGGCTGCAACACCCAATACGTTTCCTGGACGTTCTTCTCCTTGCCCTGACCCAGTGCTAGTCGATGGTCAGGAAGAATTTGTGGTGGAAAGAATTCTAGATTCCAGGTTATACAGGAATCAGTTACAATATTTGATTAAATGGCAGGGCTACCCAGTGGAGGACAACTCATGGGAACCAGTCAATAACTTTAATGCTCCTCGTTTGCTCCGCCAGTTTCATCAGAGGTACCCAGACAAGCCTGGTCTGAGGCCATCCGGAGGTTGTCCCTAAGGGGGGAGTAATGTAAGGTTCTTTGTACATGTTCTTGAAACTCAGTTTTCCGTCAGCCATTTTGCTTTCTGTCTTACTGCAGCTATCTTGCCCTCAGTCAATATGGAGTTTCCAGCTTTCATGTTCCCGCCCTGATTCTCTCCCTCTTGCTTCTTAAGCAGCCACAGCTGAGCAATCAGTGCTTCAAAATCTAGCCTGCAGTGAACCTGTGACCTGACTCCTGGAAGCCTTGGACTATGTACTCCAGCTATTCCTACTGAGGAACTCTGAACACTTGTGGACTCTGGAACCCTGCTTTTTGAAAGATCCATGTTTGCATGGACTTACGGTAACAGAGAAGAAGATCCTGAACCTGTTGTGGAGAGTGATTGCTGAGCTTAAGTTACTCTGGCCTGCTGTGTCTCCTGCTTCTGTATCTGCAAACTGTGTGACTATTTTTGCCACTTGTATGAAGTAATACAAGACCTTCTATATCAAACCTGTGTCTCATGTATTTTCATGCACCCAAGCACAAGACGCTATATGAACTGTACTACATACATTACACACCCAAGAATTGTCTTCCTGACCATAACCTCTCCATTTGACCAAATGGAATGACGACGCTTTGGCAGCCCTTTTCCGGAAGGGTCTGTCGGATAATGTAAAGGATGTTATGGTGGGATTCTCTGTCCCCTCTGGTCTCAATGATTCTATGTCATTAGCGATTCAAATTGACAGACGTTTGCGTGAGCGGAGAAGTATGCGTGGAATGGTGTTGCCTTGTGAACCAGCTTCTGAACCCATGCAGTGTGATAGAGTGGTGTCTGGGGCACAGCGTCATGAGTTTCGAAAGCGCAATGGGTTATGTTTCTACTGTGGTGATGCCTCTCATGCTATTTCAGTCTGCCCTAAGCGGGGAAGACGTTTTGCACGCTCAGTTGTCTTGGGTAGTGTTCAGACTAAGTTTTTATTAACTGTCACTCTGATATGCTCTCTGTCCTCATTTTCTGCTCAGGCTTTCGTTGATTCTGGAGCAGCTATTAACTTGATGGATTATGATTTTGCTAAACGTTGTGGGTTTCCCTTGATACCCCTACAGAAGTCTATTCCCCTACTGGGGATCGATTCTACCCCTTTGGCTGAGAATAAACCCAGTTTTCTACTCAGGTGATAATGAGGGTTGAACCTGATCACCAGGAGTGCTGCAAATTTTTGGTTCTGTATAATCTGCATGACATTATCGTGCTGGGTTTCCCTTGGTTACAGTCTCATAATCCTGTTTTGGATTGGAAATCTGTGTCTGTAACCAGTTGGGGTTGCCAATGTGTTAATACCAACACTCCTGTTTTTTCTGCCTCCCCCCAGGCTCAGGATGTTCCTGACTTTTTGATTGATTTTTCTGATGTGTTTAGCGAAAGTAAATCTGCATCCTTGCCTCCCCATAGGAGCTATGACTGCGCTATTGAATTAGTGCCGGGTAGTAAATTCCCTAAAGGTCGCCTTTTTAACTTGTCTGTACCTGAACATGACGCTATGCGGTCTTATATCAAGGAATCATTGGAGAAGGGTCATATCAGACCATCCTCTTCACCCTTAGGTGCGGTTTTTTCTTTGTGGCCAAAAAGGATGGTTCATTAAGGCCGTGTATTGATTATCGTCTCTTGAACAATATTACTGTGAAATATCAATACCCGTTACCCTTGATTTCTGACCTGTTTTCCAGGGTGAAAAACGCTACTTGGTTTACCAAGCTTGACGTATAACCTTATTCGCATTAAGCACGGGGATGAATGGAAGACGGCATTCAATACCCCTGAAGGGCATTTTGAGTACCTAGTGATGCCCTTTGGGCTCACTAATGCTCCTTCCGTCTTCCAGTCCTTCATGAATGACATTTTCAGGGATTTTGTGGATAAATTTCTGATTGTTTATTTGGATGATATCTTGATTTTTTCTAATGACTGGGACTCTCATGTGAAACATGTTCGAACTGTATTCCAGATTTTGAGAGAGAATGCTCTGTATGTGAAGGATCAAAGTGTCTTTTTGGCGTACAGAGGATCTCATTTCTGGGATTCATTTTGTCCCCATCTGTTATTGAAATGGACCCGGTCAAGGTTCAGGCCATCTGTGATTGGGTCCAACCTACATCATTAAAGGCTCTTCAGAGATTTTTGGGTTTTGCCAATTTTTATCGTAAATTTATTGGTAATTTCTCGGTTATTGTTAAACCATTAACTGATTTGACCAGAAAGGGTTCTGATGTGGTGAATTGGCCTCCTGAGGCAGTCTCTGCATTTCAGGAACTTAAGCAGAGATTCACTTCTGCTCCTGTTCTACGGCAGCCTGATGTTTCTCTGCCATTTCAGGTGGAGGTTGATGCCTCTGAAATTGGGGCAGGTGCCGTTTTGCCCCAAAAAGATCCAGAGACCTCTAAAAGTAACCCTTGTGCCTTTTTCTCTCGAAAATTTTCTCCTACTGAACGTAATTATGACGTGGGTAATCGGGAGTTATTGGCCATGAAGTGGGCTTTTGAAGAGTGGAGACATTGGCTGGAGGGAGCCAAATATCAGGTGGTGGTCCTTACGGACCATAAGAATCTGGTCTATCTGGAATCTACCAAGCGACTCAATCCTAGACAGGCCAGGTGGGCCTTGTTTTTCACACGTTTTAATTTTGTGGTTTCCTTTCTTCCTGGCACTAAGAATGTTAAGGCGGATGCCCTCTCGAGGAGTTTCCTTGCGGACTCTCCTGAGTTATCTGATCCTTCTGTTATTTTGAAAGAGGGTGTAGTTCTTTCCGCCATCTCGCCCAATTTGAGACTTGCTCTGGAGGGGTGTCAGGAGGATAGGCCCGAGTGCTGCCCTGTTGGAAAATTGTTTGTCCCGGACAGTGGAAAAAGAGTGTGATGTCTGAGATTCATTGTTCCGCATTGGCTGGGCATCCGGAATTTTTGGTACCAGAGACTTGGTTAGTCGGTCCTTTTGGTGGCCTACCTTGTCTCGTGATGTCAGGGAATTTGTGCAGTCCTGCGGGACTTGCTTTCACTCCCAGCCTTGCTCTCGCTCTAGTGGTTTGTTGATGCCATTGCCTGTGCCCAAGAGACCATGGACCCATATCTCTATGGATTTCATTTCCGACCTTCCTGTTTCTCAGAGAATGACCACCATCTGGGTAATTTGTGATAGGTTTTCCAAAATGATACATCTTGTGCCATTACCTAAGTTGCCTTCCTCCTCTGAATTGGTGCCGTTGTTCCTTCAGCACGTGGTTCGTTTACACGGCATTCCTGAGAACATTGTGTCTGACAGAGGAGTCCAGTTTGTTTCCAGATTTTGGAGGACTTTTTGTTCTAAACTGGGTGTTCAATTGTCTTTCTCCTCGGCATTTCATCCTCAGACCAATGGTCAAACTGAGAGAACAAACCAGACATTGGAGACTTATCTAAGATGCTTTGTGTCTGCTGATCAGGATGACTGGGTCTCTTTTTTGCCTTTGGCTGAGTTTGCTCTTAATAATAGGGCTAGCTCTGCCACTTTGATGTCTCCGTTTTTCTGTAATTCTTGGTTTCACCCTCGATTTTCTTCAGGACAGACGGAGGCTTCTGTCTGTCCAGGTGTTGACTCTGTTGTGGAGCATATGCAACAGATTTGGGACCAGGTAGTGGAGAGGTTGTCCCTCTCTCAGGAGAGGGCCCAGCGGTTTGCTAACTGGCATAGGACTGATGGTCCTCGGTTTAAAGTGGGGGACTTGGTCTGGTTGTCCTCAAAGAATATTCCTATGAGAGTAGCATCTCCTAAATTTAAGCCTAGGTTCATTGGACCTTATAAGATCATGGAGATTATTAATCCTGTTTCTTTTCGTTTGCTTCTTCCAGGGACATTTAAGATCCATAACGTGTTCCACAAGTCCTTGTTGAAGAGGTTTGTTGAGCCAGTGGTTCCTGCTGCTGTGCCTCCTGACCCTGTTTTGGTTGAGGGCAATCTGGAGTATGTGGTTGAGAAAATATTAGATTCTCGTTTTTCTAGACGGAAACTCCAGTATTTGGTTAAATGGAGAGGTTATGGTCAGGAAGACAATTCTTGGGTGTTTGCTTCGGACATCCATGCTAGGAGACTTATCCGTGCGTATCATAGAACTCATCCTGACCGACCTGGTTGCTCAAATGAGGGTTCGGTGACCCCTCCTCAAGGGGGGGGGGTACTGTTGTGAATGGGTTTGAGATGAGTTCTGAGCAGAGGCTTCCTCTGGTGGTTACAAGCGGTGCTGGTCTGTCCAGTGAAGATTGTGAGGACTGGGAATCAGGTGTTACTGACTGGTCTTATATAAGGGAGTCACCTTCCCATCAGGGTTTCCGGTGATCAATTGTTCTGGTCTGAATCCTTGATTCCAGTTTCCCTTGTAGCCTGCTGTGTCGTGTCTGCATCTCCTGCTAACAGATAAGACATTTTCTTCTTTTTGTTTTTGTGCTATATTTTTGCATTTTGTCCTGCACTTCTGTGGGGGCCTTCAGGGTCCCCTCCGGGGGCTTTTGCCCTCTCAGTTTAGTTCAGCCACTGATGTTTGTACTTTTGCTTTTTCCAGTTTTTTCAGTGGCTGCTGTTTTGATTTTGTTACACCAGAGAACTAATTTAGGTGGTAGAGGTCGTGTGATCTCAGGTGTTTTTGAAATTAGTAGAGTTGGTGCTTTTCAGGGTTTTCTGGGATTGCAGTAAGTACCCTTCCTATCCTTTTTTATTTAGTTAGTTTGGGCCCCAGCGTTTGCTCATACTATTTTCTTTCTGTGTCAGTATTTCATCTTGTCTAACCGCCATTACATGTTTGGGGGCTTTCTATTATCTTTGGGGTTCTGCTCCGGGGCAGATAGCTTTCCTATTTCTATCTTTAGGTGTAGTTAGTTTCTCAGGCTGTGACGAGGCGTCTAGGACCAACGTAGGAACGCTCCACGGCTGCCTCTAGTTGTGGTGGTTAGTCAGGGTACTGCAATCTCATAGATTCCAACTGCTCTGGTGTATTGCCTTTTTTACCTGCACTCCTCAGCTACCAAATCATAACACTCTTCCCACATTGTTACATGTCGGTCCTGGAACTCAAGGACGCATATTATCACGTCCCCATCTCGAGCAGGATCGGAGATTCCTCAGAGTAGCGGTACAAAGAAGATCTCAGGCCATTTCCAGTACAGAGCTCTACCCTTCTGGTTAGCAGTAGCCCCTCAGGTATTCACTAAGCTGATTTCAGAAGTCGTTGCCCACCTTCAGAAAGGACATTTTAGTAATACCGTATCTGGATGATTTTTTGATTTTAGGAAATTCATTTCTTCACTGTCAGGAACAGGTCAGGACAGTCATGAATACTTTAGAGACTCTCGGGTGGCAGTTGAATCTACAAAAGTCCAGATTGAAACAAATGACAGTACAGATCTTCTTGGGTGTTTTATTAGACTCGGTGAAGCAGGAATGTCGACTCCCGGAGGAAAAAATCAAACAGCTAATCTTATCAATAAAGAAGCCAAGATGACCCTCAGGAGAGCGATGTCACTGTTGGGGTCTCTAACCGCGTTTATACCAGCAGTGAAGTGGGCTCAGTTCCATGCAAGGGAGCTGCAGTGGTGTGTACTAGAAAACAAGCTAATTCTACAGGGTCACTTAGAGAGAAAGCTTATTCTCCCAGAGACAGTGGTCCGATCACTCAGTTGGTGGTTGCAGATGGAGTTAGTTCCAAGAGGGGTACCCTGGGTATGCAGAGCATCCAAAATAGTCACAACGGACGCCAGTCCCTGGGGATGGGGGCCCACCTAGACACCCTGTGGCTTCAGAATCCCTGGTCTCAGGAGGAAAGGGGCCCATCATCAAACGTCTGAGAGCTTCTAGCTGTTGAAAGGGCACTGAAGGGGCTGCTACCACATCTACAGAGACAAGTGAGGGTTTTGTCAGACAAACGATGGTAGTCTACATAAATCACCAAGGAGGCACTTATTCTCGTCCACTAATAGAAATAGCAGAGAGGATTTTATTACTGGCAGAAGATCACTTCCTCTCATTATCGGCCCTGCATATCCGAGGAATAGACAATTTAAAATCAAACCAGTTAAGACAAGGAAAATGGTCCCTAAAGAGGTCAGTGTTCAACCAGATTGTGGACATGTGGGGCCGGCCCCAAATAGACCTCTTTGCTTCAAGGAGCAACAGAAGGGTCCATAAATTTTGCTCCTTAAACCCAGCAGTCCGTATGCAGTAGATGCCTTCAGGATAGAGTGGACACCAGGGCTCCTCTATGCCTTCCCTCCAATATGCCTCATACCTTCGGTATTAAGAAAGATCAGAGAAGACAGCCAGAGTAATTTTAATAGCTCCATTTTGGCCAAAGAGGCCATGGTTCTACTGGCTAAGGACAATGTCTGTGACGGATCCATGGGTCCTCCTGGAGGACAAAGATCTTCTGGCACGGGGACCCTTCCTTCATCCTCGGATGTCCGGGCTGCATTTAACAGTCTAGAATTTGAGAGGGCACTTCTAGAGGGGACGGGTTTCTCGGCAGGGTTAGTCTCCACCCTGCTTAGTAGCAAGAAGCTGGAAACCACTAGAATTTATGGGAGAATCTGGAAACATATTTTATCCTTCTCAAAGTACAAGTTTCAGCTCAGGCAGCCTTGTATAATTATGACCTGGCGAATGATAGATGGATGGCCAGGTTCATTAGGGCCTGTAGCAGGGCAAACTCTGTTCTATCTCCACCTCCTCCTTGGGATCTGAATTTAGTTCTATCAGCTCTAGCAGAGAGTCCCTTTGAGCCATTAGACTCTATTTCAGAAAGGGTACTTTCATTTAAGACAGCCTTATTAGTTGCACTCACTTCAGCCGGTAGGGTAGGTGATTTGCAGACCTTATCAGAAGACACTCCCTACACTCAGGTCATGGATGATAGAATAGTGTTGAGGTTAGACCCAGCTTACCTCCCCAAAGTGGTATCAAGGTTCCAAAGAACTCAGGAAATAATCCTTCCATCATTTTGTTTTAACCCGAGCAACCAGAAAGAAGAGAGGAATCATTGCCCGGATATTAGGCGGTGTCTCCTCCGTTATTTAGAGGCAACAAAAGCCCTGGAGGAAGCAGAGAGCCTTATTTGTCTCTTTTCAGGGGTCGAGGAAGGGCCTTAGGTTGTCCAGACTATAGCAAGATAGGTGAGAGAGGCCATAAAGCTAGCTTATGTTAGTGCAGGCAGAGCTATTTCTGAAGGCAACATCCTGGTCGGAGAGAGCAGATGCCTCCATCGACCAAATTTGTAAGGCGGCCACTTGTTCCTCTCCTCCTAATTTCTTCAGACAGTATAGATTAGATCTGTCTACTTCCTCTGACCTCACATTCGGGAGAGGAGTGCTACAGGCTGTGGTCCCTCCCTAAAAAACTGCAAGCCTCTGTAATTCTCTTGTGGTGCCGTAATGGGTGACTGAAAAACATGGGTATTACTTACCTGGTGTGGAGAAACCGGGTCAGTGGGTGCTCTTGTCTGCTGGCCTGGCTGCCGTTAGAAAGACTGCATGGACCAGGGCTCGTACCACTCAACGCCCACTCTATCTCCCCGTGGACGCATACTACACAGACAACGCAGGGTTAGGGTAAAACAGTGTGGCAATGCTTTATTGAACCACAACACCATATAGCAAACAGAACATTCCCAGCAATTACCCCCAAGATGGTGCACATTGCAAGGTCTCGCCCTTCAGCTGTCTTGCCAAGATGATGGTATATATATGTCAGAGCTCCCAGGGTCGATATTCCACCTGTGGTACACACAGAGAGGAGGTACGACAAGCGTAGGGAGATGACCGAGAATAGTCCTGTGTTATTTCAGCCGAGTCCGAAGTACCCTCAGCTGACCCTCAAGAGTGACACCAGCCAGAAGAAAAGAAGTCTCTTTTATACTCGAGGCAGGTGATCTATTTTTAGATTTACCCAGTGTGCTTCAGTTTATCCTCACAGCCTTTCCCTATCTACCTTCAAAGTCAAGAAACTGGTTATAGAATACAATACACAATTAGCATATCAGCTCACAATAAACACAGATAAACACCCACTATGTACAAGTCACTATTAGACTTACACAGTATGTTAAATAGTATATTAGCTTGCAAGACTGTTTTCTTGACCCACCAGACATAAACACTTAAATCCACAAGCCAATATACAGATCAAAAGTCAATTCTTGTGGGTTTACAAAAACATGGTTGTCTTGGAAATTAAGATTCAATCTGGTTTCTTCACATTGCACCCCATCTTAATTAACCAGACATGATAGGCTTCCGGTCATCCTTCTCTACTTATCGGGACAGTCCATCGGTGTTTCCATGATCTTTGCCCTTTTTATGGGAGGCAGAAAAATTATAGGACTGTAAGGCCAGACTCCATTGGAGTAAACGTCCATTGTCCCCAGCAGCCAGATTTAGCCAACTTAGCGGATTATGGTCAGTGATGACTGTGAATTCCTTGCCGTAGAGGTAGGGCTGCAGTTTCTTTAAGGCCCAGATTATGGCCAAGCATTCTTTTTCTATTGTGGCGTATGCTTTCTCCCGGTCCAACAGTTTCCGGGAAACGTAAGCTACCTGGTGTTCTTGACCATCGTCCCCCACTTGACTGACTACAGCTCCCAATCCGGTGTGCGATGCGTCTGTTTGGACAATGAACCAGCGGCGGAAGTTAAGAGCAGTCAGGACTGGTCTTTGGGCTAGCTGGGTTTTCAACTGGAGGAATGCAGACTCGCACTCTGGGGTCCAGATGAGATTGCGGGCATATCGTTTGGTGTAAGGTCAGTGAGGGGCTTTGCTACTTTACTGTAATTGGGTATAAACTTTCAATAATAGTTTGTGGTCTCTAGAAAGTCGCGTACCTGTTTTTGGTTGGTTGGGTGAGGCCACTTGATAATGGCCTCTACTTTTGCAGGTTCGGGACTAATGCAGTCAATTCCTACCCGATGTCCATGGTATAGTACCTCGGCCATCCCCATTTGGCACTTGTCAGGTCGGATGGTAACCTGGGCTTTTGCTACCCTCTGCAGCACCTGTGACACATGTTGAATATGCTCTTCCCAGGTATCGCTGAAGATAGCGATGTCATCCAGGTAGGCCTGGGCATACTCCTGACATCCCTCTAGTAACTGGTCCACCATCCTTTGGAAGGTAGCTGAGGCATTCTTCATCCCAAAAGGCATGCTGGTAAATTCATACAAGCCAAAAGGGGTGATGAATGCAGACTTCTCTTAAGCCTCTTTTGTGAGTGGGATCTGCCAGTATCCCTTGCTCAAATCAATGGTAGATATGAACCGAGATCCGCCTAGTCTGTCTAGCAGTTCATCTACCCGAGGCATGGGGTACGCGTCAGTAACGGTGACCTCATTGAGTCGCCTATAGTCCACACAGAAGCGAGTACTCTTGCCTTTCTTGGGCACCAACACTACACTGGCTGCCCATGGGCTATGGGAAGGAACTATGATCCCCATATTCAACATGTTATCCACTTCGGCCTTCATCATTGCCAACACTCGAGGTGTCACCCGGAAGGCCGGGTGTCTGAGTGGAGTGGCTACCCCTGTGTTAACATGATGCTGGACCGAGGGGGTTCAACTAGGCTGACTCGTGAACAGGAAGCCATATGTTCCAAGCAGTTCTGTTAATTGTTGCTTTTGTGGTGGACCAAGCCGCTCCCCCAACGGGACATCCGCTACCCTCATTCCACTTTTGGATTCCATCAATAAGTCTGGGATCTGGTCCAGATCTAGGTCATCTAAAGGGGACAACAAACTGCTAGGTTGGTAACTTCCCTTTTCTCATAAGCTTGTAGCCTGTTAACATGATAGGTCCGTTCACAAACACCCACTTGATCCAAAGCCACAGTATAGTCAGTCTCCCCGCATTTCCTGGTGATAGTGAACGGACCTGCCCACATGGCTTGCAGCTTGTTTTTGCGTACTGGTACTAGTACTAGAACCTTCTGTCCACAGGTAAATTCTCACACTCTGGCAGTACGGTTGTAACACCGTCGTTGCTTTTCCTGAGCTATTTCTAAATTCCCATGGGCTAAGGCCATGAGGTACCTCATCTTCTCCCTAAACTTTTGGACATACTCCAGAATAAGTACCTCTTCTATGGGAAAAGTGCTCTCCCAACTCTCTCTTACTAACTCTTATGGCCCTTGTACTTTTCGGCCATACAGCAATTCAAAAGGAGAGAACCCGGTAGAATCCTGCGGCACCTCCCGGTAGGCAAACAGGAGCTGCATGCAGGTTTTTATCCCAGTCCCCTCCCTTGGACTCCACATTCCGGCTAATGAGCTGCTTGAGCGTTCCATTGAAACGCTCACATAGCCCATTCGTTTCAGGGTGGTAGGGGGTGGTACTTAAGGGGTGGACACCATGTTTCTCCCAGAGGGTCTGAATCAGCTCGCTTTGGAACTGGGTCCCCTGGTCCATCAATACCTCCTGTGGAAACCCTACTCGGCTAAAAATGTCCAGTAGAGCTTGAGCCACGTGCTCTGCATCTATGGATGACAGGGCAATGGCCTTCAGATAGCGGGTGGCAAAGTCGACCAGGGTGAGGATGAACCTCTTTCCTCTTCGGCTGGGCATAGCTAAAGGACCCACTAAATCGATGGCAACTCTCTGGAAGGGTTCACCTATCAAGGTTATGGATTGGAGCGGGGCACAACATAAATAGCAAGAAACTAAAAAATGATAGTGTTGGTCCCCTTAAAAATAGTCTGGGTGAAATGGTGGATGAGGATGAGGAAAAAGCCAATATGCTAAATGACTTTTTTTCAACTGTATTTACACAAGAAAATCCCATGACAGATAACATGATCAGTGATAAAAAAATTTCTCCATTAAATGTCACCTGCTTAACCCAGCAGGAAGTACGGCGGCGTCTAAAAATCACTAAAGTTGACAAATCCCCGGGCCCGGATGGGATACACCCCCGAGTACTGCAGGAATTAAGTACAGTCATAGATAGACCATTATTTTTAATCTTTAAAGATTCCATAATAACGGGGTCTGTACCACAGGACTGGCATATAGCAAATGTGTTGCCAATATTCAAAAAGGGGCAAAAACTGAACCTGGAAATTATAGGCCAGTGAGCTTAACATCTACTGTGGGTAAAATCCTGGAGGGTTTTTTAAGGGTTACTATATTGGAGTATCTGAAGCTGAATAACCTCATGACACAGTATCAGCATGGGTTTACGAGGGACGGTTCTTGTCAGACTAATCTGATAAGCTTTTATGAAGGGTAAGTTCAGGACTGGACCAAGGGAATGCAGTGGACGTGGTGTTCATGGACTTCTCAAAAGCTTATGATACAGTGCCACACAAAAGGTTGATACATAAAATGAGAACAATGGGGATAGGGGAAAATATGTGTAAGTGGGTTAAGAACTGGCTCATGGATAGAAAACAAAGGGTGGTTATTAATGGAGCACACTCGGACTGGGTCACGGTTAGCAGTGGGGTACCACAGGGGTCAGTATTGGGGCCGCTTCTGTTTAACATATTTATTAATGACCTTGTAGGGGGCATACAGAGTAGTATTTCAATATTTGCAGATGACACTAAACTCTGCAGGGTAATAAATACAGAGGAGGACAATTTTATATTACAGGAGGATTTATGTAAACTAGAAGCTTGGGCTGATAAATGGCAAATGAGCTTTAATGGGGATAAATGTAAGGTCATGCACTTGGGTAGAACAAACAAGATGTATAATTATGTGCTTAATTGTAAAACACTGGGCAAAACTGTCACTGAAAAAGACCTGGGTGTATGAGTGGACGACAAACTCATATTTAGTGGCCAATGTCAGGCAGCTGCTGCCAAGGCAAATAAAATAATGGGATGCATTAAAAGAGGCATAGATGCTCATGAAGAGAACATAATTTACCTCTATACAAGTCACAGGTGCGACCACACTTAGAAGACTGTGTGCAGTTCTGGTCTCCGGTGTATAAGAAAGACATAGCTGAACTGGAGCGTGTGCAGAGAAGAGCGACCAAGGTTATTAGAGAACTGGGGGGTCTGCAATACCAAGACAGGTTATTACACTCGGGGTTATTTAGTTTGGAAAAACGAAGGCTTAGGGGTGATCTTATTACAATGTATAAATATATGAGGGGACAGTACAAAGACCTTTCTAATGATCTTTTTACTCTTAGACCTGTGACGGGGACAAGGGGGCATCCTCTACGTCTGGAGGAAAGAAGGTTTAGCCATAATCACAGACGCAGATTCTTTACTGTAAGAGCAGTGAGACTATGGAACTCTCTGCCGTCTAATGTTGTAATGAGTGATTCCTTACTAACATGTAAGAAGGGACTGGATGCCTTTCTTGAAAAGTATAATATTACAGGCTATATTCACTAGTTTCCTAGATACTGCGTTGATCCAGGGAGCCTGTCTGATTGCCGTATGTGGAGTCGGGAAGGAATTTTTTTTCCCCAATGTGAAGCTTACTGTTTGCCACTTGGGTTTTTTTTTGCCTTCCTCTGGATCAATATGTTAGGGCAGGTTAGGATAGGATATGGGTTGAACTAGATGGACTTAAAGTCTTCCTTCAACCTTAATAACTATGTTACTATGTTACAACAGGGTGCTTCCCCCATCCGTTGACAAACCGGACAAGAGGCTCTGTATTTCCACACCTCTTGGGCGACCTTTGGCCAAAAGAAACTACGCAGTAGTCGAGCCCGGGTCTTTCTCAACCCCATGTGCCCAGCTGCAGGAACGTCATGTGCCAAGCAGAGGAGTTGGGGCCAATATTGCTGAGGCACCAAGAGCTGATGGACATGGGTCCAGGGTTTCTCTGGGTATAATGCGGCTTTTCTCTATATAGCAGTCCATTCTCCCATCTATACACCTCCCCCTGATTTGTTTCACCAGGTCTAGTGGCCGCACTTTGGGCAAATTCTAGGGTGGGGTCCGTGAGTTGGGCTTCCCTAAACTCCTTGCGATCTGTCTCCCCCCAGTCAATATCAACAGTCTGATCAAGTGTACTCACCGACGTCGGCTCTGAGGGGGTTGGTGGAGACTTGGAGGGTTGGTTATCTTCGGGATGGGTGGCAGAAGGATCCACATCAGGGTGTTTCTTGGCTTGGCTTTGGGTGATGACTAGCAAATTGGCTGGACAGTCCTTGTCCGAGGTCATTCCCCAAAATAACAGGTGTTGTGAGGCCGTCCATGAGTCCCACTTCGACCTCTCCCTGGTCAGTACCCCAGTCCAGCTGCACACGGGCTAGAAGGATATCCAAGCGCTGCCCTCCAGCCAGGGATATGGTCACTTGGCGACCTGGTAAATAGTGTTCAGGTGGAACAATATCTGGGCTGACCAGTGTGATGGAGGACCCAGTGTCCCGAAGTCCCTGGATATCACCGACCTTGACTGGCTGGATGTGGCATTGGAGGTTGGCTGGTGTAGGCTGGCCAACCCGCTGTGTAGTATGGACAGGATATATCACTGTTGCTGGTGTATCCTGGGACTAGCATCCCTCTGACCCTGTTGGCTCGTGGTGGCAGATGTTGACCGGGTGAGCTGGCAGACGAGCTCCAGGCATGGGGTTCCGGCCCTGGGAACAATCTTTGGCAATGTGTCCAAGGCACCCGCATGTATAGCAGTGCCGTGGGTTGGGCAACTCACGGGTACTGTTGGTAACACTTGGTCCTGGTGGTCGGTCAAATCTTTGGCTGAAGGGTCTTCTTGGATCGGTGGGCATATCGGGTCTCCAGCGAGGACGGTTGGCTGTAAATACGTCAGCCAATCGGCCTGCTTGGTCTGAAGTGTCGGGCTTCTGGTCGGCTATCCACTCTTGAATTTCTGGGGCCATTTTCTCCATAAGTTGCTCAAGCACAATCATGTCCCAAAGGGCAGAAACAGACTGGGCAGCCCTACCGTCAAGCCAGCGGTTACAGTGTCTGCGGAGTTGACTGCCAAATTCTACATAGGAGACCCGCTGGCGAGACAATGTCCAGAACTTGGTGCAATATCTCTAGGGGTGATGGTAAAAAGTGCCAGCAGGGTGTCCTTAATAGTTCCATAATCCTGGCAGTATTGAGGCCCAAGTGACCGGGCAGCATCCCGTGCCCGACCAGTCAAACTAGTCCACAGGTATTTAGCCCAATCAGCTATGGGCACCTGGTGAATCAGCATTAAAGTCTCAAAATCTTGCAGATGTTCATCGACTTCGGTGTTGGACTCATTAAACACTGGCACGTCTCTGTAGCAGAGCTGCGCTCCTTGGTGGGAGACTACCATAGAGTTAGGGTCTGATGCTGGCTGTAGAGGTACTGGAACTCCCAAAACTGATTCCATAACACAAGCTCTTTCACCACTTGAGGCTCAAGGTCCCAATGCAACCAACAACTCCTGGATTCGGGCTGCAGCTGACTGGGTAGATTCCAGACTGGCACAGGGTCCTGGCTCTGGCAATTCCTCTGGGTCCATCTCAGCAGAGTTTTCGTCATCCTCCACAATGTTCTGGGCATCCCAATGAACTAATTCCTTAATCAAATCTGACTAGTGTCCATGGTCTGGTATTCAATATGTCGAAGCTGGCACAGCTCCTGTAGTTGTCTTTTCTTGTTACGGCTATACATCCACTCTGGTCCTCTTCCCAAGGCCGAGTTGGTGGGGTTGGACATGGTGGCATCCGAAACGTACTGTGGATGACTCATCAATGGTCTGGGTCTGTCTGCATGCCTCCCTGGTTGTGAATGTGTCTCTTTATCCCTCTGTTTTAGGAGAGGCAGTCACCGATAGGGAATGAAAGACGACATTCAAAAAAGAACTGGACTCAGAAGCAACAGATTCAGTACCTTACGAGGCCGCTTTGGACAGTTGATAAGGAAGTGATCTGACTGACCACAGTAAAAACACAGATTCTCCTGAAAATGATGCTCCCTGCGCTCATTACTCTCACTCCGCTGTAAAGCATCCACTTGCATGGGAACTGGCTCATTCTCCCAAGAGGATTTGCCTGCAGGTTCTTTAGAAGAAACGGAACAGTTAGTGACACTGTTAGAGGCTGCAAATCTCTCCTGTCTACGCTCAGTAATTCGTATGTCAATTCGTACACAATGTTGTATGAATTCCTCTAACTCTTGCGGAGCATCTGTATGGGCTAACTCATCTTTAATCACACTAGACAATCCCCTCTTAAAAATGGGTAATTGGGCATAACAGTCCCAAATCGTATCCAGCGCTAGCCCTTTAAATTCAGTAGCGTATTCAACGACATAACGCTTATCCTGACGTAATGATAACAATGCAGTCTCAGCTGTAGTGCGACAATTAGGATCATCAAACATCATAGACATTGCAGCAAGAAAATCGTCAAGATTATTCAAACGAGGGTCACGAGTCTCTATTAGCGGATTTGCCCAAGCGAGTGCTCGGGAGGTAAGTAACATGACTATACATAAAACTTTAGATCGATCAGTATGAAAGTGAGCGGCAGGCACATCAAAATATAAAATGCATTGATTAATAAATCCACAAAACTTGTAGCGGTCTCCATTAAACCTTGGGAGGGCTAGTTGGTAGTGGCTGCCCCGGAGGTGGAGGCGCCCATGCTATTATCTGATTACTTAAATCCTGCAGCGCCTGCCCAAAATGGGCCTCCTAGTTAACAACCTTGTTCTTCAGAGCCTCTACATCCCCTGATTTGATCATAGAGAACAACTGATCAAACTTTGTGTCAGACGACATCCATGCAGATTTCTGAATGGCCTGAGTATCCTGTAGCAATTATTTGGGTACTACGGAATCTGATTGCGTGAGATAAAGCGAATCTGAGACCAAAGCTGATGTAAATAAGTATATTAAAGAAATGAACAAAACTAACAGAGCTCTTCCTGCAATTGTAACTAAAGCTCAGCACAATATAGAAATATTAAATAACTGAATAGCGGGCGCGACCGCTAACACGAACCAGTCCAACAGTAATATGACGCAGGAGTGCACAAGACACCAAATGGAGTTCAGCAGTGATATACAAGAGAAAGCACTCGACACTTAACGAGGAAGTCCAGCAATAATATGTGTGTGTATGAGTGTGCTTACACTCGGCACTTAAGCATAGAAGTCCAGCAATCATATGGGTGAAAATGCACACTGTACATGACGTAGGAGTCCAAGAATACACGGTGAAGAGTTAAAGGAGAAGGTCACAATTTGTATTTTTGGGCTGAAAAGTCCCGCACTGCAGCCCACACCACACCAGTCCAAGCAGAGATAGTGATGTCAGAATTCCTACTGACCACAGTAGGTCCAGAGGCGAGTAGCTCCTCTCTCAAAGTCCAGAAAATAGTTAACATGGACAGGATCAGTGAGATGCAGAGGACTGCAGGTAGCAGACGTGGAGAGGCAGAACCCATTAACGAACAGCAGCAGCAGGGAGTTCACCAACAAACAGGCAGAAGCTCAGGAGCCAACCACACAAAATACTCAGGCAAGGAGGATCTCCTGACCTGGACTAAAATAGCAGAACAGACAGGAAGTTCAGGGGCAGGGTGAAGTACCAGACTCCATCTTGGACAAGGGCGACACAGGCTCCAAGGAATGTCCGGAATCCTTACACCTACTGTACTTTGAGCAGGGGGTTGGACCAGATGACCCAGGAGGTCCCTTCCAACTTTACCATTCTATGATTCTAACCAACCCTGGCACACCAAGCCTGACTAAAGAACTGAAGCAGGCTTCCAGGGTTGCTGAGTGGAGATGGAAAAGATCTTATTCCAATGAGCACTTCAACACATTCAAACAGTCCATCACTACTTTCAAGTCCACACTCACTGCAACAAAACAAACCTACTTCACATCACTTATATGCTCCTTGTCTCACAAACCTAAACAGCTATTCAACACTTTAAATTCTCTCATCCGTTCCCCAGCGCCTCCATCCTCTCCTCTCAGTTGAAGGCTTTGGATCATTCTTTCTAAATATTTTTATTAAGTTTTTAAATGAAAAAAAAAAATATAGGAGAGGGAAAATATTACAGTGAGGAAAGGAAATGGAAAAGGGATACAATAAAAGAACTAGAGAGCCAAATGTAACACAATAGTTGATCAGTAACAAAATGTATAAATGCATTTAAATGAGTGCGATATTTTGGAAGGACAATTACAATTATTTCTTTTATTTGAAAATCTATCAGGAGGTTACAGAGTATAGAATTTATCAATCCAAATCTTCCATTTTTTGAAGAAATTTTTAATACCACTATTATTTACAGCGAATCTCCACTCCAAAAAATTGTGTTGGTGAATTTGATCTATAATGGCTTGAAATTTAGGGTTATCTGGCTTATTCGACCAAAGCGCTAACATATATTTGACAACAAGAATTATATGAATGATAATGAATTTAACCCCTTTACCCCCAAGGGTGGTTTGCACGTTAATGACCGGGCCAATTTTTACAATTCTGACCACTGTCTCTTTATGAGGTTATAACTCTGGAACGCTTCGACGGATCTTCACGATTCTGAGAATGTTTTCTCGTGACATATTGTGCTTCACGTTAGTGATAAAATTTATTCAATATAACTTGCATTTATTTTTTTAAAAAACGCAAATATGGCGAAAATTTTGAATATTTTGCAATTTTCAAACTTTGAATTTTTATTCCCTTAAAACAGAGAAATATGTCACACAAAATAGTTAATAAATAACATTTCACACATGTCTACTTTACATTAGCACAATTTTGGAACCAAAATTTTTTTTTCTTAGGAAATTATAAGGGTTAAAAGTTGACCAGCGATTTCTCATTTTACAACAAAATTTACAAAGCCATTTTTTTTAGGGACCACCTCACATTTGAAGTCACTTTGAGGGGTCTATATGGCAGAAAACACCATTCTTAAAACTGCACCCCTCAAGGTACTCAAAACCACATTCAAGAAGTTTATTAACCCTTCAGGTGCTTCACAGGAGCTGAAGCAGCGTGGAAGGAAAAAATGAACATTTAACTTTTTAGTCACAAAAATGATCTTTTACAGACATTGTTTTATTTTCCCAAGGGTAAAAGGAGAAAATGGACAGATAAAGTTGTTGTGCAATTTCTCCTGAGTACGCTGATACCCCATATGTGGGGGGAACCACTGTTTGGGCGCACGGCAGAGCTCATAAGGGAAGGAGCGCCGTTTGACTTTTTCAAACCAAAATTGGCTAAAATTGAGATTGGACGCCATGTCGCATTTGGAGAGCCCCTGATGCGCCTAAACAGTGGAAACCCCCCACAAGTGACACCATTTTGGAAACGGGACTCTCTATGGAACTTATCTAGATCTGTTGTGAGCACTTTGAACCCCCAAGTGTTTCACAAAAGTTTATAATGCCTGGGTGTGAAAAAAAAAACAATTTTCCACAAAAATAATTTTTTAGTCCCCAATTTTTTATTTTTCCAAGGAAATTGGACCCCAAAAGTTGCTATTCAATTTGTCCTGAGTATGCTGATACCCCATATGTGGGGGGGGGGAAACTGGGTGCAAGGCAGGGCTTGAAAAGGAAGTAATAACGTTTTGGAATGCAGATGTTGATTGGTGTCATGTTCCGTTTGCAGAGCCCCAGATGTGCCTAAACAGTGGAAATCCCCCACAAGTGACCCTATTTTAGAAACTAGACCTGCTAAGGAACATATCTAGATCTGTATTGAGCACTTTGAACCCCCAAGTGCTTCACACAAGTTTATAATGCCCAGGCATGAAAATTAAAAATCCTATTTTTTTCCACAAAAATTATCTTTTAGTCACCAATTTTTAATTTTCCCAAGGGTAACAGGAGAAATTAGACCACAAAATTCTGGCCAATTTGTCCTGAGTACGCTGATGCCCCATATGTGTGGGGGAACCACTGTTTGGGTGCACGGCAGAGCTCGGAATGGAAGGAGTGTCATTTGACTTTTTCCAACCAAAATTGGCTGGAATTGAGATTGGACACTGTTATGTTTTGGTAGCTGAGGAGAGTAAGCAAAAACAGCAATACACCAGAGAGGCTGGAACCTATTAGATTGCAGTAACTTGAACTAACCACATAACTAGAGGTAGCCGTGGAGCATTCCTACGTTGATCCTAGACGCCTCGTCACAGCCTGAGAGATAACTACACCTAAAGGCAGAAAGATGAAAGCTATCTGCCCCGGAGCAGATCCCCAAAGAAAATAGGAAGCCCCCAAACATGTAATGGCGGTTAGACAAGAAGAAACACGGACACAGACAGAAAATAGAATGAGCAAACGCTGGGGCCCAATCTGTCTAGACAGAAAAGTACAGGAAAGGATACTCACCGCAATCCAAAAAAAAAACAAAAAAATACCAACTCCACTGACTGCAAAAACACCTGAGACCACACGACCTCCACCACCCAAATCAGTTCTCTGGTGTAACAAAACTAAGCCGCAGCCACTGAAAAAACAGGAAAAAGCAAATGAACAAACAACAGTGGCTCCAGACAAACTGAGAGGAGCACAAGCCCCCCGGAGGGGACCTGGCTGACCTCCACAGAAGTGCAGGGAAAAATGCAAAAAGCAAGCACAAAAACAAAAGCAGAAAACATCCTATCTGATAGCAGAAGACGCAGGCAAGACTCAGCATGCCTCCAAATGAACCAGGAACCACAATTGAGACAAGAACAATTGATCACCGGCAACCATCATGGGAGGGAACCTCCCTTATATCAGACCAGTCCGTGATCCCAGATTGCCACTCCTCGCTGAAAGGTTCAGTACTTTCAGTAACCACCAGAGGGAGCCTCTGCTCAGAAACCATTTTTAGCACATTCATAACAGAACGCCATGTTGCATTTGGAGAGCCCCTGATGTGCCTAAACGGTGGAAACCCCCCACAAGTGACCCCATTTTGGAAACTAGACCCCCTAAGGAACTTATCTACATCTGTGGTGAGGAATTTGAACCCCCAAGTGCTTCACACAAGTTTATAACGTAGAGCCGTAAAATTAAAAATTCATATTTTTTCCACAAAAATGATCTTTTCACCACAATTTTTATTTTCCCAAGGGTAACAAGACCCCCAAAGTTATTGTGAAATTTGTCCTGAGTACGCTGATACCCCATATGTGGGGGTAAACCACTGTTTGCATTCATGGCAGAGCTCGGAAGGGAAGGAGCGCCATTTGAATTTTTCAACGCAGAATTGGCTGGACGCCATGCCGTGTTTGGAGAGCCCCTGATGTGCCTAAACAGTGGAAACCCCCCACAAGTGACCCCATTTTGGAAACTAGACCCTCTAAGGAACTTATGTAGATCTGTGGTGAGCACTTTGAACCCCCAAGTGCTTCACAGAAGTTTATAACGCCCGGGCGTGAAAATAAAAAAATCATGTTTTTTCCACAAACATGATCTTTTAGTCCCCAGTTTTTTATGTTCCCAAGGGTAACAGGAGAAATTAGACCCAAAAAGTTGTTGTCCAATTTGTCCTGAGTACGCTGATACCCTATATGTGGGAGAAAACTACTGTATGGGCACACGTCGGGGCTTGGAAGTGAAGTAGTGACGTTTTGCTTTGCAGACTTTGATGGAATGGTCTGCGGGTGTCATGTCACGTTTGGAGAGCCCCTGATGTGCCTAAACAGTGGAAACTCCCCACAAGTGACCCCATTTTGGAAACTAGACCCCCAAAGGAATTTATCTAGATGTGTGGGGAGAACTTTGAACCCCCAAGTGCTTCACAGAAGTTTATAATGTAGAGCCATAAAAATAAAAAATTTTTTTCCCACAAAAATATTTTCGCCCCCAATTTTTTATTTTCCCAAGGGTAACAGAAGAAATTGGACACCAAGAGTTATTGTGCAATTTGTCCTGAGTATACTGATACCCCATATCTGGGGGTAAACTACTATTTGGGCGCATGGCAGAGCTCAGAAGGGAAGGAGCACCGTTTGACTTTTTCAACGCAGAATTGGCTGGAATTGAGATCAGACGCCATGTCACATTTGGAGAGCCCCTGATGTGCCTAAATAGTGGAAACCCCCCAATTCTAACTCCAACCCTAACCCCAACACACCCCTAACCCTAATCCCAACCCTAATCATAACCCTAATCACAAACCTAACCCTAACACACCCGTAACCCTAGTCCCAATCCTAACCCTAACTTTAGCCCCAACCCTAACCCTAATGGGAAAATGGAAATAAATACATTTTTTAAATTGTATTATCTTTCCCTAACTAAGAGGGTGATAAAGGGGGGTTTGATTTACTATTTATATTGGGTTTTTATGATTGGCAGCTGTCACACACTAAAAGACGTTTTTTATTGCAAAAAAATAGTTTTTGCATCATCACATTTTGAGAGCTATAATTTTTTCTTATTTTGGCCCACAGAGTCCTGTGAGGTCTTATTTTTTGCGGGACGAGGTGATGTTTTTATTGGTACCATTTTTGGGCACATGACATTTTTTGATCGCTTTTTATTATGATTTTTGGGATTCAGAATGAACAAAAACCAGCAATTCATTAACTTCTTTTGGGGGGGGGGGCGTTTATACCGTTCCGCGTGTGGTAAAATTGATAATGCAGTTTTATTCTTCGGGTCAGTACGATTACAGCGACACCTCATTTGTATTATTTTTTTATGTTTTGGCGGTTTTATACAATAAAAACGATTATATATAAAAAAATAATTATTTTTGCATCGATTTATTCTGCGAGCTATAACTTTTTTATTTTTTCGCTGATGATGCTGTATGGCGGCTCGTTTTTTGCGGGACAAGATGACGTTTTCAGCAGTACCATGCTTATTTATATCCATCTTTTTGATTGCGTGTTATTCCACTTTTTGGTCGGCGGTATGATGATAAATCATTGTTTTTTTAGCCTTGTTTTTTTTTTTAAGGGGTTCACTAAAGGGGTTAATCAATGGGACAGTTTTATAGGGCGGGTCGTTCCGATGCGGCGATACTAAATATGTGTACTTTTATTTATTTACTTTTTTTTATTTACATGAAGAAAGGAATTTATTGGGGAATATTTTTTTTTCTCTATTTATGAATTTTTTTTTGCACGTTATTTTTATTTTTTTTACTTTGTCCCAGGGTGGCGACTGGCAGTGCTGCAGGCTTTCTCAGCCCCTTCTCTGAGCAGGCACTGAGGAAGCCGCCTCCCTGCAGGACCCTGCAGGACCCCGCGGCCATCTTGAATCCGGGGTTCTGCAGGGAGGAGGGTCCCTCAGAACAGCGCGATACATCGCACTGTTCTGAGGGTCTCAGGGAAGCATGCAGGGAGCCCCCTCCCTGCGCGATGCTTCCCTATGCCTCCGGTATACTGCGATCATCTTTGATTGCAATGTGCCAGGGGTTAATGTGCCGGGAGCGGTCCGTGACCGCTCCTGGCACATAGTGCCGGGTGTCAACTGTGATAATCAGCTGACACCCGGCCACGATCAGCTGCGCTTCCCCCGGGAGCGCAATTGATCGCATATGACGTACTATTCCGTCCTTGGGAATTAGGTCCAGGGTCACATGGACGGAATAGTACGTCAGATGGGATAAAGGGGTTAAGGATATCCAGCCATTGGATCCCTCCAATTCTCTTTGAGTCCCTTAAAATCTGCCTTTCTGAAATCTAACCTTGACGTCTGAGTCTTCACAGGTCTTCCTCCTCTTGTTATCCAAAATTCTAAAATAGCATGGTCACTACCTCCTAGGGTCCCAGCCACTCTTACCTCCTCAACCATTTCCTCCCTGTTTATAAGGATTAGATCCAAGGTAGCAGATCCCCTTGTTTTCTCCCCTACCTTTTGGAAGATAAAGTTGTCAGCAAGAGAGGATAAGAATTTCCTGGACCTGTTAGTTTTGCCTGAGAGAGATTCCCAACAAATGTCTGGATAGTTGAAATCTCCCATGACCACTATGTCATATTTTTTGGAGAACTTGGCCATTTGATGCATAAAGAGTTCATCCATATCTTCAGCTTGCATAGGTGGCCTGTAGTAAATGCCTACAATGGTGTCCTTTCCATTGTTCGCTCCTTGTATTCTTACCCAAACAGTTTCCACAGAACTCCCAGTCTCTGAAGCGTCAATCTCTGTGCAGATATATGCTTTTCTAATGTACAATGCAACACCTCCTCCTCGTTTATCAAGTCTGTTTCTTGCAAATAAGTTGTATCCTTCTAGCCTTGTATTCCAATCATGTGTATCGTCCCACCAAGTTTCAGTGATTCCAATGACATCATACTTCTTTCCTGCGTTAGTAGTTCCAATTCTCCTTGTTTGTTGCCCATGCTTTGTGCATTTGTATAGAAACATTTTAGTTTGTGATTGGTTTCTTTCTTCAATACTTTTATTATGTAGATTTTTTTGTCTTTGTTCTTCCCCTTCACTTCTAATAGCAGAATTCTCAATAGTATTTGTCAGGTGTATGGCTTTTCTGGCGTTTTGCTTCCCTTCCCACATTGTTCTAGTTTAAAGCTCTCCTGATGAGTGTAGTTAGCTTTCCCCTTTCTATGTTTAGGCTTAGTTAACTCTCCGGCTGTGTCGAGGCGTATAGGTCATCGTAGGTACGTCCCACGGCTACTTCTAGTTGTGCGGTTAGTTTAGGGGTCTGCAATCCGCTGGTTACTAACCTCTCTTGGTGTCAGGCTGCCTTGGCTATTTTGGCTACTGTCCTCCTCGGCTACCGAATCACAACACCCTCTCCCTTTCTCTTTGTTTTTCTATCCTTTTATTTGGCACTCATGGGAATGATGGGAGAAGAGTGGTATAAGCAGCATGAGAAGAAAACTCTTGTTGCCCTTTGTGGGTGGTGGCGGATCGACGCCACAAACAAAAACAAAGACCAAAGACCAACTGGTGTAGGCATTTGCTTTCCTCCCTGCAGAACAAGATGGAAATTATGAGGCCTTCAAGCAGGCCCTGATCGCCAAATATCGGCTAACACCTGAGGTATATACCGCAAGAAGTTCCGGAACCTCCAATGTGGCCCACACAACAGTTATAGTGATGTGGTGCAAGGACTCAGAACCCACTTCAGACAGTAGACCCGAGGACTGTCAGTGACCTCTTTTGAGCGGCGGCTGGAGGACCTGATGATCAAAGACCAGTTCCTACACCTTTGCCCAGCTGAGGTCCACCAGTTCATATTAGACCGAGAACCAGAGTACGCGGACAAAGCAGCATGGATCGCCGACAACTATGAGGCCAACCCGAAACCAGAGACACGGAAGCCAGTCACTGCCAGCTGGAGGGCGGTAAGCCTGCAACCAACCCCAGCACCCCTGCCAGCCGATCCTCCGAAGGCCCTGTCCCGTTTGCCAACGACAGGCCTTCATCAGACCCTCGCCAGTGTTTCTCTTGTAAACGGACTGGACATATCAGCGCCACCTATCCGGAGAGGCAGAAGAACCTCCCAGCCAAGGCCTCTGAGCCCAACGCATCCGTTCTTTTGGTGGTTGGGGTGGTTGGGAGGGTTGATTACAACGTGCAGCACATCCGTGTGAGGGCCCGTCTCGCTACAGGCCTCAAGGACACCGGGGCTGAACGAACCCTCTTCCAACCTGAACTGGCAGCCCATGAAGAGTTTATTCCAGGGAAAACCCTGACTGTCACCGGGATTGGGGGTGTCCGCTGCCCCTTGCCGATGGCCCAGGTTTTCATTGATTGGGGTGCCGGGAGCGGGGTGAAGGAAGTGGGAGTGTCCGAAAACCTGCCCACTGATGTTTTATTGGGGACTGATTTGGGGAGGATGGTTGCATACTATGTCCCTGACACCCCTCCCCAATCTGATAATAACGGTAACGTTAGCTCTGATGATGATTATGATGATGGGAAACTGAATGTGTTACCTGCCAATGCTTTGATGAGTAATGATGCAACTAATAACCATTCTTTCTCTAGGAATGATGCTGATAGTGATGTAAATGTGCCAACTGGACCTGATAACCATTTTTCTGAGAAGGTTGATGTGTCCACAGGTACAGGACTACTCAGCCCCGTCGCTCTGTGAAGTGAAACGGCTGAGGAACCCATAGCAGGAGCAAGCGACGGTGCTCAAGGAAATGAGGAGGTGCATGGGAACTGTGAGGAAGATGATGTCATGCAACTGACCAGTGCCATAGAGGAAGGTAACTGGCCCATAAGTAGCACTGCTCCTGAAGTGTTGGGGTGGATGGGAAGTAGAACTCATAGCAGCGCTGGCTGATGGGTCTGTAGAAATCCCCGGGGAGACAGCATATGTAGCCGCTGTCACCCGCAGTCAGAGTGTCCGGATCGCAGGTAGCGTCCTGCCTTCTGAACCCTCCTCCGCTACAGGAGTGACTGAACCAGTAGTGAACCCAGAGTAGGTTCTAGAGGGTTCCCATGAGGAAGGAACCTTGATGTCACTTCTGGCTGCCTCCAGCCAGGAGTTCCAGGCCGCTCTGCACTCAGATGCGAGCCTGGAGAAATTGAGACACCTTGCTGAGACGCCCACCTCCGTGACTGATAAGGAGAGGGTGTTCTGGGAACGAGGAAGGTTGTACCGGGAGACAGTACCCAATGATTCCCAAAAGGAGTGGTTGAGGGAAAAACAGCTGGTCGTCCCGTACCAGTTTCCAGGTGAATTGTTGCGGATTGCCCATGAAATTCCACTTGCTGGACACTTGGAGATCAGCAAAACTAAGGCACAGCTGTCTCAACACTTCTATTGGCCCAAGATGGGGACAGATGTAACAAACTACTGCCGCTCCTGTATCACCTGTCAAAGAGTGGGAAAGGCGGGGCCTGCTCTTAAGGCTCACCTGATCCCGTTGCCAGTGATAGAGGAGCCTTTCCAGAGAATCGCGGTGGACATTGTGGGCCCGCTGGCCGTCTCCAGCAGCTCTGGAAAGCAGTACCTCCTTACTCTGGTAGACTACGCTACCCGGTACCCGGAGTAGTGGCTCTGTCCTCAGCTATGGCAGATAAGGTGGCAGATGCACTGGTGACCATCTTTTCACAGGTAGGATTTTCCAGGGAGATACTTACCGATCAAGGGACCCAATTCATGTCTCGCCTAATGGAAGCTCTGCAAGAAAATGCAGGTGACGCATCTGGTATCGAGTGTGTATCACCCACAGACCAATGGCTTGTGTGAGTGCTTCAACGATACCCTCAAACAGATGCTCCGCAGGCTGGTTGAGACCCAAGGACACAACTGGGAACGGTACCTCCCACACCTGCTATTTGCTTACAGAGAAGTTCCACAGGCCTCGACGGGGTTCTCCCCCTTCGAGCTCCTGTACGGCAGGCGAGTCCGGGGGTTGGTAAGAGAATCTTGGGAAGATGAGCCAAACCCTTCTGAAGTGTCCATAGTGGATTATGTCATGCGTTTCCGTGACAAGATGCAGACCTTGACGCAGTTGGTGCATGACAACAGGACGCAGGCTCAGGCTGACCAGAAGCACTGGTATGACCAGAATGCCCGGGAGCGAACCTACCAGGTGGGTCAAAAGGTGTGGGTGCTGGTCCCCATACCAAAGGATAAGCTTCAGGCCGCCTGGGAAGGCCCGTAAGTCGTCCACCAACAGCTCAACCCAGTCACCTACGTGGTCACGATTTACCACACTCAGGGTAGGCGCAAGGCCTTTCAAGTCAACATGATGAACACTCATCACGAACGTGAAGCCTGCGTCCTACCGGTCTGCAACCTGCCCGAGGATGGGGAGGAAGACCCCCTCCTGGACATGCTGGCCCAAGCCAAAGCCGGTGTGTCCACTGAGGACATGGAGGTAAGCGCCCTGTTAACCGTACCCCAGCAGTCGCAGTTGTTGACCACGCTGGAACCCTACCAGGCCATGTTCTCCAACCGACCCAGACGGACGAAGTTAGCGGTTCATGAGGTGGACACCAGGAATCATGCCCCACTACGGCGAACACCTTATCGGATCTCTGAGGAGGTGCAGCAGGTAATGTGCCGAGAGATCGATGAGATGTTGCAGCTGGGAGTGATTCAACAGTCCAAGAGCGCGTGGGCCTCACCTGTAGTTCTCATGCCCAAAAAGGATCGGACCACCCGGTTTTGCGTGGACTACAGAGGGCTCAACGCCATCACCTCTGATGCACACCGATGCCGCGCATCGAGGATCTGCTTGAGCGGTTGGCAAACGCCAAGTACATATCCATCATGGATTTGAGTCGGAGATACTGGCAGGAGAGATCCACCTTTATCAACCCTTTTGGACTGTACGAGTCCACAGTCATGCCCTTTGGCATGAAAAATGCCCCTGCCACTTTCCAGCGGATGGTCAACCACCTGCTTCGGGGACTGGAGAAGTACGCCGTGGAGTACCTGGACGATATTGCCGTCTTCAGTTCCACCTGGGAGGAATAACTTCAGCATCTTCAGGAGGTGCTCAAGCATATTCACCAGGCAGTAAGAAAAAACTGACTGGCACATCCAGACTAGTGTGAATTAGGTGCAAACCAGGAGCAGCTACCTCCATAGACAACATACAAAAAAAAGGTTGCACTCTATCATGCAAAAGCTTGTCAATGTGAAATATGAAACATGAATAGCAATATGGCTTTTGAATATTAGGAAAAAATGAATGAGACGCTTTGCACAAAATTTGGCCAAATAATGCCTGCCCATACACCATCGTCAAGGTGGTCTCAAAACGTATGGGTCCCTGCCTATGTGAACATACCTCTATTAGGCTGATATCTGAATTCCTGGGTGAATGTGGACACCTCTGTCAGTAAAGCCTGCCTTTCTGGGTAAGCAAGAACCTGCTGTAATTAAAATCACCACATGGTGATGGGAGGAGTGCTCGGTCAGTAAGCTAACATTGAAGTAAAAAAAACTGACTGGCACATCCAGACTAGTGTGAATTAGGTGCAAACCAGGAGCAGCTACCTCCATAGACAACATACAAAAAAAAGGTTGCACTCTATCATGCAAAAGCTTGTCAATGTGAAATATGAAACATGAATAGCAATATGGCTTTTGAATATTAGGAAAAAATGAATGAGACGCTTTGCACAAAATTTGGCCAAATAATGCCTGCCCATACACCATCGTCAAGGTGGTCTCAAAACGTATGGGTCCCTGCCTATGTGAACATACCTCTATTAGGCTGATATCTGAATTCCTGGGTGAATGTGGACACCTCTGTCAGTAAAGCCTGCCTTTCTGGGTAAGCAAGAACCTGCTGTAATTAAAATCATCACATGGTGATGGGAGGAGTGCTCGGTCAGTAAGCTAACATTGAAGTAAGAAAAAACTGACTGCCACATCCAGACTAGTGTGAATTAGGTGCAAACCAGGAGCAGCTACCTCCATAGACAACATACAAAAAAAAAAAAAAAAAAGGTTGCACTCTATCATGCAAAAGCTTGTCAATGTGAAATATGAAACATGAATAGCAATATGGCTTTTGAATATTAGGAAAAAATGAATGAGATGCTTTGCACAAAATTTCGCCAAATAATGCCTGCCCATACACCATCGTCAAGGTGGTCTCAAAACGTATGGGTCCCTGCCTATGTGAACATACCTCTATTAGGCTGATATCTGAATTCCTGGGTGAATGTGGACACCTCTGTCAGTAAAGCCTGCCTTTCTGGGTAAGCAAGAACCTGCTGTAATTAAAATCACCACATGGTGATGGGAGGAGTGCTCGGTCAGTAAGCTAACATTGAAGTAAGAAAAAACTGACTGGCACATCCAGACTAGTGTGAATTAGGTGCAAACCAGGAGCAGCTACCTCCATAGACAACATACAAAAAAAAGGTTGCACTCTATCATGCAAAAGCTTGTCAATGTGAAATATGAAACATGAATAGCAATATGGCTTTTGAATATTAGGAAAAAAATGAATGAGACGCTTTGCACAAAATTTGGCCAAATAATGCCTGCCCATACACCATCGTCAAGGTGGTCTCAAAACGTATGGGTCCCTGCCTATGTGAACATACCTCTATTAGGCTGATATCTGAATTCCTGGGTGAATGTGGACACCTCTGTCAGTAAAGCCTGCCTTTCTGGGTAAGCAAGAACCTGCTGTAATTAAAATCACCACATGGTGATGGGAGGAGTGCTCGGTCAGTAAGCTAACATTGAAGTAAGAAAAAACTGACTGCCACATCCAGACTAGTGTGAATTAGGTGCAAACCAGGAGCAGCTACCTCCATAGACAACATACAAAAAAAAAAAAAGGTTGCACTCTATCATGCAAAAGCTTGTCAATGTGAAATATGAAACATGAATAGCAATATGGCTTTTGAATATTAGGAAAAAATGAATGAGACGCTTTGCACAAAATTTGGCCAAATAATGCCTGCCCATACACCAACGTCAAGGTGGTCTCAAACATATGGGTCCCTGCCTATGTGAACATACCTCTATTAGGCTGATATCTGAATTCCTGGGTGAATGTGGACACCTCTGTCAGTAAAGCCTGCCTTTCTGGGTAAGCAAGAACCTGCTGTAATTAAAATCACCACATGGTGATGGGAGGAGTGCTCGGTCAGTAAGCTAACATTGAAGTAAGAAAAAACTGACTGGCACATCCAGACTAGTGTGAATTAGGTGCAAACCAGGAGCAGCTACCTCCATAGACAACATACAAAAAAAAGGTTGCACTCTATCATGCAAAAGCAAGTCAATGTGAAATATGAAACATGAATAGCAATATGGCTTTTGAATATTAGGAAAAAATGAATGAGACGCTTTGCACAAAATTTGGCCAAATAATGCCTGCCCATACACCATCGTCAAGGTGGTCTCAAAACGTATGGGTCCCTGCCTATGTGAACATACCTCTATTAGGCTGATATCTGAATTCCTGGGTGAATGTGGACACCTCTGTCAGTAAAGCCTGCCTTTCTGGGTAAGCAAGAACCTGCTGTAATTAAAATCACCACATGGTGATGGGAGGAGTGCTCGGTCAGTAAGCTAACATTGAAGTAAGAAAAAACTGACTGGCACATCCAGACTAGTGTGAATTAGGTGCAAACCAGAAGCAGCTACCTCCATAGACAACATACAAAAAAAAGTTGCACTCTATCATGCAAAAGCTTGTCAATGGAAATATGAACATGAATAGCATAGGCTTTGATATTAGGAAAATGAATGAGACGCTTTGCACAAATTTGGCCAAAATGCCTGCCATACACCTCGTCAAGTGGTCTCAAAACGTATGGGTCCTGCCTATGTGAACATACTCTATTAGGCTGAATCTGATTCCTGGGTGAATGTGACACCTCTGTCAGTAAGCCTGCTTTCTGGGTAAGCAAGAACCTGCTGTAATTAATCACCACATGGTGATGGAGGAGTGCTCGTCAGTAAGCTAACATTGAAGTAAGAAAAAACTGACTGGAGCACTCTCCAGACTGTGTGAATTAGGTGCTTGCCCTTGCTTACCCAGAAAGGCAGGCTTTACTGACAGAGGTGTCCACATTCACCCAGGAATTCAGATATCAGCCTAATAGAGGTATGTTCACATAGGCAGGGACCCATACGTTTTGAGACCACCTTGACAATGGTGTATGGGCAGGCATTATTTGGCCAAATTTTGTGCAAAGCGTCTCATTCATTTTTTCCTAATATTCAAAAGCCATATTGCTATTCATGTTTCATATTTCACATTGACAAGCTTTTGCATGATAGAGTGCAACCTTTTTTTTGTATGTTGTCTATGGAGGTAGCTGCTCCTGGTTTGCACCTAATTCACACTAGTCTGGATGTGCAGTCAGTTTTTTCTTACTTCAATGTTAGCTTACTGACCGAGCACTCCTCCCATCACCATGTGGTGATTTTAATTACAGCAGGTTCTTGCTTACCCAGAAAGGCAGGCTTTACTGACAGAGGTGTCCACATTCACCCAGGAATTCAGATATCAGCCTAATAGAGGTATGTTCACATAGGCAGGGACCCATACGTTTTGAGACTGACGATGGTGTATGGGCAGGCATTATTTGGCCAAATTTTGTGCAAAGCGTCTCATTCATTTTTTCCTAATATTCAAAAGCCATATTGCTATTCATGTTTCATATTTCACATTGACAAGCTTTTGCATGATAGAGTGCAACCTTTTTTTTTGTATTCACCAGGCAGGTCTGACCATCAAGCCGGGAAAGTGCCAAATGGGCATGAGCGAGGTCCACTACCTGGGACACCAGGTAGGCGGTGGTTTCATGAGTCCAGAGCCGGAGAAAGTGGACGCAATCGTGTCCTGGCCCACCTCCAGGACCAAAAAACAGGTGATGTCCTTCTTGGGCACTGCAGGGTACTATAGGCGGTTCATACAGAACTATAGCAGCCTTGCAAAACCCTTGACGGACCTCACCAAACAGAATATACCCGTCAACTGGACAGATGGCTGTGAGGCGGCATTCCGAGCTTTGAAAACAGCCCTGTGCAGCTCTCCAGTGTTGAAAGCAGTCGAGGGCAGTTGGCCATTCCTGGTACAGACCGATGCCAGTGAGTTTCGCCTCGGTGCTGTACTCAGCCAGGTCGACTCGGGGAACCAAGAGTACCCCGTGTTGTACCTGAGCCGGAAACTTCTGCTGAGGGAAGTGGCATACTCCACCATCGAAAAGGAGTGCCCGGCCATGGTCTGAGCACTGCAACATTTCCAGCCCTACCTGTATGGGCTCACCTTCACGATGGTAACCGACCACAACCCTCTGAGCTGGCTGCATACAATGTCAGGAACTAACGGAAGGTTGCTACGCTAGAGCCTTGCCATCCAGCAGTACGAATTTTCCGTACAACACAAAAAAGGCAGTGAACATGGAAATGCTGATGGGTTGTCCCGCCGGGGCGAACCTGCTGAGGTGCGCATGGCAGATTACCGACAGGTCATGCCTCCTTAGCGCACTCTAAGAGGGGGAGGTGTGATGATCACCTGGAATGAGTTCCATTCCTTACACTTTTTCTAGAACTTTCAACTACACAAACTACACTTTCAACTACAGAAACATCTACTACATTCATTATGTTTTGCAAATTCAGGCTGTGGGCTTCCCTACTCCCTCTCCAGCTCATTACACACTGTGTAACCTGATACCAGGTGGCTAGCCCCACTGAGAAGACGGCTGAAAGCAGTTTAGAAACCACATGGTCTGTTCCTTTGTTGTATGATAGTTATTCAAGATTAAATATCTTGACCCGTGTATGTTATGAGTATGAAATTTTCATATCTGCCAATTCATCGGTGAAGCCGGTAATCAGTTAATTTTCTATGCGCTGGCACCAGCAGAATCCAAGAAACAGATCCCTGCTTAGCCGATCCACCTAGGTACTCTGCGTTTAGACTTAAATGCACATCGTCTTGTGGAGTACAATGGTACACTGTGCATTGCTGAAAGGGACTCCATCTCTGGGTTATGATAATTATAAGTTTTGTCAGCAAATCTGTAACTCTGAGCAAAGGGGAGGGTGGATGTAACTCAGCCCCTTTAGTGATGTCACGACCAGAGGGCTATAAGGCAGGGCCAGGTCATTTTGGCTCAGATGCAGTGCAAGTCTGTGATGCATTACAACATCTTGCCCATCCCCAGCCGCATGGTTTTGCCCAAGATGATCTAAGCAATACGTGAGTTTATTTTCTTCTCTTAAATCCCCTTTTATTTGTAACTGCATTGTACATACTTTGATTGTCTCACTTTGTAAAATATTTTTATATCTTCTGTAAACACTGCCTATCTTTTTGGAGTAAAATATAAAATTACTAGTTTGTCTCTATGCTCTATAACAAATTTGCACGTGCCTGAAGTGAACTACTCTACTAAATTGGGGTGGCCTCTGCCCCACGTTCTAGACCCAGAGGCTGGTGGCAGCGTGTGTGTGCTGAGGCTTTGGCTATAGCTGGCATGACAGAGTGGGTTTTATAAGTGTATTGCCTGGCTGCGGCTAGGTGTAGTTATAATCCCCTCTCTGCAGCATGCCCAATAGTCAGTACACGTCCAAGCAGCCCGTCCAGCGGCTAATTATCATAGGTGCAGTTCCGACTGACCTGAGGGTAAGGGGGGTGCCAGAGACCTGCAAGTTCCTAAGCGGAACTGGAAAGTGGGATAAATATAAATCCCTGCAGATCATGACATATTGGTGGCAGCGGTGGGATCATAATCCGTGATCCCCCGGGCCTGTGTGTGCCGTTCCTTATATAGAACTATTGTGTTAGAGCAATACAAAGAAAATAGATGTCAGTGTTATTTTATTGTAAGATGGATGCCACCGTTACATTCCAAGGCCGTTTGGCTTTTTCCCCATGTTATAGTCTACTGGAATTTGTACTGGGGGTAGGAGAGACGTTCTAGTTTCAGACATAGTTACGTAGGTTGAATAAAGAAATAGGTCCATCAAAGTTAAACCTTTCTCCACCAACTGTACATTTCCTCACCAATCTAGTTTTAACCAGCAATGTTATGAGTGAAGGAAATCGTCCAGCCCTTTTTTTAAAATCTGTTATAGTGTCTGCCATTACTACCTCCTGTGGTCAGCATTCCAGTCTGACTGCTCTAACTGTAAAGAACCCTTTCCTGTTTAGCTGTCGGAATCGCCTTTCTTCCACCCGTTACGAGTGCTCCCTAGTCCTCAGCACAGTCCTTGGCAGGAACAAGTCATGTGCCAGTGTTTTGTACTGGCCACACATATATTTATACATGTAAATGAGATCCCCTCTGAGGCGACTTTTTTCTAAGCTAAACATGCCCAACTTTTCCACCCTCTCCTCATATGAAAGGCCTCCATCCCTTGTAGTAAACTATTTGCCCGTCTTTGAACTGATTCTAACTTCTGAATATCCTTTTTAAAATGAGGAGCCCAACACTGGATCCCATATTCTAGATGTGGCCTCATCAGTGATTTATAAAAGGGTAATAATACGTTGGGATCGCGGGATTTTATCTCTTTTTATACATCCTATAATCTTCTTTGCTTTTGAAGCTGCTGCTTGACATTGAGTATTGCTGCTCAGCTTACTTGTAACGTGAATACCCCATCCTCCTCCTGTTCTGTATCCCGACTATTCTCCCATTTAATATATATGCAGCAATAGGATTACTCCGTCCCAGGTGGATTACATTACAGTTATCTACCTTAAATCTCACTTGCCAAGTGTTTGCCCATTCGGTCATTCTATTCAGATAGTCTTCAAATATTGTAATGTCAAGGTCAGATTTTAATATCCTGTATAGTTTGGTGTCATCAGCAAAGACTGACCCTTTACTCTCAATTCCATCCACAAGGTCATTAATGAAGAGTTTAAAAGAATCGGTCCTAGCACAGATCCCTGCGGTCCCCACTGCTGACTATATCCCATTTAGAGAACGTACCATTTATGACGACTCTTTGTTTCCGGTCATTTAGCCAATTCCTTACCCATCTGCATATAGTTTCCCCCAGTCCTTGCTTCTGTAGCTTAAGTATAAGTCTGTTATGTGGAAATGTATCAAAGGCCTTTGCAGATCTATCACATCAGCCGCATTACCTACATCCAGATTTGCACTCGCCTCCTCATAGAAACCCAACATGTTAGTTAGACACGACTTATTCTTCATGAATCTGTGCTGGTTGTCAATTATATTCTCTGCAGGTCATCCCTTATAATGCCCTAAAATTTTGCACACTACTGATGTCAGGCTTACAGGACTAGTTGTAAAGATCCACCTTCTTACCTTTCTTGTATATTAGTACCACGTGTGAGCCATCCTCCAATCCTGTGGCACCGTCCCTGTTACAAGAGATTCTAAGAATATGAGATACAGTGGTCTGTCAATTATTGAGCTCAATTCCCTCAGTATCCATGGATGAATGCCATCTGGGCAGGGGGATTTGTCAATGTTTAAATTGCTCAGACGTAAATGCACTTCTTGTGTTAAACTAGTTATATCAGGTTGTGAATTTTGATTTTTGCCTTGTTGAATGATCCCTGTAACAGACTGTTCATTGGTGAACACAGATGAAAAGTGCCTGTTTAATATCTGTGCCTTTTCTTTATCCTTTGTGATTATCTTGTTACTGTCATCATTTAAGGGGCCGATACCATCTATTTTTTCTTTTTGGAATTGATGTGTGAGATATGGGAAAATGATATCTAAATAATATCATTTTGATTTCTGATGGAATTCCCAATCAAGACAAAGTTTTGTCTAAAAATACTAGCTTCAGACCACTCAGCCCCCCTCCCTTGGACATTCATTCCCCAGAATCATTGTATTCCTTTAATTAACTCCAAGAACAAGCTCTTTGAAGCTCAGTGCCCAGCAGTTAACACAAGGGTGTGAACTCGTTTGCAGCTACAGCCAAACTGGATTTCTTTGCCTGACTCAAGCACATGGAGACATCATGGGACAACAGATCCCAGGTTAACCAGTGCAAGGCTCTGCGATATTAAATCTGGAAAATGACCTATAACAGAATGCAATATCTCTTAGACTAGTCTAGCACATAATCGGAATAGTCATTCCTTCCCCCACATGCCTATGCCCAGCATCCACCTGTAGCACTCTGCGTTATTGAGTTATAAAGCATAGCTACCAGGAATTACATACGGTAGGCATATTTAGTCTGTATGCGCAGATAAAAACTAACAGATTCCAGTGGCACCGCTGCCATTCTATTCAGAGCTTTGGGCGTAAAGTTATGAGCCTCCACGGTTCTGGATAGAAAATCATACTATAAGTTATGGGAGGAAAGAGACTCACACAAGCCCAGGGGTGAACACAGAGTGTGGGATGGAGCAGCCTAGGAGATAAGTGGCAGCTCCTCATTTTGAGCTGTTTTCTACTGGCAGGAAGATCCATTACCTGACGCAGCCAAAGAAAGCCTGTAACTAAGATTTGGACCTGTGATCTATCAGCGCCTCCCTGTGGTCACATGCTACATAACACGTTAATTGTAACCTATCTATAATCTACCCTTGTACTACACTCCTGACTGTATACTTGTATATTGTTCTGTATTTATATACCTGTATATTTCTAGTGCGCCTTTTCAGCGATTAAAACATAAAATTAATCTTGGGCTGCTCTTTTATCTCGATACCTGAATCCCCACGTCCGCACGCTCGGTTGGTTATACTATACGCTACCCCCAGTGTTGGTTTCTGACCTGATATAAGCCTTCTGTTGGACGGGACTTATTTTGAATGAGGAACTGGTTGCAGAATACTGTACTGTTAGTGAGGAACTCTGAGTGACGGCTGGGAGGTTTATATATATATATATATGTCCCCAGCCTGGACTGGTGATGTATATCCCACCTCAGTGGGAGCACTTCCATAACTCGTACTTATAAGGGAAGCCTTTCCTGCTATTTGCCCTCGGTGCAGTTCCGACTGACCTGAGGCAAGTGGTGGTGGCAGAGTCTATCCCTGCTGGGTCCTTCTCTCCCTCCCTCGAGGTCATCGAAGTCGACACCCTCTTCCCCTGTGCAATCCATCACATGATGTATTTATAAAACATTTGGGGATTTATTTTAATATCGTTGGCGATTTGTTTCTCTGCAGATAACTCTGTAGCTTGATTTATTTTTTACTTTTCTTATTTAGATCTTTATACTCCTGAAATGCTATTTCAGTATTTTCAGCTTTTACGATTTTGATTGCCCTTTGCTTTTGTCTTATTAAACTTTGTACTGTTCTGTTCATCCATAATGGTTTTTTTTTTTATTCCTGGACATTTTATTACCAAAGGGTACAAGTTTTTTGCAGGATTCTAGTAGTATTTCCTTAAAAATGCCCCATTTATGTTCGGTATCCCCAGATACCATGATGTTGTCCCAGGCTATACGATTAAGCTCTAACCTTAATTTGTTATTCAGCTTTCTTAAAGATCCAGGTTTTGACATTTCCCCTTTTGAATGTTTGATTGAAAATGACATTGAAACTTCCCATGTTATGGTCACTGCTTCCCAAATGCTCCCTGACCTGTGTCAGAGGAGGGATTTCTAACCCTACTCAGGCTTCTCTATCTTATGGGTACCCAGGCGATGAAGCAATAATCAGAGACAGACTCCTCGTTGTTTTTCCAAATAGTCTCTAAAGTTTATAGACAGGGTGATCTTTTATAGTACAAGATCAAAGGGAAATGAGGTTACATAACAATTGGCATAAAGAAAAGGGAGTTACATAATAAGTTGTCAAATGCATCCTGGGACACAAGATAAAATAGATGACCAAATATGGGGGTGCTTCCTTGTTTGAATGTGTTCTAGTTCAATTTCTCAAGGAAATCTGGCTAAACAGACGCAAATTTTTGGGTCTTTACTGTCGTTCTTACATAAAATATGGAAACAACATGTCCTTCAGTTTCTGGGAATTGTACGAACTGACCACTAGCCATAAAAATGTTATGCTGTAGCCAGATGATAACTGGATCATGGGTTATTCCATCATCAAATTATTTACTGGTATTTTATTCAATTTTGGAGAACAGAAATTAACCACTTCCTTCACACCTGTAGATCTGAAATTGTATCTGGTCTATTTGACAGAACCAGATCCCTGGTCAGTTCATCTACCAGCTGAGAGACATAGTGTCCAGAACTGTGGGTAAGAACTTGTAAATTTTAGCACAACCAGAAGATTCTATGCCCCATTGAATGTCTGGATAGTTAAAATCCCCCATTATAAGAACCCTATTACTGTTTGCTGCCAATTCAATTTGCTGTAGCATTTCCTCCTCTACCTGTTCCTCTATATTAGGAGGCTTGTAGCAAACTCCAGTTAGCAGCTTTCCATTATTACCATCCCCATGTACATTTACCCATAGTGACTCTACATTGTTGCAGGTCTCCCCCATGTCTTCATTGAGAACAGGTTTTAATGTGGATTTTACGAAGATGCGCACCCCTCCACGTTCTTTAATATGTCCATGACCCAGGGATTTCATATAATCTCTTCCCAACTTTGGTGAAACTGTTTTATTTCCCCACCTACCCTCAACCTCGCGTCCCCTGAAAACCTCCCTGTTGGTTCTTTTCCCTTGGGGCTTCTATCTCTATTAAATCTTTTCCCTCTATGAAATGCCCTACTGGGTCTACTGGAAAGGAAGGGAAGCCCTTTTTTATCATTGGGGTGAGTTGTCCTACGCCTTTCCCCCTAGAGCATTAATATAAACACATTCTTCTTATTATGTTTTAATACTTTTACCCAAGAAAATCACTCAAGAAAATCTTTTTGTTTTCTGCATTGTATTCATTTTTTTTTTCATTTTTCGGAGTACAGAGTTCAATGGGGTATTGTATTTTGCATAATAAGCTTTATTTTTATTGGTATCATTTTTGAGTAAATATGTCTTTCCAATAATTTATTTCTTTTCGTTAACAATTCCGAAAAGAGGGAAGAATGGGAAGCATTTAAGGAAACCAGGATGGATGAACACAGACCTTATCAAAAAACTGACCGGCACATCCAAACATAGATTCAGTGTGGAAAGGTGCTAAACCTAGAGTCACCAACTCATATACATACAAGAAGAAAAGGTAGCACACTGTAGCGCTATAGCTTGCAAACACGAAATATGAAAAATATGAAAAATGAATTGCATCATTACCTTAGAAATATGAAAAATTGAGAAGTCTTAGCGCATAAGATGGCCAAATTATGTGAGCCTGATAGCCACGTCAAGGCTCTTCTCGTATATCAGGTCCTAACTAATGCCTATCCTCGCTTAAAAAGTCTGTCTGCATGGGAACATATGAATCCTCTCTCCAGACTAAAATCTACATCTCTGTGGAGGGTGATGAACCTGTTGTAATTAAAAAGCCTGTGACCACCAGGTGGGGTGCTCAGGCAGAAGGTAAATGAATACATATCAAAAAACTGACCGGCACATCCAAACATAGATTCAGTGTGAACAGGTGCTAAACCTAGAGTCACCAACTCATATACATACAATAAGAAAAGGTAGCACACTGTAGCGCTATAGCTTGCAAACACGAAATATGAAAAATGTGAAAAATGAATTGCATCATTACCTTAGAAATATGAAAAATTGAGAAGTCTTAGCGCATAAGATGGCCAAATTATGTGAGCCTGATAGACACGTCAAGGCTCTTCTCGTATATCAGGTCCTAACTAATGCCTATCCTCGCTTAGAAAAGTCTGTCTGCATGGGAACCTATGAATCCTCTCTTCAGACTAAAATCTACATCTCTGTGGAGGGGTGATGAACCTGTTGTAATTAAAAAGCCTGTGACCACCAGGTGGAGTGCTCAGGCAGAAGGTAAATGAATACATATCAAAAAACTGACCGGCACATCCAAACATAGATTCAGTGTGAACAGGTGCTAAACCTAGAGTCACCAACTCATATACATACAAGAAGAAAAGGTAGCACACTGTAGCGCTATAGCTTGCAAACACGAAATATGAAAAATATGAAAAATGAATTGCATCATTACCTTAGAAATATGAAAAATTGAGAAGTCTTAGCGCATAAGATGGCCAAATTATGTGAGCCTGATAGCCACGTCAAGGCTCTTCTCGTATATCAGGTCCTAACTAATGCCTATCCTCGCTTAGAAAAGTCTGTCTGCATGGGAACCTATGAATCCTCTCTTCAGACTAAAATCTACATCTCTGTGGAGGGGTGATGAACCTGTTGTAATTAAAAAGCCTGTGACCACCAGGTGGAGTGCTCAGGTAGAAGGTAAATGAATACATATCAAAAAACTGACCGGCACATCCAAACATAGATTCAGTGTGAACAGGTGCTAAACCTAGAGTCACCAACTCATATACATACAAGAAGAAAAGGTAGCACACTGTAGCGCTATAGCTTGCAAACACGAAATATGAAAAATATGAAAAATGAATTGCATCATTACCTTAGAAATATGAAAAATTGAGAAGTCTTAGCGCATAAGATGGCCAAATTATGTGAGCCTGATAGCCACGTCAAGGCTCTTCTCGTATATCAGGTCCTAACTAATGCCTATCCTCGCTTAGAAAAGTCTGTCTGCATGGGAACCTATGAATCCTCTCTTCAGACTAAAATCTACATCTCTGTGGAGGGGTGATGAACCTTTTCTAAGCGAGGATAGGCATTAGTTAGGACCTGATATACGAGAAGAGCCTTGACGTGGCTATCAGGCTCACATAATTTGGCCATCTTATGCGCTAAGACTTCTCAATTTTTCCTATTTCTAAGGTAATGATGCAATTCATTTTTCAATTTTTCATATTTCGTGTTTGCAAGCTATAGCGCTACAGTGTGCTACCTTTCTTCTTGTATGTATATGAGTTGGTGACTCTAGGTTTAGCACCTGTTCACACTGAATCTATGTTTGGATGTGCCGGTCAGTTTTTTGATATGTATTCATTTACCTTCTGCCTGAGCACTCCACCTGGTGGTCACAGGCTTTTTAATTACAACAGGTTCATCACCCCTCCACAGAGATGTAGATTTTAGTCTGAAGAGAGGATTCATAGGTTCCCATGCAGACAGACTTTTCTAAGCGAGGATAGGCATTAGTTAGGACCTGATATACGAGAAGAGCCTTGACGTGGCTATCAGGCTCACATAATTTGGCCATCTTATGCGCTAAGACTTCTCAATTTTTCATATTTCTAAGGTAATGATGCAAATCATTTTTCATATTTTCGTGTTTGCAAGCTATAGCGCTACAGTGTGCTACCTTTTCTTCTTGTATGTATATGAGTTGGTGACTCTGGGTTTAGCACCTGTTCACACTGAATCTATGTTTGGATGTGCCGGTCAGTTTTTTGATATGTATTCATTTACCTTCTGCCTGAGCACTCCACCTGGTGGTCACAGGTTTTTAATTACAACAGGTTCATCACCCCTCCACAGAGATGTAGATTTTAGTCTGAAGAGAGGATTCATAGGTTCCCATGCAGACAGACTTTTCTAAGCGAGGATAGGTATTAGTTAGGACCTGATATACGAGAAGAGCCTGACGTGGCTATCAGGCTCACATAATTTGGCCATCTTATGCGCTAAGACTTCTCAATTTTTCATATTTCTAAGGTAATGATGCAATTCATTTTTCATATTTTTCATATTTCGTGTTTGCAAGCTATAGCGCTACAGTGTGCTACCTTTTCTTCTTGTATGTAATGATTGGATGACTCTAGGTTAGAACTGTTCACACTGAATCTATGTTTGATGTGGGTCATTTTTAGATTGTATCATTACCTCTGCAGACTCCACTGGTGGTCACAGCTTTTAATTACAAAGTCTAGCACTAAAGATGTAATTTAGTCTGAAGAGAGATCAAGGTTCCATACAGACAAGACTTTTCTGCGGGATAGCAAAAGTTAGGACCTGATAACGAGAAGCCTTGACGTAGGCTATCAGGCTCACTATAATTTGGCCATCTATGCGCTAAGACTTCTCATTTTTCATATTTCTAAGGTAATGATGCAATTCATTTTTCAATTTCGTGTTTGCAAGCTATAGCGCTACAGTGTGCTACCTTTCTCTTGTATGTATATAGTTGGTGACTCTAGGTTAGCACTGTTCACACTGAATCTAGTTTGGATGTGCCGGTCAGTTTTTTGATTGTATTCATTTACCATTCTGCTGAGCACGCCACCTGGTGTCACAGGCTTTTTAATTACAACGGTTCATCACCCCTCCACAGAGATGAGATTTTAGTCTGAAGAGAGGATTCATAGGTTCCCATGCAGACAGACTTTTCTAAGCGAGGATAGGCATTAGTTAGGACCTGATATACGAGAAGAGCCTGACTGGCATCAGGCTCACATAATTTGGCCATCTTAGCGCTAAGACTTCTCAATTTTTCATATTTCTAAGGTAATGATGCAATCATTTTTCATATTTCGTGTTTGCAAGCTATAGCGCTAGTGTGCTACTTTTCTTCTGTATGTATATGAGTTGGTGACTCTAGGTTTAGCACCTGTTCACACTGAATCTATGTTTGGATGTGCCGGTCAGTTTTTTGATATGTATTCATTTACTTCTGCCTGAGCACTCCACCTGATGGTCACAGGCTTTTTAATTACAACAGGTTCATCACCCCTCCACAGAGATGTAGATTTTAGTCTGAAGAGAGGATTCATAGGTTCCCATGCAGACAGACTTTTCTAAGCGAGGATAGGCTTTAGTTAGGACCTGATATACGAGAAGAGCCCTGACGTGGCTATCAGGCTCACATAATTTGGCCATCTTATGCGCTAAGACTTCTCAATTTTTCATATTTCTAAGGTAATGATGCAATTCATTTTTCATATTTTTTCATATTTCGTGTTTGCAAGCTATAGCGTACAGTGTGCTACCTTTTCTTCTTGAACACAGACCTTAAACACATGCTAAAAAGGAAGAAATGTTAATAAAATGGTAAGACGGAGGCATTTCTAAAGAAGAATATAATGCCGTCTGCAGAACCTGCAGGGACAATTCAGATTATCTAAAGCTGACAATGAATTCAGGCTTGCAAGAGACGTCAAAAGCAACAAAAAAAGGATTTTGGGGATACGTCAAAAGTAAAAGAAAAGTCAAAGATGCTATAGGATTTATACAGGATGAAAATGATGAAATGGTAAGACAGGAAGATGAGAAGGCTGATCTTTTAAATTCCTATTTTGCATCTGTTTTCTCTCAGAAAGGAAATGTAACATCAAATGATCTTCACTGTCCTATTAAAGGAATAGAAGAATCCAGGATATCTATAAACAGAAAGACAGTGAGGAAACACTTAGCTAACCTAAATGAATTCAAGTCTCCAGGTCCAGATGAATTACACCCCAGAGTACTGAAGCAGATAGCAGAAGAAATTCTTGAACCACTCTCCATAATCTTTGAAAATTCTTGGAGAACAGGAGAAGTCCCAGAAGACTGGAGAAGAGCAAATGTTGTTCCTATCTTCAAAAAGGGGAAGGTGGACCCAGGGAACTACAGGCCGGTGAGTCTGACTTCTATACCAGGAAAGATCTTTGAACAAATTATTAAAGAACATGTATGTAAGTACCTGGATAAGAATGAAGTGATTAAACAGAGTCAGCATGGGTTTGTAACTAATAAGTCATGTCAGACTAACTTAATTTCCTTCTATGACAGAATCACTGACTGGGTGGATCAGGGAAATGCTGTAGATATAGTATCGTAATATCAACAAAAAAAGCCCAAATAGATATATGCAAAAACTAGGCAATATCGATCACACAAGAATGAATAGTATAAATTGCAAATGTAAAAAGAGAATTTTATTACAAATTTAATTAAAAACACATATATAGTACAATGTAAGCACAATAATTAGGGAAATCTGCTGAATCCATGACATGTGTTGTTCACTGGCTGCCCCGTCGCCCCAACGCACGTTTCGCTTCTTGACATGTAAGTGTCCTTAGTACTCCATTTCAGTCACTATGTATTAGCAATGCTAATTGATTTTTTGGTTCCTTCATGGACCGCTGATATTATATATATGTTTCATTGCTATTGAATCTTATGTGCATTACGGGAAGTCTTTTACTCCCTGTAGCCTTCCGGGGGGTTTAGCTCTAGGATCGCTGTCTGGGTAGACAGAATGGCACGGAAACAGTTCATTCAGACAGCAGTTTGGTGAAAACTGGCCGCAACCAGTTTTATTAAAGTCCACAGCAAACAGATAAAAACAAAGCATAAACAAAATACCTGGGCTTGTCTAGCCACTAATTACACTTATATAATGTCCCTTTCTATCAGGAACCCAGACTCTATCAGTCTGTGCCCAAAACAACACATATGATATATGTTACCAGTATGGAGTCTCCCAGATACTCCTCCTTATGTCTGAAGGTCCACTCGACTTCCAGACTTGAGAAAGATCCACTCCTATTCAGTAGTCATTATGCTGGAGGTTCACAGAGACACTCCTGTGTCCGGGGTCCTTCCTGCACCCAGACTGAGACGGCTCCCCTCCTCTTCAGTAATCATCAGCATGGAGGTTCACAGAGACACTCCTGTGTCCGGGGTCCTTCCTGCACCCAGACTGAGACGGCTCCCTCCTCTTCAGTAATCATCAGCATGCATGCTCACAGAGACTGCTTCCTTGTGCCAGAACACCTCTCTGTGTCCAGGCTGAAGACAGCTCTAACACTCTTGGAGCATTCTCACAGAGACTGCTTCCTTGTGCCAGGACACCTCTCTGTGTCCAGGCTGAAGACAGCTCTAATACTCTTGGAGACACCTTCTGTGCCTGGACCCCTTGTCCAGACTGAATGAGCTCCCTGACTGTGTCCGCAGACACCTATTTCTGGCTTCCTAATTAACAGCTGATTGGCTTCAGGTTTGAGCTGCAAGTGTGCAATGAATGCAAGGTGTAGTGACCTTTCTCTACCACCAGGTCTACAAAGCCACCCATTTCCCTTATAGTTAGCAAAGAACCTAGGTGAAATATACACCCCATTCACCACATATCCTCACTGTCTCACATATCCCCCCCCTCTTCTCCAGACCGGAGGGCTGGTCATCCAGACCGGAGGACTGGTCAACAAACCTAAAGAGACAGTGAACACAGCACAAGTCATAGCCAACATCAGCTTCATCTTTATCTTCCATTAAGCAGGGTTTCTATACCCTTACACACACACACACACACACACACACACACACTGTGTGATGTCACAGTCATGTGACCAGTCAACTGAGGAGAAAGAACATGGACAGTCAAAACATACATACTGATCCATTAAATGAATGCCAGCCAGCGCTGCATTACCCATCCGTCCCCTCTGCATACAACTTTATCCTAGGTATTTAGACACATACCCTTGGGTGGGTTTGTAGGTGACTGGACCCGCCCAGCTCTCCAAGTCACCTGGAAGCCTCCCAATGTATAGCACAAGTCTCAGCAGTAGATCTGCTGAACCAAAATATATCCAGGCTTCCATCACAGGGCCACCCACCTCTGCGATACATACCGTCCATCCATCACATGCCTCCATGCATATCCTGAGGGCCATACCCCAGTGCCCCTCTGTTCAAATTTATGGGGTCGAACACCTGCCACCCGACCAGAGATCCCCCTCGGTCGCCTCTGCCAGTCACTCCGTCTCAGTTGATTTTGGGCACTATGCACTTCACTCTCATTCTCATCCTGCTCACTTTCAGGAGTATAGAATTCATTCTCATTCACATCCTGATCTGGAACCTTAGTTAACATGTCATCCACAACATTAACTTCATCATCTGGTCCCTCAAGTATGTGACTATGTGACAACCCCACTTCTATATAGTTCAGGTACTAGGAGCTGACTCACAACCTCTCCCTGGACTTCAGTGTTTATGGCAACATGAGAGAACCTCTCCTCAGAGTCAGGCTCCTGGGAAACCTCATTTAGAACAATCATATTTTCCTGTGCTGTTTTAAGAGAGGGTTCTCGCCACTGCTCACTCTCAAAACCGTCACAGGACACAGGCAAGTCAGGGACACTCGGTTCCCGAGAACCACCATCCTCGTCTCCCAACATCACCTGCAAAGGAATTTCATCACTGTCACAGTCATCATTATTATCAACATCATTATCATGACTATGATCAGTATTATCATCACTATCATTACCAGCATCAGCACCATTTTCATGGTCATCATCATTATCAGGTTCATCATCATCATTAGCATTATCATCATCATTATCACATAATTTTAACATCCCACTAGCATCGTGTTCCGCCCCTCGGGACTGCGTACCCTCAGTAGGGGCTTCATCACACTGTCCATCAGAATCACCCTTCCCCCAGAGATCCTTAGACCGGGGAAAGTCATTACCCAATATAACGGGTTGCACCAGGGTCTTCACTACCCCCACTTCACATGAAATCTCCCCGAGTTTGGGGACCAAGTCCACGGCAGTCTCTGGGTAGACTTTGGTGTCTCCATGGATGCACACCATACTCAAGTGCTTATCAGGGATGAAGTCCCTATCAATCAGGCTGTCACATACGGAAGTCACTGGACTCTCTGAGTCCAAGAGGGCCTGCGCTGAGCAACCATTTGTAACACCGGGGACACCTGTGGTCCAGTCTCTTCGGTTGCGGTGGTCACATACACAGGTTCTGCGCAGAGAGAGAGGGATCTGCAACATCACGGCACATAGGCTCCCCCTCTAGTGGACAGTTGGCTGCAATTTCACGACATCTCCAACACTGTCCATCACACTCTTCCACCCACATGTCCCCTCGGGCCTGAACCCGCTTATCAACATACCCATGTCCCCAACAGCTGGAACGCTCTTACCGGGAGAGTTCGACGTCCGGGAACTCTGAAGAGACGTCCTCTCAGACGGCTGTACCTCAGGAGAACATGCTCGGGTGTAGCGGTTCACTGTAGGACATGCTCGGGTGTAGCGGTTCACTACCACCTTTTCAACTCCATAATCAGGCCTGCTGACTGCAGACTCCCAACTGTATCTCCATTCATGAACTCCTCTGGCATGGGCTGTCACCGTAACACCCAGCCGGGTAAGAATCTCCACTTTCATCTTAGCATAGTCTTGGCTGTCCTGCTCGCTCAGGTCAGCATATGCCCTTTGGGGCTCTCCAATCAGATATGGTGCGACCATCATGGCCCATTCAGATAGGGGCAGATTCTCCTTCTCTGCCAGTCTCTCAAACCTAGTGAGATATACCTCCACATCATCACGAGGTGTCATCTTTTTCAAGAACCGTCTTACCGCCCTCTTCACAGCGGACAAGTCAGGTGACTTTGCAACATTACTTTGGGACGATGCACCACAAGTCCCCTGCAGTGCTGCAACCTGCTCAAAAAACAACCGGTTATTCTCCTGCTGCTGCTGCAGGATTTGCTGCTGGTACTGCTGCATTTGCCGCTGGTACTGCAGGCGCTGCTGCTCCATGCTCTGCTGCATGCTTCGCTGGGCCTGTACCAGGTACTCAATGAGCTCCTTCACACGGCCGGACTTATCTGTCTCAACCACGGCAGTTTTATGTTGCACATTAACTTGTGCCATTTGTTCAAACAGCGCCTCCATGCTGTCATCCATGCTGTCAGATATCTCTGTCTTCACAACGGCAGACTTCAGTCAAGGCATACACACTACACAGCTTTTTTCCACAGAAAATTCAGCTTGCTGTGCAACCACTTTTTTTTTTTTTTTTCCTTTGCAAAGTCTATTAGGGCTACTGTCTCTTTAAGACTGCTCCACAAACTTTTTTTTTTTTTGCTGCTGCACACTTTTTTTTTTTTCCTCTGTTGCTATTTCAATAGACTTCACCTTTAATGCTGTCTCTTGCCACTGTGCTGCATGCACACTCCAGCACTAACTGTACCAGGCCCTGCGCTGCCCCAGCATTCTCCACCAATTGTAGCCTTCCGGGGGGTTTAGCTCTAGGATCGCTGTCTGGGTAGACAGAATGGCACGGAAACAGTTCATTCAGACAGCAGTTTGGTGAAAACTGGCCGCAACCAGTTTTATTAAAGTCCACAGCAAACAGATAAAAACAAAGCATAAACAAAATACCTGGGCTTGTCTAGCCACTAATTACACTTATATAATGTCCCTTTCTATCAGGAACCCAGACTCTATCAGTCTGTGCCCAAAACAACACATATATGTTACCAGTATGGAGTCTCCAGATACTCCTCCTTATGTCTGAAGGTCCACTCGACTTCCAGACTTGAGAAAGATCCACTCCTATTCAGTAGTCATTATGCTGGAGGTTCACAGAGACACTCCTGTGTCCGGGGTCCTTCCTGCACCCAGACTGAGACGGCTCCCCTCCTCTTCAGTAATCATCAGCATGGAGGTTCACAGAGACACTCCTGTGTCCGGGGTCCTTCCTGCACCCAGACTGAGACGGCTCCCCTCCTCTTCAGTAATCATCAGCATGCATGCTCACAGAGACTGCTTCCTTGTGCCAGAACACCTCTCTGTGTCCAGGCTGAAGACAGCTCTAACACTCTTGGAGCATTCTCACAGAGACTGCTTCCTTGTGCCAGGACACCTCTCTGTGTCCAGGCTGAAGACAGCTCTAATACTCTTGGAGACACCTTCTGTGCCTGGACCCCTTGTCCAGACTGAATGAGCTCCCTGACTGTGTCCGCAGACACCTATTTCTGGCTTCCTAATTAACAGCTGATTGGCTTCAGGTTTGAGCTGCAAGTGTGCAATGAATGCAAGGTGTAGTGACCTTTCTCTACCACCAGGTCTACAAAGCCACCCATTTCCCTTATAGTTAGCAAAGAACCTAGGTGAAATATACACCCCATTCACCACATATCCTCACTGTCTCACACTCCCATATGTAATCAATACGCATTAATTGCACAGATTTCTAAAGGGACCACATGCTATTTTCGCTCCCCGTTATTTGGATTCAGCAGATTTCCCTAATTATTGTGCTTACATTGTACTATATATGTGTTTTTAATTAAATTTGTAATAAAATTCTCTTTTTACATTTGCAATTTATACTATTCATTCTTGTGTGATCGATGTAGATATAGTATATCTTGACTTCAGAAAAGAATTTGACAAAGTATCTCACACAATCGTTATTGAAAAAATGACTAAGTATGGAATGGACAAGGCAACTGTTAGGTGGATTCATAACTGGCTTAGTGATTGGACCCAAAGAGTGGTCGTAAATGGCTGCACATCCAGTTGGAAGAATGTCTCAAGTGGGGTACCACAATGCTCTGTTTTGGGCCCTGTATTGTTCAACATCTTTATCAATGATTTAGATGAAGGAATTGAGGGTAAACTGATCAAATTTGCTGATGACACAAAGCTAGGAGGGGTAGCGAATACTAGAGAAGAGAGAGGATTCAAAAAGGTATAAATAAACTGGAGCAGTGGGCAGCAACTAACAGAATGATTTTTAACAGGGAAAAATGCAAAGTACTACATCTGGGCAATAAAAATGAAAAAAGCATATACAAAATGGGAGGAATAGGGCTAAGTAACAGCACATTTGAAAAAGACTTGGGTATATTAATTGATCACAGACCGAACATGAGTCAACAGTGTGATGCAGCAGCAAAAAAGGCAAATACAATTCTAGGATGTATCAACAGAAGCATACAGACTAGATCACGTGAGGTCATTATTGCCCTCTACTCCTCTTTGGTCAGACCTCATCTGGAATACTGTGTCCAGTTTTGGGCACCACATTTTAAAATTCATCAACAAACTGGAGCAAGTTCAGAGAAGAGCCACCAGAATGGTGACCGGTCTGCAAACCATGTCCTATGAGGAACGGTTGCAAGATTTGGGAATGTTTAGCTTGCAAAAAAGAAGACTGAGAGGAGACTTAATAGCTGTCCACAAATATCTCAAGGGTTGTCACATTGTAGAAGGATCATCTTTATTCTTATTTGCACAAGGAAAGACTAGAAGCAATGGGATGAAACTGAATGGGAGGAGACACAGATTAGATATTAGAAAAAACTTTTTGACAGGGTGATCAATAAGTGGAACAGGCTGCCACGAGAGGTGGTGAGTTCTCCTTCAATGGAAGTCTTCAAACAGAGGCTGGACAGACATCTGGGATGATTTAGAGAATCCTTGCTTTGAGCAGGGGGTTGGACCAGATGGCCCAGGAGGTCCCTTCCAACTCTACCATTCTATGATTCTATGTCAAGTGTACATAATTGGCGACAAGAATTTACATGTAATGATTATTGTGTACATATAATTGCTTATTCATTCGTCATTTACAGGTGTTGTTATGGAAACGACCTCCATCTCCATTGCATAATCAATAAGGGAAAAATTGTTATTTTATATTACAAAAATATCAATGACAAATCTTAAAGGATTAAAGGAGTTTTCCACGAACAAAGTACATTTTAATCAAAGTTCCACAATTGAATGTGTTAAAAAAATCTTCCTGTGCTGAGATAATCTTATAAATGTGCCCCTGCTGTGTACTGTGTAATGGTCGTGTCTGACCGTGCAGGGACATGGTCTGAACAAACCACCGGTTCTGGGCAGGGGAGGAAACAATAGAGAGTATACAGACAGGACAGCAGGGGGTCACAGATGGTGTTTTTACACAGGGAGGGAAATGTTCTACTTCACAGAAAGAATCAGCTGTGATCCCATGCTGTCTTGTCTATATACTCTGTATAGTCTCTCGAATAAAGAATAAAAATGGCTTCAACCCTGTGTGAGTTCTTTGATGTTCAGTCAGACTTGAATTAACCCCTTTCCGAAATATGACGTAGCGGTACCTGCCTTTGATGTGAGCTCACACGCTGAGCCCATATCTTTCCTTCCACTTGATGGCTAATTTATCGTGTAATAGTATCAGTAAAAAAGCTCAGGGCACAAAACATAAGCCCTCACAAATCCCCAGATCTTGAAAAATGAACGTTACAGGTTTCGAAAAATGTCAACAAAAGCTAATTTTTTTTCTTTTACAAATTTCCACATTTTTTTACCACAAAAAAACAAAACTATACACATTTGGTATCTGCGTACTGGTACTGACCTGGCGAATCAAATTGCACAGACAGTTTTACCATATAGTGAACAGGGTAAATAAAATACCCGAAAAACTTTTGTGGACTTAAAATTTTTTGCAATTTCAACGCACTTGGAGTTTTGTTTCCTGTTTTCCAGTTCACTATATGATAAAATGTATGGGGTCATTCAAAAGTGCAACTCACGCAGGCAAAAAACAATCCCTCATACGGCTATAACGATGGAAACATAAAAAAAAGTTAAGGTTCATGGAAGGGGAGTAAAAAACAAATGGAAAAATGGAAATGTCAGGAAGGGGTTAAAGATATTTAATGTTTTCTACATTCTGAACTTGAAAGTGGTTTTTCCCTCATAAATTCTGATATTTAACAAGATCTGATCTAACAGTGAAACATTTTCCACATTCTAAACATGAAACTGGTTTCCCTCTAACAAGACCTGAGTTACGGGTAAAACGTTTTCCACATTCTGAACATGAATATGGCTTCTCCCCTGTGTGAATTCTTTGATGTGTTGTGAGATGATGTTTCTGGGTAAAACATTTCCCACATTCTGAACATGAATATGGCTTCTCCCCTGTGTGAATTCTCTCATGTCTAATAAGACTTTGCTTATGGTTAAAACAGATTCCACATTCAGCACATGAGTATGGTTTCTCCCCTGTGTGAACTCCTTCATGAATAACAAGATCTGATTTCTGAGTAAAGCATTTTCCACATTTTGGGCATGAATATGGCTTCTCCCTGTGTGATTTTTTTGATGGCTAATAAGAATACGTTTTTGTTTGAAGCATTTCCCACATTGTGAACATGAAAATGGTTTTTCCCCTGTGTGAACTCTTTCATGAACAACAAGATTTGATTTACGGGAAAAGCATTTTCCACATTTTGGGCATGAATATGGCTTCTCTCCTGTGTGAATTCTTTGATGTGTTATAAGATCTGATTTCTGGGTAAATATTTCCCGCATTCTGAACATGAAAATGGCTTTTCCCCTTTGTGACTTCTTTGATGTCTAATCAAAACTGATTTTACAGTAAAACATTTTCCACAATCTGAACATGAGTACGGCTTCTCCCTGTGTGAATTCTTTGATGTCCAATAAAAATATGTTTCTGTTTAAAACATTTCCCACATTCTGAACATGAATACGGCTTCTCTCCTGTATGAATTCTTTGATGTCGAATAAGATTTTGCTTATGGTTAAAACGGATTCCACATTCAGAACAAGAAAATGGTTTCTCCCCTGTGTGTCTTCTAAGATGTGTAAGCAGATGTGATTTCCGATCAAAACATTTTCCACATTCTGAACATGAATACAGCTTTCCTTCTGTGTGAGTTCTCTCATGTCTAATAAGATTTGATTTAATAGTAAAGCATCTTCCACATTCCTGACATGAAAATGGCTTCTCCCCTGTGTGAATTCTTTGATGTTTAACAAGATCTGTTTTCCTCATGAAACATTTTCCACATTGTGAACAGGAAAATGGCTTCTCCCCTTTGTGAATTCTCTGATGTCTAACTAAACCTGATGTTGTGGAAAAACATTTCCCACATTCTGAACATGAATATGGCTTTTCCCATTTGTGACTTATTTGATGTCTAATCAAAGCTGATGTTACAGTAAAGCATTTTCCACATTCTGAACATGAAAATGGCTTCTCCCCCGTGTGAAGTCTTTGATGTGTAACCAAACTTGATGTTCTGGAAAAACATTTCCCACATTCTGAACATGAATATGGCTTTTTCCCTTTGGGAACTTTTTGACGTTTGACACCCGATCTGTCACTTGTATTTTGCTTTACAGTCTGTGATGAATCAGGAGATATCTGATCCTGTGAAACAGATCCTGATACATTTTGGATATGAGGGGTGGAGGGTATATCTTCAATATTGCCATTTTTCTCATATCCATATTGAATAATACTACAATCATCTTCATTATCATGTGAAGATTTTGGATGTTCCTCTGAGATCCCGGTACAGTCATCTGGAAGAATAAAACTGATTATATTATTTTATAGCAATATAACCTAATATAAGGATTGTACTGACGTTATATGACATTACAATTGAGAAGTATTCATTTAATAACTTAATTATTAGTTGCAAAACAGATCACAATCTCAGAGCAGGGATCACTACATCACAATGTTATGATAACAGGTTAATTTGTTGCGATTTTCTACTTTTGTGTTGAAGACATCATGTCTCATGTCGGTCATCGCTCTTTTCTCAGAAAATTGTCCAGTGGAGAATAATAAGTGAACCTGTAGGTCCAAGCTGTTAGGAGCTGTCCATCTCATCACAATCCCTAGCTCCATTCGCTGCTGTTTAACTATTTAGATGCCGCAGCAATGGTTACATGGTTCTGACCTCTGTGCACACAACAAAATCGTGGCGTGCTGATGGGCTACCATGGAAGCTGGGTGCACAATGAAGGCCCTGTCATCGTCAGTTTTGTGCTCTTTTTAATTTCTTTATATTCTGCAAATCCATTATTATTAATAAATAAAAAAGTAATAAAAATAGTTTAATTAAATAAAACAAAAAAAATATATATATATAGATATATATAAAACAATACATGTGTAATTTAGGAGGATGTGGCCTAAGGATACAATTAAGGTGTACAGAATTATTGACAAAATAGGCCAAAAAGATTTATCTGACTGTGAAAATTCAAAAATTGTTACAAGTCTTAAGGGTATGCCACACTGAACAATATCGCTAACGGGATCGCTAAAAAACGTCACTATTTAGCGATCCCGTTAGCGATGTTGTTCAGTGCGGCAGCTTCCAGCGACGAGCTTCCTGCTGTGATCTCGCTCGTCGCTGGAATCGTTCCGGACCCTATTTTCTCGTCGGCGCTCCGCTGGGTAAGTATATATCGCTGTGTGGCACCTTTTCTTAGCGATTTAGCGGTACTTTTGTACCGCTAAAGTCGTTAAGAAGATCGCTAACGGCGATAGCGTCGTTAACTATATCGCTAAATGTGGCCGCACTTAGCGATATAGAAACAATCCCGCTAGCGATCGCATTAGTATGCGTCGTTATCGTGATCGCTAGCGGGATTGTTTAGTGTGGCAGTACCTTTACAGATGGAGGCAGGAGTCCTAAAATTGCTCGGATATTGGAGCGTGATCACAAAACCATAACATTTTTGTTACAAATATTCAACAGGGTCACAAAAATGTGTTGCGTAAAAAGACACAGTAACTGCCAAAGATCTGAGAAGAATCAAACGTGCAGCGACCAGGAAGCCATTATCCTCCAGTGCTGTCATATTCCAGAGCTGCAACCTCCCTGGAAGCCAGAAGTACAAGGTGTTCGGCCATGTCTCTGAGCACTGAGGTGAGGAGACTGCACACGACCACCACCGAGCAAGACACAGAAGTGGGAACGTCAAGACTGGGACAAGATATGTCTGATACTGATTGTTCACAGACCTGTGGCTGGATCAGTAATGGGCCTCCTCTTACTCTTAGAAGCCAGTGAGGTGGTGGGGGGCACTGGTATGGGCTGGGATTATTACAGATGAGATAGTTGGACCTTTTCGGGTTGACTATGGACTTAAAATCCACTCCCAAACCTACTGCCAGGTTTTAGAAGACACTTTCTTCAAGCAGCAAAGGAAAAAGTCTGCTGTTATGTTTTGGTAGCTGAGGAGGCAGGAGCAAAAAACCGCATAGGCAGCATGACACCAGAGAGGTTGGAAACTAATAGGTTGCAGACCCCTAAACTAACCGCACAACTAGAAGCAGCCGTGGAGCGTAACTACGGTGGCCCTAGACGCCTCGGCACAGCCGGAGAGATAGCTATCCCTGAAGATGGAAAGAGGAAAGCTGACTGTCCCGGAGTAGACCCCAAAAGAGTAGGAAGCCCCCAAACATATAATGGCGGTTAGACAAGATGAAAACACGAACACAGACAGAAAATAGATTGAGCAAACGCTGGGGCCCAAAACTGTCTAGATAGGATAGTACAGGAGAGAATACTGTCTGCAACCCAGAAAAACCCTAGGAAAAAACTCCAACACTTCTGAATCCAAAAACACTGAGACCACAGGGTCTCGACCACCTATATCAGATCTCTGGTGTGGACACGTAGCTACCCAGCAGTAAAATATCACAAGAACTGAGCAAATGAACAAACACAAAAAACGAACGGAGACCAGCCAAAGCCCCACAAAGGGGACCTGGCTGAATACAAAAAGCAATGCAGCAAAAAGCAAGTAACTGAAACCACAGTAAAAAAAACTGAAAGAGACTTATCTGAAAGAAAGCAGGATACAGCAGGAAAGCAAGCTGAATTCCAACCTAGACCAGGAAGCACAATTGATTACCGGCGAGGATCATGGGAGTTCAGCTCACTTATATCAAGCCAATCAGTACCACCTGACCACCTCTCGTTATTTACAGTTGTAGGGCTCTTGGTATTCAACATTGGTTCAATACCCTCAGCAACCACCAGAGGGAGCTTCAACTCCGAAGTCGTCTCCAAAATGTTCACAACAGTCTGCATCATTCAAGAAAACCATGATTTTTCTGCCGAACTATGCGCCATCACAGCACTGAGGTCTCCACTGCTTGGCAGCCAGGAAAGGCATTAAAGATGAAGAATAATGACCCAGCCCCGTCCTCACTGGACCTAAACACTAGAGAGATCTTCTGTGCTTTTCTTACATGGAAAATTTATGGTGAAGTAAAAGTCACCTTTTAGTAATCAGTGTCTGGGGCTGTGGTTGGTGCTGACCAAAATGATGAAGAAACTGACAGACTCCATGGATGGACCTATGGATGTTATTGAGAAGAAGGGCGGCCATATTACTATTTTGGCCATTGAGATTTTTTTTTAAATGTCAGAAATGTATTTTGTTCATTTAGAGTCGTTCGGTTCTTATTCTCACTGTAAGGCTAAGTTCACACGTTGCGGAATTGCCGCGGAAATTTCCGCGGCAATCCCGCACTTCTCCGCAGGAAATACGCATGTTTTTTGTATGCTGATTCCCGCCAGAATAATAGCGTTTTGCAAGCGTAATTAGCTTGCAGAATGCTAGCGTTTTCCTAGCGATCTGTAGCATCGCTTGGAAAACTGATTGACAGGTTGGTCACACGAGTCAAACATAGTGTTTGACTCGTGTGACCAACTTTTTACTATTGATGCCGCCTATGCCGCATCAATAGTAAAAAGATCTAATGTAAAAATAATAAAAAAAAATAATAAATAATGATATTCTCACCTTCCGGCGGCCCCCGCAGCTTTCCCGCCTTCAGCGACGCTCCCGGCAACTCGGTCCCAGGAGTGCTTTGCGACAAATCACACCGATGACGTAGCATCTCGCGAGACCGCTATGCCATCTGGGTGATTCTCGCAAAGCACTCCTGGGTCCGGGAGTTGCCGGGAGCATCGCTGAAGGCGGGAAGGCGCGGGGCGCGGAAGTGCGGGGGCCGCCGGAAGGTGAGAATATCATTATTTTTTATTTTAATTATTGTTTTACCAGGGATATGGTACCCAGGGCCTGGAGGAGAGTCTCCTCTGCTCCAGACCCTGGGTACCATCCGCACATGAACCGCTTACATTCCGCAAAATTAATGAACATGTTGCTATTTTTTTCCGCGAAGCGTTTTTTTCGCGGAAAAAAACGCAACATGTGGCCAAAACATGCGGAATCAATTAACATGTATAGGATGCTTAATGCTTGCGTTTTTATCGCGTTTTTACCGCGGAAAACAGCGGAAAAAAAAAACGCAATTATTCCTGATCGTGTGCACTTAGCCTAAATGAAAATAAACAACTGAGATGGAAAATTTACGTTTTTCATTTAAGTGGCCAATAATTTTGCACACTGAAATATTCTGCAAATTATAAACTACATTTTTACTTTCTTAAATATTCAGGTTTATTAACCCTTTGGACTGACTGACAGCACTGGAGATGTTCGATAATAAAATTACTCATCAAACTTAAAAATCACCTAATAATTCCGCACAGAGTACAGCGCTGGCCATTATTTCTCCAGACTTCTGCCCTTTGCCCCGGCTGCTGGAAATCAACTTCTGGGCCAAGTCCTGACTGGTTACCGCTCATTGTTGTCTCATCAGTGCTCGGAGTTTATCACAATTTCTGGGTTTTAGATTGTCGCTATTGGAGAATTGGCCTCAGGTTCTCAATGGGACGGAAATCTGAGGAGTTTCCCGACCGTGTAAACAAAAATGTAACTAATTTGCTCACCGAGCCACTTAGTTATCACTTTTGCCTTTGTTTCATGGTCTCCATAATGCTGGAAAAAGATAGAATTACATTTAAGGCAGAGACAGGCTGCCGTATTCTCGTGCGTGAATTGCATTGTAAAACTCGTACAGGCTGTTGGGTCTCCTGACCTGAGCTTGACAGGTGCATAGTAATCCATCATGCTGTCTTGCTCGGGTCAGGAGAGGTGAAGGCCAGTCCGTGCAGTGCGCTGCGATTATCGCACGAGTTATACGGCTGTGTGACTCCAGTCTTACCGATAATTGGGTTTTCGGTTGTGTCCAGCTCAACAAGACATTTGGTGAAAGTTCCTCTTTAAGGTCAGGGCCCACTGAGAGGTTCGCTGTGATGTGGCAGTGGGCTTCATACTGTCTGATCAGAATAAAAAACTAGGAACCGTCTTTAGTTTGTACATTTTTGCTTAGCCGCAGATCAGGGTATAAGATTTGGATATGCGGGTCGGGGCTATTTCACAGCTGTGAAAGGACGGCTTCAATTTGAGAGCGTCTCTGTCTTTTTTGACTATCCACACAGGGTTTCAGAATGGAGAGCGCCTGGAGTTCATTTACTTTGTGCACGGATGTGATTGCCACCAGAAACACAACATTTATGGTTAGGCTGGAGTCACACGGCCGTATAACTCGTGCGATAATCGCATCGCACTGCACGGACTAGCCGGCACCTCTCATGACCCGAGCATGACAGCATGATGGATTACTATGCACCTGTCAACCTCAGGTCAGGAGACCCGACAGCCAGTACAAGTTTTACGATGCGATTCTCGCAAGAGACATACGGCAGTGTGTCTCTACCCTTAGAAACCCGATGGACGCCTCCTAGAGAGGCTCGAAGGGCAGTTTAGTTAACCCTGTAAGAAACTGGTTGAGAATCATAGAGCTCTGCTGGAGAGCTTCTGAAGCGTTTTGTGCTGGAGAGCTTCTGAAGCGTTTTGTGCCGAATGCCTCCTTGATATTTTAGGAAGGCTACTGTTGTAGAGTTGTCTAAGAACACTCTTAGATGGCATTTTTTTAAGTGAGTTTGCAGCATCTCCAGCTTCTAGCACAGCTCTTAGTTCTTTGTAGTTTGAGGAAAGATCTCTTAAAGCAACGAATGAAACTGAAAGGGAGAAGATACATATTAGAGAAAACGTTTTGACAGTGAGGGTGATCAGTGAGTGGAACAGGCTGCCACGAAAGGTGGTGAGATCTCCTTCAATGGAAGTCTTCAAACAGAGGCTGGACAGACATCTGTCTATGATGTTAGTGACTCCTGCATTGAGCAGGATTTTGGACACGATGACCCTGGAGGTCCCTTCCAATGCTAACATTCTAGGATTCCATGAGAAAGCATTTATTAGGAGTGTTACTGGTTCTCGATTCCGATGAACTTGTCTCTAGGTTATTTTTGTAGAGAGCCATCAGTTTATGGATCTTTTACAGGTTAAGGAAGATTCAATTTTGTTTAGAGATAATTGAGACCATCGCAGGGCGAGAATGGAACTGAGCCAAGGCCAGTGAAGGAATGCAGGATGACATCAGGCCTAGGATGGACATGGCTTCTCTTATAGAACAGCGAGTTTTCTTTTGGAAGGACAGGAGCTTTCGGTGAATGGACATCCTTTTTTCTCTTGCAAGAAATTATGATTGTTTACTTGAGCCTAGAAAAACTCTGAGAAATACTTTCCTGTGGGAAGGAGATCAGTCAGGTTTCTCAAAATTTTGTAGATTAGGATTGAGGATGAAATAACGACCTGTACCTTCTTTGGGGGAGCTACAGTGATCCCACATCCCCTTACACTGGTATTCAGTGTTTCCATATCCAGGGGAATGAAACCTTCTCTTTGGTTTGGCTGATTTGGTTCAGCACATCCTCTTTTCTGATCCTCAGCTTTCTCCAGTATCGAATCAAGCACAGGACCAAAGTCAAGTCTTCTTCCAAAATCCAAGATTTTTGCTATGTTGGGTGGAAAGAATCAATGGCAGTGGATCCATACCATGCGGAGGTTTTCAATACTTTGGAATATATAGCATTTGTGAACGGTTTCCTACTTTTCTGTAAAGTGGATATGACAGACTCAGAGGCGTCTGGCTCTCAGGACTGTCGTTTCAGAAGCCAGGCTGCCAAGCTTAGGCTGTAGGGAGCCGGGGGAAAAATGGGATCCTGATGAAGAAAGTTGTGGTCCAGAGGTAGGATCAGAGGTCCTTCTGAACTCATCAGTTTTAGGGCTCTGAACCAGCTCATATTTGGCCAGAGAGGGGCGATCAGGATAGTCTTGACCTCTTCTGTTCTGACTTTTGGCAGAGTCCTTGGTAATAAAGGAATTGGCGGAAATGCGTATGCCAGTCTGAAGTTCCACGGGTGAGCGAAGGCATCCACCCTTGACTGGGTTTGTTTGGACCTATGGAGAAGTACCTCTCTATTTTGGAATTCCCTCGGTTTGCAAATAGGTCTACTTCTGGGAGATCCCATTTTTTGATTATAGCCAGGAATATTCTCATATTGAGGCTCCATTCCCTGGATCTATATCTGTCCTGCTCAAGAGGTCTGCTTAGACGTTGTCGGATCCTTTCAGATGGAGAACCGATAAGGACAGGAGATGATTTTCTGCCCAACAAAATATTCTTGCTGAGACCTGTTGCAGACTTTTGTGCTGTCCTGGTGATGTAGATGGGCTACGGTAGTCATGTTGTCAGAGTAAACTCGGACATGGGTTCCCTGGATTAATGGTTCTGTTACTCTCAGGGCTTCTTCTACTGCTCTTAATTCTCTGAAATTGGAAGACCGGTCGTCCATCTTTTTGGGCCAGACTCCCGGAGACGTTACTGCTCCCCAACTACGTTTGCTGGTGTCTGTCGTAATTGACGTCAAAGGATATTGGATCCAGGGTATCCCTTTTCCCAGGTTTTCTTGGCCACCAGTTGAGGAATAGCTTCACATGCTGAGGAAGAAAGATTCTTGTACTGAGAGTCTCTGGGTTTTGGTTCCAGCGGGAGAGAATAAACTTCAGGAGTACTCGAGTGAGCCTGGGCCCAGGGAACTGCCTGACGTCATTGATCCAAATGCTGACATGGCAAATTTTATAGTCACCCTTTTCTGTATTTTTAGCGTCCGCACTATTGATCTTACGCATAACTGCTTGGTGAAAGGGAGAAAGGATTTTAGGTTTTGGGAATCTAGGATTCCTAGAAAGACCTTCTTGGTTGAGGGATTCAGGTCTGATTTTTCTTGATTTACAATCCAGCCTAAAGATGACAGGGTATGCAGGACTGATCGAAGATGTTCTTTTAGAGTGGTGTTGGAGGGAGCCATGACGAGAAGGTAGTCCAGGTAAGGGACGATACAGATGTCTTGCTTTCTGAAGAAGGCTACTACATCCGCCATTATCTTTGTAAATCTTCAGGGTGCTGATGCTATGCCGAAGGGAAGAACTCTGAACTGGAAGTGAGGTATTTCTTGATCTAGAGTAACCACAAATCTCAGATACCGATGGTAGGACGGATGGATGGGTACGTGGTAATATGCCTCTTGGAGGTCTATGGTAGCCATGGCAAAATCCTTCCCGATCAATGGTATTGAAGTTTTTATTGATTCCATTTTGAAGCGCCGGTACACAATGTGCTGGTTCAACTTCTTTAGGTTGATGATGACCCGGTAATTTCCACTTGGCTTTTTACTAGAAACAGCGGTGAGTAATGGCCCTGGCCTCGCTCTGCTTCTGGAACCGGTGCTATTACCGCCGAGGATAGCATTTGTTGGAGCTCTGTACAGTCATGGCCAAAAGTTTTGAGAATGACACAAATATTATATTTTCACATGATCTGCTGCCCTCTGGTTTTTATGTGTGTTTTGACAGATGTTTTTATCACAGACAGAAATATAATTGCAAACATATGAGTAACAAAAGCTTATATTGACAGTTAGAATGAGTTAATGCAGCAAGTCAATATTTGCAGTGTTGACCCTTCTTCTTCAGGACCTCTGCAATTCTCCCTGGCATGCTCTCAATCAACTTCTGGACCAAATCCTGACTGATAGCAGTCCATTCTTGCACAATCAATGCTTTCATTTTGTCAGAATTTTTAGGTTTTTGTTTGTCCACCCGTCTCTTGATGATTGACCACAAGTTCTCAATGGGATTAAGATCTGGGGAGTTTCCAGGCCATGGACCCAAAATCTCTATGTTTTGTTCCCTGAGCCATTTAGTTATCACCTTTGCTTTATGGCAAGGTGCTCCATCATGCTGGAAAAGGCATTGTTGATCGCCAAACTGCTCTTGGAGGGTTGGGAGAAGTTGCTCTTGGAGGACATTCTGGTACCATTCTTTATTCATGGCTGTGTTTTTAGGCAAGTCTGTGAGAGCCGATTCCCTTGGCTGAGAAGCAACCCCACACATGAATGGTTTCAGGATGCTTAACAGTTGGCAAGAGACAAGACTGGTGGTAGCGCTCACCTTGTCTTCTCCAAATGAGGCGTTTTCCTGATGTCCCAAACAATCGAAAAGGGGATTCATCAGAGAAAATAACTTTACCCCAGTCCTCAGCAGTCCACTGCCTGTACCTTTTGCAGAATATCAGTCTGTCCATGATGTTTTTTATGGAGAGAAGTGGCTTCTTTGCTGCCCTCCCTGAGACCAGGCCTTGCTCCAAGAGTCTCCGCCTCACAGTGCATGCAGATGCACTCACACCTGCCTGCTGCCATTCCTGAGCAAGCTCTGCACTGCTGGTAGCCCGATCCTGCAGCAGAAACACTTTTAAGAGACGGTCCTGGCGCTTGCTGGTCTTTCTTGGGCGCCCTGGAGCCTTTTTGGCAACAATGGAACCTCTCTCCTTGAAGTTCCTGATGATGCGATAGATTGTTGACTGAGGTGCAATCTTTCTAGCTGCGATACTCTTCCCTGTTAGGCCATTTTTGTGCATTGCAATGATGACTGCACGTGTTTCTTTAGAGATAACCATGGTTAACAGAAGAGAAACAATGATGCCAAGCACCAGCCTCCTTTTAAAGTGTCCAGTGGTGTCATTCTTACTTAATCATGACAGATTGATCTCCAGCCATGTCCTCATCAACACCCACACCTGTGTTAATGGAGCAATCACTGAAAAGAGGTTAGCTGGTCCTTTTAAGGCAGGGCTGCAATGATGTTGAAATGTGTTTTGGGGGATAAAGTTCATTTTCTAGCCAAATATTGACTTTGCAAGTAATTACTGTTAAGCTGATCACTCTTTATAACATTCTGGAGTATATGCAAATTGCCATTAGAAAAATTGAAGCAGTAGACTTTGTAAAAATTAATATTTGTGTCATTCTCAAAACTTTTGGCCATGACTGTATACAGAATCTTCTGAAGCCTTGCAGATGGAAGGTGGGTTATTTCTAGCCTTTGTGGGGGAAAGAAGGAGAAATCTATTTTTATACCCCTCCTGACTGAGTCCAGAATTTTTTGGTCTGATGTTATCTCCTGCCAGTTTGGGAAGTGGTTCAAAATCCTGCCCCCTACCTGCCTAGCGTCATTATCAGTCTGGACGAGGGTTCTGAAAAATATTTTTTCCCTTACCCCCTTTAGAGTAACTCCATCGCCCGGTTTTACCTTTCTCCTTGTATTGTGGTGTCTGAGTCTGAGGCGGACAAAAAAGGTTTTTTCTTGGGTGGTTTCAGTTCAGGAAGATTTTTCTTCTTGTCGATTACTTTCTCCAGTAATTCATCCAGTGCAGGGCCAAATACATATTCGCCCGTGAAAGGAATAGAGCATAGCTTAGATTTGGATAGAATATCTCCGCTCCACATCTTCAGCCACAGTGTCCTTTGGGTAGTGTTGGAAAGCACCGATGTCCTTGCTGCAATGTGTACTGACTAAGCAGAGGCGTCTGCCAGAAAGCCCGCCGCCTTCTGTAGGAGAGGTAAAGATGTCAGAAGATCTTCCCTCGGGGTACCATTTCTAATATGGTCTTCCAATTGTTGTAGCCAGAGAAACAGGGTTCTCGTGACGCAGGCGGATGCGACGCTTGTTTTTAAGGATGCTGCTGATGCCTCCCAGGACTTCCTCAGTAAGCTGTCCATCTTGCGGTCAAGAGGGTCCTTGAGTTGTGAGGAATCTTCAAAAGGTAGTGTAGTTTTTTTGGCTACCCTAGCCATCTGGATATCTACCTTAGGGACTTCAGTCCTATCACTTTGAGGTGCCTTCATCCAGGGGAAAGCGATCCGTCATCTCGCTTGGAATGTTCAACTTCTTTCCGGAAATCCCATTCATCCAGGATTAAATTTTGGACGTTGTCATGGATAGGAAAGACCATCTTCCTTCTTGACTTCAGACCACCAAATAAATCATCTTGGACCGAGCGGGATGGTTTCCCCTCCTCAACTCACATTGTGTTCCTGACCGCTGACAACAGCTCCTCCATATCCTCTGAGGAAAAGAACAGTTTATCATCCTCCGTCTGACTCGGAGTAAGTTCACCTTCCTCCCTCCAATCCCCAGAGACTGATGATTCAGTTTCTGAGTCCAAGATGTCTTCAGGGGTATATTTTCTCTTTTTTGAGACTGTGGGCTCCACTGTGAGTGACTGGGAAAAAGTAGCCAGGGAAGACTGTATCTCTTGTACCACCATCCCTTTTACTTCATCCATCAGGGAAGGTTGTTCCTCTCGGATAATTTTCTCTGTGCATGGCTGACACAAGACTTTCTTGTAACTGGAGGGGAGTTTTTTACTGCAGACGGCGCACTTGCGGTTTGGAGGTTTTCCATTTTTTTTTGTGCGGGTTCCTTGTCTCCCTAGAAGAGAGAAGTGGGTTCCTATAAGGATGGGTCCTGAACCAAATACGGGTAGGGTAACCCTACACCAGATATACTCACTGGGCCAGGGTTTGCGCTGGGCTCTGCAGATGAAGCTCTCAGAGAAGACACATCTATCATTCAGACCCCAGTCCAACCTTATAGAGTCTTCCATCAGGGTCCTTTTATAGGAACCGATATCCAGCGCCTTTTTCCTCACTAAATGGGGTGAGATCTCTCCCCCTCTATGATAGGACGCTTCCTGGCGCCTCCCGGTTTTGAGGGGAAAAAAAATCAAAAACATTTTTTTCAAATTCCCCGCCAAAATGGCTGTGCGTTCCGCTGTGGAGCGCAGGACGGAAGTGACTTCGCGCTCTCAGTCCCGGCGGTGTACGTCACTTCCTCTGTATTCCCTGGGATGCCGGGGAGAGCGGAAGCCACCGCCGGCATACAGGAGCGAGGGGGAGAGCGAGTCATGGAGCTGGGGAGCTACGGGAGGCTTCCCAGCCCCGTCTACCCATCCAGCATTGCCCAGGGTGCTGGAGGATGGTGAGGTCTCACCCGTGGCAGGAGCAGCTTCAGGGAGGAAGGTCCGGGACGATTGACCCAGGCTGCCCGGCTAAAGGTAACCCCCTAGGGCAGACCTGGGCAAAGTGCGGCCCGCGGGCCACATCCGGCCCTCTTGTTGTCTCAGTCCGGCACGCGGACCGAGACAGCCGTGGGGCTGAAAACCTGAGGTCCGCAGGCTGTACCGTGCCCGCCCACTCGCTGTCTCCCTAGGCGCAGTCAGCATTGGTGGAGGAGGGGCCTCCGGCCACTTCCTCCACCAATCAGCGTGTGAAACAGCTGAAGTGATGACGTCATGTCATCGCATCAGCTGTGTTACGCTGGTGAGTCAGCGCATCGGAGACAGCAACAGCAGGGCGCCTGGGAACGGGACTGATGTGAGTATGTGGTGTTATTTTTTTTTTCATGTGTATGAACATGGGAATTCAATGGAAGTGAACGTGGGGATTCTATGGAGGTGAACGTGGGGATTCTATGGAGGTGAACGTGGGGATTCTATGGAGGTGAACGTGGGGATTCTATGGAGGTGAACGTGGGGATTCTATGAAGGTGAACGTGGGGATTCTATGGAGGTGAACGTGGGGATTCTATGGAGGTGAACGTGGGGATTCTATGGAGGTGAACGTGGGATTCTATGGAGGTGAACGTGGGGATTCTATGGGGTAAACATGGGGATTCTTTGGGGGTGAACACGGGGATTCTATGAAGGTGAACATGGGAATTCTATGGGAGTGAACATGTGGATTCTATGGAGGTGAACGTGGGGATTCTATGGAGGTGAATGGGGATTTTATGGAGGTGAACGTGGGGATTCTATGGAGGTGAACGTGGGGATTCTATGGAGGTGAACGTGGGGATTCTATGGAAAGGGGAACGTGGGGATTCTATGGAGGTGAACGTGGGGATTCTATGGAGGTGAACGTGGGGATTCTATGGAGGTGAACGTGGGGATTCTATGGAGGTGAACGTGGGGATTCTATGGGTAAACATGGGGATTCTTTGGGGTGAACCGGGGATTCTATGAAGGTGAACTGGGAATTCTATGGAGTGAACATGTGGATTCTATGGAGGTAACGTGGGGATTCTATGGAGGTGAACGGGGATTCTATGGAGGTGAACGTGGGGATTCTATGGAGGTGAACGTGGGGATTCTATGGAGGTGAACGTGGGGATTCTATGGGGTAAACATGGGGATTCTTTGGGGGTGAACAGGGGATTCTATGAAGGTGAACATGGGAATTCTATGGGAGTGAACATGTGGATTCTATGAAAGTGAACATGGGGATTCTATGGGGTGAACATGGGGATTCTTTGGGGTGAACATGGGGATTCTATGAAGTGAACATGGGGATTCTATGGTGAACAAAGTGATTATGGGTTATAGTGAACATGGGATTCTATGGAAGTGAACATGGGGATTCTATGGGGTGAACATGGGGATTCTATGGGGTGAACATGGGATTCTATGGAAGTGAACATGGGATTCTATGGGGTGAACAGGATTCTAGGAGGTGACATGGGATTCTATGGAGTAACATGGGGATTCTATGGGTGAAAAACTCATATGATCAGATATATGGGAGGCCTGTGTGGGGCTCATGCAAAGTATATATAGGAGCGTGTGGGCTCATGCATATATATATATTATATAATTACATATATATATATGGAGGCTGTGTGGCGCTCATGCAGTGTATATAGGAAGGCTGTGTGGCGCTCATGCAGTATATATAGGGAGGCTGTGGGGCTCATGCAGTGTATATAGGGGGGCTGTGTGGCACTCATGCAGTATATAGGGAGGCTGTGTGGCGCTCATGCAGTATATAGGGAGACTGTGGGGCTCATGCAGTATATATAGGGGGGCTGTGTGGCGCTCATGCAGTATATATATGGAGGCTGTGTGGGTCTCATGCAGTATATAGGGAGGCTGTGTGGGGCTCATGCTGTATATATAGGGAGGCTGTGTGAGGCTCATGCTGTATATAAGGGGCTGTGGGGGGTTCAAATATATATAGGGGGTGTCAGCATACTTAATTCTGCTCAATATTAAGTGATGCAATCAATATTAATAAGTTAATAAGTTGAGTAGAACTTAATTTCAAGCTATTGGTTCGGCCCTCCACAACAGTCATGGTCTCTCATGTGGCCCCTCGGGAAAATTAATTGCCCACCCCTGCCCTAGGGTGTACCCGGCCCATCCAGCGAGCACACACGAAAGCCTCTTCATCCCTTTAAGGACAGGAAAACTCTGGGGATTAGGGGAAGGGCGGGCTATTTAAACCTCGTGTTTCCTGTCCCTAATTAGGATGGGGAGGCAACCTCCTGTGTGCTGTCGTGGAGGGGATTAGAGAAATAAAGGGGTATTATCTTCTGTGATATTTAAGGCATATCTAAAGTATAGACCATAAATACCTGACAGCTACAAATTCTACTTACAGGACTCGTACCTCCAACAATCAGCAATCTAGGGCTCTGTGCCCACAATAAGTTTTTGTGGAGTTTGTGACATATTTTTCTGCATCAATCATGCAGCGTCTTACAGCTCCAGTAAAGTCTATGGGTTTTATAGAGATCTCAGACCTTCTGTGGGTTTTTTGCGCAGTGTAAACTGACTTGTGATGCGTTTCACATCCGCAACATGTCAATTTATCCTGCGAGTATCTGCAGACTTTACCCATAGACTTGTATTGGATGTGGAAAATCTGCAGATAAGAAATACAGTGGAGAGAAAATGTTCTGAATCAGTCGCCAAATCTGAATTTGTCATATTCGTGCCGAAATTCTGTTTGCCAATCGATTCTGAACATATTCAGTCATTTCTACTCCCATTGACTCCAATGACATTTGGTGAATATTGAAAATACAATATTCACCGCCGATCGTAATCAGAACCGAATATGAAAAATTCCCTCAACTCTAGTAAAAAACTCATGTAATCTGCACATGACTGTGTCACTAAGGTTTTATCAAAGCCAAAAACTAGGAAGTGTCAAAAACAAAGCAGCTTTATGTAAAGAATGACAGCTTTATCTACAGCATGCCCAGTTCACAGCCGGAGGCAGCCGCAATGTAGGAGATTGGTCGGACACCGGCCGCAGTCCCCTATACCCACTTACACCCACAAATACGGCCGCCCCCGGGCACAGGAGCTCAGACACTTAAGGCCCTTTTACACTAAGCGAGATCGCTGAAACATCACCGATTTTGTGACGTAGCAGCGACCTACCCAGCGATCTCGCTTAGTGTGACATTCAGCGACGATCAGCCCCCCTGCCGGGTGTCGCTGATCGTCCTGGACCATTTTTAGGTCGCTGGTCTCCCGCTGGCAAGCGCGCATCGCTGCGTGACAGGCGGGAGACCAGCGATAAGCAAGCAAGAGCTGGTAACCAATGTAAACATCAGGTTTCCATGCGCCGGGCGGCGCATGGAAACCCGATGTGTACGTTAGATACCAGCGCGCTGTTGCAGGGGAGCTGGTAACCAAGGTACACAGCGGGTTTCTAAGCACCGCGCGGTGCCTAGAAACCCAATGTGTACCCTGGTTACCAGCTCCCCTGCACAAGCGCGCTGGTATCTAAGGTACACAGCGGGTAACCAAGTGACGTGCGTCGCTTGTTACCGGCATAGTCGCTGTCCTGATCGCTGCCTGAGCTGCCTGTTTGGCAGCTCAGCAGCGATCATGTAGCGACACACCAGCGATCCGGACAAGTGCGTATCGTTGTTGGGATCGCTGGTGAGTCGCTATATGTAAAGGGACCCTTACACACCGGCTAATAGAAATGGCCGCCTCCAGCGGCTGCAGAGATAATAAATCAAATACTGATAAAACCGGACATTTAATTATAAAAAAATAAGTATATTATCATCCATATTATAAATGACGACCTGTGACCTCACATATAACAGGATCACATCATTATCAATTCAGAATGTGCTGAAAGAGAGTATTCATCTAAAGACCCTCACCTGGACAGTGATCTGTAGGGGTCTCCTCTTCACACCGCTGATCGCTCCTCACATTAGGGGTCTCCTCTTTACACCGCTGATCGCCTCTCACATTAGAGGTCTCCTCTTTACACCGTTGATCGCTCCTCACATTAGGGGTCTCCTCTTCACACCGCTTATCGCCCCTCACATTAGGGGTCTCCTCTATACACAGCTGATCGTCCCTCACATTAGGGGTGTCCTCTTTATACTGCTTGATTGCCCCCTCACGTTAGGGGTCTCCTCTTTACACCGCTGATCGCCCCTCACATTAGGGGTCTCCTCTTTACACCGCTGATCGCCCCTCACATTAGGGGTCTCCTCTTTACACTGCTGAATGCCCCTCACATTAGGGGTCTCCTCTTTACACCGCTGATCGTCCATCACATTAGGGGTCTCCTCTTTACACCGCTGATTGCCCCTCACGTTAGGGGACTCCTCTTTACACCGCTGATTGCCCTCACATTAGGGGTCTCCTCTTCAACACGCTGATTGCTCCCTCACATTAGGGGTCTCCTCTTTACACCGCTGATCGCCCCTCACATTAGGGGCTCCTCTTTACACCGCTGATCGCCCTCACATTAGGGGTCTCCTCTTTACACCGCTGATCCCCCTCACATTAGGGGTCTCCTCTTCACACCGCTGATTGCTCCCACATTAGGGGTCTCCTCTTCACACCGCTGATCGCTCCTCACATTAGGGTCTCCTCTTTACACGCTGATCGCCCCTCACATTAGGGGTCTCCTCTTTACACCGCTGATCGCCCTCACATTAGGGGTCTCCTCTTCACACCGCTGATTGCTCCCTCACATTAGGGGTCTCCTCTTTACACTGCTGATCGCCCCTCACATTAGGGGTCTCCTCTTTACACTGCTGATCGCCCTCACATTAGGGGTCTCCTCTTTACACTGCTGATCGCCCCTCACATTAGGGGTCTCCTCTTTACACAGCTGATCGCCCCTCACACTTCTCTCTGGACCATTAATATTGTTCAGATCTTTATCTGGATCAAAAACCTGCAAAACAAATATTGTAAAAGTCCCCGATGATGGGAGAATCCCCGGGAATAATGGTGAGAAGATCCGGACATGTGATGTCTGTGGTCAGCTGTGATCCTGCCGTCTCCACCGCTCTCATTACACAAGTATAAAACATATAATACTGGAGGAGAAAACAAGACTGAACACAAGGACGTCACAGCCGTCTACACATCATAGGGAGATCTCCACCTACCTGATGGTCCTGTGGAGGAGGAGGAGCGGGACATCTCTCTGGGGTTGTCCTCTTACTGGAGAGAACTGAGGAGACACAGACAGGACGGACATCATTATTACATACAGAGAATTATAGGCCGTGTGTATTTAGTCCTGTCTATTACCTAGTGATGTGCGGGCCGGAGCTCCTCCATCATCACCTCCTGGTACCGATCCTTGTGTCCTTCTAGATACTCCCACTCCTCCATGGAGAAATAGACGATGACGTCCTGACACCTTATAGGAACCTGACACACACAATGATACCGTCATCACCCAGAATCCTCCAGTGCTGTCCTGTATAAAGTCCCAGCATTCCCAGCAGCGTCACCTCTCCAGTCAGCAGCTCAATCATCTTGTTGGCGAGTTCTAGGATCTTCTGCTCATTGATGTCCTCATGTATCCGGGGGTGAGGTGGAGGCCCCGGGATTGGGCTCAGGGTTCCTCCCCGTCCTTCAGACACAGGGGCCTGACAGCGATCACTAGAGGTCTTCACTACTGTGTAATCCTGAGTGTTGAGACATTAATAATATCACTACAGACATCTCCAGAGTCCATCACCTCTCCGGTCATATCCCGTTATTCCCATAGATAATGAGGTCATGTGATGACATAAGCCTCTCACCTCTCCGGTCATATCCCCCGTTATTCCCATAGATAATGAGTCATGTGATGTCATCATAGCCTCTCACCTCTCCGGTCATATCCCGTTATTCCCATAGATAATGAGGTCATGTGATGACATCAGAGCCTCTCACCTCTCCGGTCATATCTCCTGTTATTCCCATAGATAATGAGGTCATGTGATGTCATCAGAGCCTCTCACCTCTCCGGTCATATCCCGTTATTCCCATAGATAATGAGGTCATGTGATGACATCAGAGCCTCTCACCTCTCCGGTCATATCCCCTGTTATTCCCATAGATAATGAGGTCATGTGATGACATCAGAGCCTCTCACCTCTCCGGTCATATCCCTCTTATTCCCATAGATAATGAGGTCATGTGATGTCATCAGAGCCTCTCACCTCTCCGGTCATATCACCTGTTATTCCCATAGATAATGAGGTCATGTGATGACATCAGAGCCTCTCACCTCTCCGGTCATATCCCCCGTTATTCCCATAGATAATGAGGTCATGTGATGACATCAGAGCCTCTCACCTCTCCGGTCATATCCCTGTTATTCCCATAGATAATGAGGTCATGTGATGACATCAGAACCTCTCACCTCTCCGGTCATATCCTGTTATTCCCATAGATAATGAGGTCATGTGATGTCATCAGAGCCTCTCACCTCTCCGTCATATCCCTGTTATTCCCATAGATAATGAGGTCATGTGATGACATCAGAACCTCTCACCTCTCCGGTCATATCACCTGTTATTCCCATAGATAATGAGGTCATGTGATGTCATCAGAGCCTCTCACCTCTCCGTCATATCACCTGTTATTCCCATAGATAATGAGGTCATGTGATGACATCAGAGCCTCTCACCCTCCGGTCAAATCCCGTTATTCCCATAGATAATGAGGTCATGTGATGACATCAGAGCCTCTCACCTCTCTGGTCAAATCCCGTTATTCCCATAGATAATGAGGTCATGTGATGACATCAGAGCCTCTCACCTCTCCGGTCATATCCCCTGTTATTCCCATAGATAATGAGGTCATGTGATGACATCAGAGCCTCTCACCTCTCCGGTCAAATCCCGTTATTCCCATAGATAATGAGGTCATGTGATGACATCAGAACCTCTCACCTCTCCGGTCATATCCCCTGTTATTCCCATAGATAATGAGGTCTTGTGATGACATCAGAGCCTCTCACCTCTCCGGTCATATCCCCTTTTATTCCCATAGATAATGAGGTCATGTGATGACATCAGAGCCTCTCACCTCTCCGGTCATATCCCCTGTTATTCCCATAGATAATGAGGTCATGTGATGACATCAGAACCTCTCACCTCTCCGGTCATATCCCCTGTTATTTCCATAGATAACGAGGTCATGTGATGACATCAGAGCCTCTCACCTCTCCGGTCATATCCCTGTTATTCCCATAGATAATGAGGTCATGTGATGACATCAGAGCCTCTCACCTCTCCGGTCATATCCCGTTATTCCCATAGATAATGAGGTCATGTGATGACATCAGAGCCTCTCACCTCTCCGGTCATATCTCCCGTTATTCCCATAGATAATGAGGTCATGTGATGACATCAGAGCCTCTCGCCTCTCCGGTCATATCCCCTGTTATTCCCATAGATAATGAGATCATGTGATCACATCAGAGCCTCTCACCTCTCCGGTCATATCCCGTTATTCCCATAGATAATGAATTCATGTGATGACATCAGAACCTCTCACCTCTCCGGTCATATCCCCTGTTATTCCCATAGATAATGAGGTCATGTGATGACATCAGAGCCTCTCACCTCTCCGGTCATATCCCGTTATTCCCATAGATAATGAGATCATGTGATCACATCAGAGCCTCTCACCTCTCCGGTCATATCCCGTTATTCCCATAGATAATGAATTCATGTGATGACATCAGAACCTCTCACCTCTCCGGTCATATCCCCTGTTATTCCCATAGATAATGAGATCATGTGATCACATCAGAGCCTCTCACCTCTCCGTCATATCCCCTGTTATTCCCATAGATAATGAGGTCATGTGATGACATCAGAGCCTCTCACCTCTCCGTCAAATCCCGTTATTCCCATAGATAATGAGGTCATGTGATGACATCAGAACCTCTCACCTCTCCGTCATATCCCGTTATTCCCATAGATAATGAGGTCATGTGATGACATCAGAACCTCTCACCTCTCCGGTCATATCACCTGTTATTCCCATAGATAATGAGGTCATGTGATGACATCAGAGCCTCTCACCTCTCCGGTCAAATCCCGTTATTCCTATAGATAATGAGGTCATGTGATGACATCAGAACCTCTCACCTCTCCGGTCATATCCCGTTATTCCCATAGATAATGAGGTCATGTGATGACATCAGAACCTCTCAACCTCTCCGGTCATATCCCCTGTTATTCCCATAGATAATGAGGTCATGTGATGACATCAGAACCTCTCACCTCTCCGGTCATATCCCGTTATTCCCATAGATAATGAGGTCATGTGATGACATCAGAGCCTCTCACCTCTCCGGTCATATCCTGTTATTCCCATAGATAATGAGGTCATGTGATGACATCAGAGCCTCTCACCTCTCCGGTCATATCCCGTTATTCCCATAGATAATGAGGTCATGTGATGTCATCAGAGCCTCTCACCTCTCCGGTCATATCCCCTGTTATTCCCATAGATAATGAGGTCATGTGATGACATCAGAGCCTCTCACCTCTCCGGTCATATCCCGTTATTCCCATAGATAATGAGGTCATTTGATGACATCAGAGCCTCTCACCTCTCCGGTCATATCCCCTGTTATTCCCATAGATAATGAGGTCATGTGATGACATCAGAGCCTCTCACCTCTCCGGTAAGATGGAAGATTATCTCCAGGGTGAGGTTGATTATCCTCTCCGCCATCTTGCCTCTGTCCTTATTCATCCCTGACACATTAATCAGGAAGATTCCCGCAGAGACGTTATCAGCAGAGGATCCTTTATTATAAGAACCTGAAAGGAAAAAACAATGTAAACATCATAGTAAACAAAGGAAACATGTTCAAAAAACTAACCACCATTTTTCCAATCTCCTGTGACCTCAGCCTGTAGATGGCGCCGCTCTTGCACTGTGTGCAGGCAGTGACACGTTTCTATTTAACATTAGTGTTGCTGGGACTTATGGTGCCACCCAGCAGGGAATCTATGTCTTACTGCAGAGTACTGGTTATCAGTAGTGGTCCGCTCTCTGCGGTCAGCCTTGTGTGGGGGCAAATCCTGCTTAACCCCCTGCAGTTACTTTTCAGTGCCAGTTATAAGTTGTTACTGACCCTGGGCTGCTGCTTTGTCATTCCGCATCTTTCAGTTGCTCGTTTCTCGCTTTGTCTTGTATTCTTTCCCGGACTTTGACCTCCTGGTTTTGACTTCTCATCGCACCTATTCTCTGCCAGCTCGCTCCACCAGCCAGCAGCCACTCCATGCACCTAATCCAGGGGCCTCCTTACCCCAGTACAGGGATTATATTAACAGCAGCCGGGTTTCCACATCTAGTCACCATTACAGGGAGGGAGAACAGCAGCGATAATGGCGAGAAACAAAGGATGGAGCGACAGAGGCCGAACAGAGGAGATCACACAGTGACATCACTCAGAGATCACTGCTCCCAGATCTGTCACGTGGAGATGGAAGGGGATCTGTTCAGCTGATTATGGAGAGTCCTGGTAACGGTTGTCATGTGTCTGGGTTAGAACCCTTGAACATGTGCTTTGTGGTCGGCCTTTCTATCCGCTGAGCCACAGCAGTTACACCTTTTCTCTGGAGTTTCCTGTCTGCTATCCTTTCTTTAGTCTGTTTAGGGTAACAGGTTGTGAAGAAACCAGATTGCATCTTAATTTCCCAGACAACCATGCTTTTTTTTAAAACCAAGAATTGAACTTTTATCTGTATATTGGCTTGTGGATTTAAGTGTTTATGTCTGGTGGGTCAAGAAGACAGACTTGCATACCATTTACCCTCATTTTCTCCCCTCTGATGTGCGATCACATCAGAGGGAGAGAAATCTTTTTTTTTTTTTTTGCGGTCGCTGTTATACTTAGTATAACAGCGATCGCAACACCGGGGTCGGTAAATAGCCGAGACCCCAGAGAAAATTGCCCATCCCCCCCCAGCACAGCGGCGGGCGCACTGAGCATGCGCCCACCATTTTCTCAATGGCGGCGGCACCGGGGAAGGCAGAGGGGCACGGGGGCCACATGGAGGACATCGGGGGCCACATGGGGGTCCCGGGGACCCTTTTTCTCTGTCCTCTGATGTCCGATGACATCAGAGGACAGAGAAATTAAATGAAACAACATTTTTTTGTTGTTGTTGTTGCGGTCGCCGTTATAGGGTTAATAACGGCGATAGCAACATCGGTGTCGGTAAAAACCGACCCGATTCATGTTCTCTGGGGTCTCGGCTACCCCCGGTAGCCGAGACCCCGGAGAAAATGCGCCTCTGGGGGCGCTATTCACTTTTTCCACAGCGCCGTTAATTAACGGCGCTGTGGTTTAAGTACCCTTAATGACCGCCGTTAAAAGGCATATCGGCGGTCGTTAAGGGGTTAATTTCCCAGACAACCATGTTTTTGTAAACACACAAGAATTGACTTTTTATCTGTATATTGGATTGTGGATTTAAGTGTTTATATCTGGTGGGTCAAGAAGACAGACTTGCATGCTGATATACCATTTAACATACTGTGTAAGTCTGTAATAGTGACCTGTACATAGTGGGTGTTTATCTGTGTTTATTGTGAGCTGATATGCTAATTGTGTATTGTATTCTATAACCAGTTTGTTGCCTTCGAAGGTAGCTAGGGAAAGGCTGTGAGGCTGAACTGAAGCACACTGGGTAAATCTAAAAATAGATCACCTGCCTCGGGTATAAAAGAGACTTCTTTCCTTCTGGCTGGTGTCACAGCTGAGGTGACATCGGACCCGGCTGAAAGAACACAGGATTGCTCTCGGTTATCTCCCTACGCTTGTCGTACCTCCTTTCTGTGTGTATATCACAGGTGGAATATCGACCCTGGGAGCTCTGACATATCATCTACCATCATCTTGGCGAGACAGCGTAAGGGTGAGACCTTGTAATGTGCACCATGTTGGGGGTAATTGCTCGGAATGTTCTGTTTGCTATTGGGTGTTATGGTTCAATAAAGCATTGCCACACTGTTTTACCCTAACCCTGCGTTGTCTGTGTAGTATGCTGCCCACGGGGAGATAGAGCGGGAGTTCAGTGGTATGAGCCCTGGTCCACGCAGTCTTTCTAATGGCAGCCAGGCCAGTGGACAAGAGCACCCACTGACCCCGTTTCTCCACATTTGGTGGCAGCAGTGGGACACTACTCAGCCCAGTGGAACTGGGGGAGCTGCAGGGGACTGGTGTTCGCAGGCACTGTCCAGGGCTTCACAACCAGGGAGGCATGCAGACAGACCCAGCAGACCATTGATGAGGCATACACAGGTTTCGGACGCCACCATGTCCAACCCCACCAACTCGGCCTTGGTAAGAGGACTAGAGTGGATGTATAGCTGTAACAAGAAACAACAACTACAGGAGCTGTGCCAGCTTCGACGGATTGAATACCAGACCACGGACCGTCGGTCAGATTTGATTAACCCCTTAACGACCGCCGATACGCCTTTTAACGGCGGTCATTAAGGGTACTTAAACCACAGCGCAGTGAATAGCGCCCCCCAGAGGCTCATTTTCTCCGGGGTCTCGGCTACCGGGGGTAGCCGAGACCCCAGAGAACATGAATCGGGTCGGTTTTTACCGACCCCGATGTTGCGATCGCCGTTATTAACCCTATAACGGTGATCGCAACAAAAAAAATGGTGTGCCATTTAATTTCTGTCTCCTCTGATGTGATCGGACATCAGAGGAGAGAGGAAAAGGGCCCCCGATCCCTCCCTTGTGGCCCCCGGGCCCTCCGGTGTTTCCCGGTGGGCGCCATCTTTGGGGCCTAGAAAATGGCAGGCGCATACTCAGTGCGCCCGCCGCGATGTGGTGGGGGCTTGGGCAGTTTTCTCTGGGGTCTCGTCTGCCAAGGGTAGCCGAGACCCCAGAGAACATGATCCGGGTCGGTATTTACCGACCCTGGTGTCGCGATCGCCGTTATACCAAGTATAACGGCGACCACAAAAAAAAAAAAGATTTCTCTCCCCTCTGATGTGATCGCACATCAGAGGGGAGAGAATTAGGGTCCCCAGGTCCCCCAAACTCCCCCCCGTACCTCCCGATGTCCTCCGGAAGGTCCCCCTGGCATGCGATCCTCCCGGGTCTTCTTCCTGTGAAAAAAAAAAATGCCTAGCGGCAGATTCAAAGAATGTTTCGTTCATTCTCCTAAAAGTAGATTTTGATCACTGTGATAAACTATCACAGTGATTAAAATAAAAAAAAAACAGTACATAACCCCCCCCATTATCACCCCCTTAGTTAGGGACATATAATAAAATATAGAAATTATATTTATTTTCATTTTTCCATTAGGGTTAGGGTTATAATTAGGGTTAGGCTGGGTTCATACTGCATTATGGCAGTCCGTTAACACTGCCATTCACCCCCATTTGAGGGCGCATCGCGACGCATGCCGTAAAGCGGCATGCGTTCGCGACGTGCCATCATTCAGTGACGGAGCCTCGGACGCGGCCTGCAGCGTCTGGGCTCCGTCACCGCTAGCGCAGATGAATCATCTGCTGATTCATCTGCGTTAGCGGGTATAGCATTACGCGATCGCGTTATGCTATACTGTTACCAGCCCGTCAACGCTATGTGTTGAACGGGCTGGTAAAACGCAAAATGAACCTAGTCTTAGGGTTAGGGTTATAATTAGGGTTACAATTAGGGTTAGGGTTACAATTAGGGTTAGGGTTGGAATTAGGGTTGGGATTTAGGTTAGGATTAGGGTTAGGGGTGTGTTGGGGTTAGGGTTGGAGCTAGAATTGAGGGGTTTCCACTATTTAGGCACATCAGGGGTCTCCAAACACGCGGCGTTCAAAAAGTCAAATGGCGCTCCCTCTCTTCCGAGCCCTGCCGTGCGCCCAAACAGTGGTTTACCCCAACATATGGGGTATCAGCGTACTCTGGACAAATTGCACACCAATTTTGGGGTTCTAATTTCTCTTGTTACCCTTGGGAAAATAAAAAATAGCTGGCTAAAAAAATCATTTTTGAGGAAAAAAATATTTTTTATTTTCACGGCTTTGAGTTTATAAATTTATGTGAAGCACTTTGGGGTTCAAAGTGCTCACCACACATCTAGATAAGTTCCTTAGGGGGTCTAGTTTCCAAAATGGGGTCACTTGTGGGGGTTTTCCTCTGTTTAGGCACATCTGGGGTACTGCAAACGGAACATGACCCCCATCAACGTCTGCATTCCAAAACGTTATTACTTCCTTTCCAAGCCCTGCTGTGTGCCCAAACAGTTTTTCCCCACACATATTTGGTATCAGCGTACTCAGGACAAATTGGACAACTTTTGGGGTCCAAATTCCTTGTGAAAAATCAAAAATTTGGGACTAAAAAATAATTTTTGTGGAATTTTTTTTTTTTTCACACCCAGGCATTATAAACTTTTGTGAAACACTTGGGGGTTCCAAGTGCTCACCACAGATCTAGATAAGTTACTTAGGGGGTGTAGTTTTCAAAATGGGGTCACTTTTGGGGGTTTTCCACTGTTTAGGCACATCTGGGGCACTGCAAACGGAACATGACCCCCATTAACGTCTGCATTCCAAAATGTTATTACTTCCTTTCCAAGCCCTGCCGTGTGCCCAGTTTCCCCCCCCCACATATTTGGTATCAGCGTACTCAGGACAAATTGGACAACAACTTTTAGGGTCCAATTTCTTGTGAAAAATCAAACATTTGGCACTAAAAAATCATTTTTGTGGAAAATTGTTTTTTTTTTCACACCCAGGCATTATAAACTTTTGTGAAACATTGTGGGTTCAAAGTGCTCACAACAGATCTAGATAATTTCCATAGGGGGTCTAGTTTCCAAAATGGTGTTACTTGTGGGGGGTTTCCAATGTTTAGGCGCATCAGGGGCTCTCCAAACGCGACATGGTGTCCAATCTCAATTCCAGCCAATTTTGGTTTGAAAAAGTCAAACGGCGCGGCTTCCCTTCCAAGCCCTGCCGTGCGCCCAAACAGTGGTCCCCTCCCACATATGGGGTATCAGCACACTCAGGAGAAATTTGACAACAACTTTTGTGGTCTAATTTCTCCTGTTACCCTTGGGAAAATAAAAAATTGGGGACTAAACTATCAGGTTTGTGGAAAAAATGATTTTTTATTTTCACGCCCAGGTGTTATAAACTTCTGTGAAGCACTTGGGGGTTCAAAGTGCTCACCACACATCTAGATAAGTTCCTTAAGGGGTCTAGTTTCCAAAATGGGGTCACTTGTTGGGGGTTTCCACTGTTTAGGCACATCAGGGGCTCTCTAAACACGACATGGCATCCAGCCAATTCTGCGTTGAAAAAGTCAAACGGCGCTCCTTCCCTTGCGACCTCTGCCGTGCGCCCAAAAAGTGGTTTACCCCCACATATGGGGTATCGGCATGCTCAGGACAAATTGCACAAAAACTTTTGGGGTCTTGTTACCCTTGGGAAAATAAAAATTGGGGTGAAAAGATCATTTTTGTGGAAAAAAAATGATTTTTTATTTTCACGGCTCTACGTTACAAACTTGTGTGAAGCACTTGGAGGTTCAAAGTGCTCACCACACATCTAGATAAGTTCCTTAAGGGGTCTAGTTTCCAAAATGGGGTCACTTGTTGGGGGTTTCCACTGTTTAGGCACATCAGGGGCTCTCTAAACGCGACATGGCATCCAGCCAATTCTGCGTTGAAAAAGTCAAACGGCGCTCCTTCCTTTGCAACCTCTGCCGTGCGCCCAAAAAGTAGTTTACCCCCACATATGGGGTATCCGCGTATTCAGGGGAAATTGCACAACAAATTTTGTGGTTCATTTTTTCTTTTAACACTTGTGAAAATAAAAAAAATTGGTTCCGAAGTAAAGCTTTTGCAAAAAAAGTTAAGTCAATTTTTTCCTTCCACATTGCTTCAGCTCCTGTGAAGCAAGTAAAGGGTTAATAAACTTCTTGAATGTGGTTTTGAGCACCTTGAGGGGTGCAGTTTTTAGAATGGTGTCATTTTTGGGTATTTTCTATCGTATAGACCCCTCAAAGTGACTTCAAATGTGATGTGGTCCCTAAAAAAAATGGTGTTGTAAAAATGAGAAATCGCTGGTCAACTTTTAACCCTTATAACTTCGTAACAAAAGAAAATTTTGTTCCCAAAATTGTGCTGATGTAAAGTAGACATGTGGGAAATGTTATTTATTAAGAAATTTGTGTGACATATCTCTCTGATTTAAGGGCATAAAAACTGAAAGTTTGAAAATTGCGAAATTTTCGCCATATTTCCGTTATTTTCATAAATAAAAGCAAGTCATATAAAAAATTTTTTACCACTAAGGCCGGGATCACACATGCGAGTAAGTCGTCTGACACTCGCATGTGAAATCCCAGCTCTGGCGCCGGCACTCTGGAGTGGAGCGAGCGGCTGCATAGAACTACATGCAGTCGCTCGCTCCCTTCCCGAGTGCAGGCTCCAGACCTGGGATTTCACATGCAAGTGTCGGACGACTTAGTCGCATGTGTGATCCCGGCCTAACGTGAAGTACAATATGTCACGAAAAAACAATCTCAGAATCAGCTGGATTCGTTAAAGCGTTCCAGAGTTATAACCTCATAAAGTGACAGTTGTCAGAATTGTAAAAATTGGCCCGGTCATTAAGCTGCAAAATGGCTCTGTCACTAAGGGGTTAAGGAATTAGTTTGTTGGGATGCCCAGAACATTGTGGAGGACGACGAAAACTCTGCTGAGATGGACCCATAGGAATTGCCAGAGCCAGGACCCTGTGCCGCTCTGGAATCTACCCAGTCAGCTGCAGCCCGAATCCAGGAGTTGTTGGTTGCATTGGGACCTGGAGCCTCAAGTGGTGAAAGAGCTTGTGTTATGGAATCAGTTTTGGGAGTTCCAGTACCTCTACAGCCAGCATCAGACCCTAACCCCATGGTAGTCTCCCAACAAGGTGCGCAGCTCTGCTACAGAGACGTGCCAGTGTTTAATGAGTCCAACACTAAAGTCGATGAACATCTGCAAGATTTTGAGACTTTAATGGTGATGCACCAGGTGCCCATAGCTGATTGGGCTAAATACCTGTGGACTAGTTTGACTGGTCGGGCACGCGATGCTGCTCGGGCACTTGGGTCTCAATACTGTCAGGATTATGGAACTGTTATGGACACCCTGCTGGAACTTTTTACCATCACCCTCGAGAGATATCGCACCAAGTTCAGGACATTTTCTCGCCAGGGGGTCTCCTATGTAGATTTTGTCAGTCAACTCCTGTTTGCCTACCGGGAGGTGCCGCAGGATTCTACTGGGTTCTCTCCTTTTGAATTGCTGTATGGCCGAAAAATACGAGGGCCATTAGAGTTAGTAAGAGAGAGTTGGGAGGGCACTTTTCCCACAGAAGAGGTTCCTATTCTGGAGTATGTCCAAACGTTTAGGGAGAAGATGAGGTACCTCAATGTCTTTGCCCATGGGAATTTAGAAATAGCTCAGGAAAGGCAACGACGGTGTACTGCCAGAGTGCGAGAATTTACCTGTGGACAGAAGGTTCTAGTACTAGTACCAGTGCACAGAAACAAGCTGCAAGTCATGTGGGTAGGACCGTTCACCATCACCAGGAAATGCGGGGACACTGACTACACTGTGGCTTTGGATCAAGCGGGTGTTCGTGAACGGACCTATCATGGTAACAGGCTAAAAACTTATGAGGAAAGGGAAGTTACCAACCTAGCAGTTTGTTGTCCCCCTTTAGCTGACCCAGATCTGGACAAGATCCCGGACTTATTGGTGGAATCCAAAAGAGGAATGGGGTAAAGGATGTCCCGTTGGGGGAGCGACTTGGTCCATCACAGAAGCAACAAGTAACAGAACTGCTTGGAACATATGGCTCCCTGTTCACGAGTCAGCCTAGTCGAACCCCCTTTGGTCCAGCATCATGTTAACACAGGGGTAGCCACTACACTCAGACAACAGGCTCACCAGGTGACACCTCCTGTGTTGGCAGTGATGAAGGCCAAAGTGGATGACATATTGAATATGGGGGTCATAGTTCCTTCCCATAGCCAATGGGCAGCCAGTGTAGTGTTGGTGCCCAAGAAAGACAAGAGTACTCGCTTCTGTGTGGACTATAGGCGACTCCATGAGGTCACCGTTACTGATGCGTACCACATGACTTGGGTGATGAACTACTAGACAGACTAGGCGGATCTCAGGTCATATCTACCATTGATTTGAGCAAGGGATACTGGCAGATCCCACTCAAAAGAGGCTCAAGAAGTCTACATTCATCACCCCTTTTGGCCTGTATGAATTTACCAGCATGCCCTTTGGGATGAAGAATGCCCCGGCTACCTTCCAAAGGATGGTGGACCAGCTACTAGAGGGATGTCAGGGGTATGCCCAGGCCTACCTGGATAACATCGCTATCTTCAGCGATACCTGGGAAGAGCATCTTCTACATGTGTCACAGGTGCTGCAGAGGGTAGCAAAAGCCCAGCATACCATCCGACCTGACAAGTGCCAAATGGGGATGGCCGAGGTACTATACCTTGGACATCGGGTAGGAAGTGGGTGCATTCATCCCGAACCTGCAAAAGTAGAGGCCATTACCCAGTGACCTCGCCCAGCCAACCCAAAACAGGTACGAGCCTTTCTAGGGACCGCAAACTCTTATCAAAAGTTTATCCCCAATTACAGTACAGTAGCAAAGCCCCTCACTGACCTTACCACCAAACGATATGCCCGCAATCTCATCTGGACCCCAGAGTGCGAGTCCGCATTCCTCCAGTTGAAAACCCAGCTAGCCCAAAGCCCAGTCCTGACTGCTCCTGACTTCCGCCGTCGGTTTATTGTCCAAATAGACGCATCGGACACTGGATTGGGAGCCGTACTCAGTCAAGTGCGGGCGATGGTCAAGAACAGCCGGTAGCTTACATTTCCTAGAAACTGTTGTACCGGGAGAAAGCATACGCCACAATTGAAAAAGAATGCTTGGCCATAATCTGGGCCTTAAATAAATTGCAGCCCTACCTCTACGGCAATGAATTCATGGTCATAACTGTTAAGTTGGCTAAACTGGACTGCTGGGGACAATGGATGTTTACTCTGATGGACATACAAAAAAAACAGACTCATTGCATTGCGCACAAAGTGTAATACACTCTGTCACAAAGGAAACTCAACTGTTAAGTGCATGTAGAAACCAGAGAACACCAGAAGTTTGAAAAAGCAATATATACAAATGTCTTTATTATTCCATTATAAAGTTAAAAACACACACATAAAAAAAGAGACATGTTCAAAAAACACCAAAGGACCACCTAGCACTAAGTACAATGTATTCTCACCTCCCCCTTGAGAAAGCGAAACTAACAACAGCGAAACGTGCGTCGGGGTGTCTGGACCGGCTACTAAGTACTTTGGTGAGAATATTTGGAGAGAATATTTTCTCTTTCCCTGTGTATTTATCGCACTATGGTCCAGCTTTAATGGACATATTTTATGGTGGACGACCATGTGACGGTAATATTAATGAATGTATGGGTTTTCAATCTCTTAAGAATAGGTGGAATAGTGTTTCAATGTATAGGTTTCAGGAGACTGAGACCTGAGCATGTAGTGTGGTAATACACTATGGTGGTTCACTCTTGAATGGAATTAATACTACATAAGATTGTCAGTAGTATACATTGTACTTAGTGCTAGGTGGTCCTTTGGTGTTTTTTGAACATGTCTCTTTTTTATGTGTGTTTTTAACTTTATAATGGATTAATAAAGACATTTGTATAAATTGCTTTTTCAAACTCCTGGTGTTCTCTGGTTTCTGTTTACTCCGATGGAGTCTGGCCTTACAGCACTATAATTTTTCTTTCTCCCATAAAAAGGGCAAAGATCATGGAAACGCCGATGGACTGTCCTGACAAGTAGAGAAGGATGACCGGAAGCCTATCATGTCTGGATAATTAAGATGGGGGAGCAATGTGAAGAAACCAGATTGAGTCTTTGAATCTTAATTTCCCAGACAACAATGTTTTTTTAAACCCACAAGAATTGACTTTTTATCTGTATATTGGCTTGTGGATTTAAGTGTTTGTCTGGTGGGTCAAGAAGACAATCTTGCAAGCGGATATACTATTTAACATACTGTGTGAGACTGTAATAGTGACTTGTACATAGTGGGTGTTTATCTGTGTTTATTGTGAGCTGACATGCTAATTGTGTATTGTACTCTAAACCAGTTTGGGCTATAAGGATGAATTGAACACTTAGTAAATCCAAAAATAGATCACCTGCCTCGGGTATAAAAGAAACTTCTTTCCTTCTGGCTGGTGTCACTCTGGAGGGTCTCAGCTGATGGCACATCAGACCCGGCTGAAAGAACACAGGGTTGCTCTCAGTTATCTTCCTACGCTTGTCGTACCTCTTCTCTGTGTGTACCACAGGTGGAATATCGACCCTGGGAGCTCTGACATATCATCTACCATCATCTTGGCGAGACGGAAGGGTGAAACCTTGTAATGTGCACCATCTTGGGGGTAATTGCTGGCAATGTTCTGTTTGCTATATGGTGTCGTGGTTCAATAAAGCATTGCCACACTGTTTTACCCTAACCCTGCGTTGTCTGTGTAGTATGCTGCCCACGGGGAGATAGAGTGGGCGTTCAGTGGTATGAGCCCTGGTCCATGCAGTCTTTCTAAAGGCAGCCAAGCCAGCGGACAAGAGCACCCACTGACCCCGTTTCTCCACGCAGGTATTTTCTTTTATTCATCTGTCTGCCCAATCACCTTTCAGGTGCGGCTTTATATATTTCCCCCTGCTGGTATTATATGATGGTGATATTTTCATTTGGATGTCCAGCCACACTGGCGATGTTTATGCAGTCAGTGATAGACCAGCTAGGGTTTATCTCTCTGCTGATTATTCTTTTCACCCTGCACCTATCTTCTGCTTCTAGTTTAGGCAGTAGGTGGCATACTCTCCAGCAGTACGGACCTTATCTCCTCATTTTGTATTTTGTGGTTTGTTTTCACTCACTCTGGGATCTCTTTCTATCTCAGCACTCCTTCCCTTCAGTAGATAATTTACACTCTGCTCTTCCCTCTGGTTCCTTAAAAGGAATATGAAAAACCTGACGGCCTTTCAGGTCCGAGCGGCCACAGTATATTCTGATGTTACGGCTATTCCAGGCCACATAGGAACCGCTAGGTCAGAATTTCCAGTCTGTACAGGCACCAGCAGGGTCAGCTGCAGTTTCTAGTGTTTTACCTATTTACCCCTGTGAGTTGTTACACAATCATAATACCGGTGTGACGGAGACACTGAGGACATGGGGCCAATACAGAGCAGATCCTGGTAAACAGAGCAGAGGAGTACTGGGCTGCTGGACGGGTCCTGAGGGGCCACACTGAGGCCATATCATAGGGAGGAAGGTACAGGAGTCCTGAGGGGCCACACTGAGGCCATGTCATAGAGAGGAAGGTACAGGAGCCCTGAAGGCCATGTCATAGGGAAGAAGGTACAGGAGCCCTGAAGGCCATGTCATAGGGAAGAAGGTACAGGAGCCCTGAAGGGCCTCACTGAGGCCATGTCACAGGGAGGAAGGTACAGGAGCCCTGAGGTGCCAAACTGAGGCTATGTCACAGGGAGGAAGGTACAGGAGCCCTGAGGGCCACACTGAGGCCATATCACAAGAAGGAAGGTACAAGAGACATGAGGGGCCACACTGAGGCTGTGTCATAGGGAGAAAGGTACAGGAGCCCTGAGGGGCCACACTGAGGCCATGTCATAGGGAGGAAGGTACAGGAGACCTGAGGGTCACACTGAGGCCATGTGATAGGGAGGAAGGTACAGGAGCCCTGAAGGGCCACACTGATGCCTTGTCACAGAAAGGAAGGTACAGGAAACCTGAGGGGCCAATCTGAGGCCGTGTCATAGGGAGAAAAGTACAGGAGCCCTGAGGGGCCACACTGAGGCCATGTCATAGGGAGGAAGGTACAGAAGCCCTGAGGGGCCACACTGAGGCCATGTCATAGGGAGGAAGGTACAGGAGCCCTGAGAGACCACACTGAGGCCATGTCATAGGGAGGAAGGTACAGGAGCCCTGAGGGGCCACACTGAGGCAATGTCATAGGGAGGAAGGTACAGCAGCCCTGAGGGGCCACACTAAGACTATATCATAGGGAGGAAGGTACAGGAGCCCTGAGGGGCCACACTGAGGCCATGTCATAGAGAGGAAGGTACAGGAGCCTTAGGGGCCACACTGAGGCCATGTCATACGGAGGAAGGTACAGGAGCCCTGAGGGGCCACACTGAGGCCATATCATAGGGAGGAAGGTACAGGAGCCCTGAGGGCCACACTGAGGCCATGTCATAGGGAGGAAGGTACAGGAGCCCTGAGGGGCCACACTGAGGCCATGTCATAGGGAGGAAGGTACAGGAGCCCTGAGGGCCACACTGAGGCCATGTCACAGGAGGAAGGTACAGGAGCCTGAGGGCCAACTGAGGCCATGTCAGGGAGGAAGGTACAGGAGCCCTGAGGGCCACACTGAGGCCATGTCACAGGAGGAAGGTACAGGAGCCCTGAGGGCCACACTGAGGCCATGTCATAGGGAGGAAGGTACAGGAGCCTGAGGGGCCACACTGAGGCCATGTCATAGGGAGGAAGGTACAGGAGCCCTGAGGGCCACACTGAGGCCATGTCATAGGGAGGAAGGTACAGGAGACCTGAGGGCCACACTGAGGCCATGTCATAGGGAGGAAGGTACAGGGAGACCCTGAGGGGCCACACTGAGGCCATGTCATAGGGAGGAAGGTACAGGAGCCCTGAGGGCCACACTGAGGCCATGTCACAGGAGAAGTCAGAGAGAGAGGCCACACTGAGGCCATGTCACTAGGAGGAAGGTACAGGAGCCCTGAGGGGCCACACTGAGGCCATGTCATAGAGAGAAGGTACAAGAGCCCAGAGGGGCCACACTGAGCCGGTCATAGAGGAAGGTAAGGAACCTGAGGGGCCACACTGAGGCCATGTCATAGGGAGGAAGGTACAGGAGTCCTGAGGGGCCACACTGAGGCCATGTCATAGGGAGGAAGGTACAGGAGACCTGAGGGGCCACACTGAGGCCATGTCATAGGAGGAAGGTACAGGAGCCCTGAGGGGCCACACTGAGGCCATGTCATAGGGAGGAAGGTACAGGAGCCCTGAGGGGCCACACTGAGGCCATGTCATAGGGAGGAAGGTACAGGAGCCCTGAGGGCACACTGAGGCCATGTCATAGGGAGGAAGGTACAGGAGCCCTGAGGGGCCACACTGAGGCCATGTCATAGGGAGGAAGGTACAGGAGCCCTGAGGGGCCACACTGAGGCCATGTCATAGGGAGGAAGGTACAGGAGCCCGGAGGGGCCACACTGAGGCCATGTCATAGGGAGGAAGGTACAGGAGCCTGAGGGGCCACACTGAGGTCATGTCATAGGGAGGAAGGTACAGGAGCCCGAGGGGCCACACTGAGGTCATGTCATAGGGAGGAAGGTACAGGAGCCCTGAGGGGCCACACTGAGGCCATGTCATAGGGAGGAAGGTACAGGAGCCCTGAGGGGCCACACTGAGGTCATGTCATAGGGAGGAAGGTACAGGAGACCCGAGGGGCCACACTGAGGTCATGTCATAGGGAGGAAGGTACAGGAGCCCTGAGGGGCCACACACTGAGGCCATGTCATAGGGAGGAAGGTACAGGAGACCTGAGGGGCCACACTGAGGCCATGTCATAGGGAGGAAGGTACAGGAGACCTGAGGGGCCACACTGAGGCCATGTCATAGGGAGGAAGGTACAGGAGACCTGAGGGGCCACACTGAGGCCATGTCATAGGGAGGAAGGTACAGGAGCCCTGAGGGGCCACACTGAGGCCATGTCATAGGGAGGAAGGTACAGGGACCTGAGGGGCCACACTGAGGCCATGTCATAGGGAGGAAGGTACAGGAGCCCTGAGGGGCCACACTGAGGTCATGTCATAGGGAGGAAGGTACAGGAGCCTGAGGGGCCACACTGAGGCCATGTCATAGGGAGGAAGGTACAGGAGCCTGAGGGCCACACTGAGGCCATGTCATAGGGAGGAAGGTACAGGAGCCCTGAGGGGCCACACTGAGGCCATGTCACAGGGAGGAAGGTACAGGAGAGTCCTGGGGGCTGAAGACTGAATACAGCAGCGGTCATGTGACATCAGATGTCACCACACAGATAATAACAACTACAACTCCTCCCATCATCATCATCCCTAAACCAGCCGCATAAAGGGTTAATCCCCTCCACTAATAGGAGGAGGGCGCCATCTGCAGGGAGTCTGTATGTTCTCCGTGTCTTGCACATGGATTTTGCGCGAGGAATTGGCTGAGGCCATCCTCACTGCAGAGGACGATGGGATAGGATGTGTGATGATGTCTGTGACAGCCAGCATTGGTGGCAGTCACATGATAGCGAGGGCCAGAAACACACAGTACCTCCACCTGCAGAGCGCTGCCCTGTGTGGAAGCTGTTGGACGATCGACAGCATGTGTAATCGTCACGATGGGGAGTCAATGATCGGGCGGAGCTCCGGGTTCAATGTCTGCAGGGACTCTGCTGTACTGTGATGGAGTCGAGCTGTGTAAATGTGTGGGACGGAGCCGCGCGTGTAATGTGTGCGGAGCGGAGCCCGTGTAATGTGTGCGGAGCGGAGCCGCGTGTGTAATGTGTGCGGAGCGGAGCCGCGTGTGTAATGTGTGCGGAGCGGAGCCGCGTGTGTAATGTGCGGAGCGAGCCGCGCGTGTAATGTGTGCGGAGCGGAGCCGCGCGTGTAATGTGTGCGGAGCGGAGCCGCGTGTGTAATGTGTGAGGAGCGGAGGCGCGTGTTGTGTAGTGCGGAGCCGCGTGTGTAATGTGTGCGGAGCGGAGCCGCGTGTGTAATGTGTGCGGAGCGGAGCCGCGTGTGTAATGTGTGCGGAGCGGAGCCGCGTGTGTAATGTGTGCGGAGCGGAGCCGCGTGTGTAATGTGTGCGGAGCGGAGAGCGCGTGTGTAAGTGTGCGGAGCGGAGCCGCGTGTGTAATGTGTGCGGAGCGGAGCCGCGTGTGTAATGTGTGCGGAGCGAGCGCGTGTGTAATGTGTGCGGAGCGGAGCCGCGTGTGTAATGTGTGCGGAGCGGAGCCGCGTGTGTAATGTGTGCGGAGCGGAGCCGCGTGTGTAATGTGTGCGGAGCGGAGCCGCGTTGTAATGTGTGCGGAGCGGAGCCGCGTGTGTAATGTGTGCGGAGCGGAGCCGCGTGTGTAATGTGTGCGGAGCGGAGCCGCGGTGTAATGTGTGCGGAGCGGAGCCGCGCGTGTGTAATGGTGTGCGGAGCGGAGCCGCGCGTGTAATGTGTGCGGAGCGGAGCCGCGCGTGTAATGTGTGCGGAGCGGAGCCGCGCGTGTAATGTGTGCGGAGCGGAGCCGCGCGTGTAATGTGTGCGGAGCGGAGCCGCGCGTGTAATGTGTGCGGAGCGGAGCCGCGCGTGTAATGTGTGCGGAGCGGAGCCGCGCGTGTAATGTGTGCGGAGCGGAGCCGCGCGTGTAATGTGTGCGGAGCGGAGCCGCGCGTGTAATGTGTGCGGAGCGGAGCCGCGCGTGTAATGTGTGCGGAGCGGAGCCGCGCGTGTGATGTGTGCGGAGCGGAGCCGCGCGTGTAATGTGTGCGGAGCGGAGCCGCGCGTGTAATGTGTGCGGAGCGGAGCCGCGCGTGTAATGTGTGCGGAGCGGAGCGCGCGCGTGTAATGTGTGCGGAGCGGAGCCGCGCGTGTAATGTGTGCGGAGCGGAGCCGCGCGTGTAATGTGTGCGGAGCGGAGCCGCGCGTGTAATGTGTGCGGAGCGGAGCCGCGCGTCGGCGTGTAATGTGTGGGGAGCGGAGCCGCGCGTGTAATGTGTGCGGAGCGGAGCCGCGCGTGTAATGTGTGCGGAGCGGAGCCGGGGTGTAATGTGAGCGGAGCCGCGTGTGTAATGTGTGCGGAGCGGAGCCCGTGTGTAATGTGTGCGGAGCGGAGCCGCGCGTTGTAATGTGTGGGAGCGGAGCCGCGGTTTAATGTGTGCGGAGCGGAGCCGCGTGTGTAATGTGTGGGAGCGGAGCCGCGCGTGTAATGTGTGCGGAGCGGAGCCGCGTGTGTAATGTGTGCGGAGCGGAGCCGGGTGTAATGTGTGCGGAGCGGAGCGCGTGTGTAATGTGTGCGGAGCGGAGCGCGTGTGTAATGTGTGCGGAGCGGAGCCGCGCGTTTAATGTGTGCGGAGCGGAGCCGCGCGTGTTATTGTGCGGAGCGGAGCCGCGCGTGTTATGTTGGAGCGGAGCCGCGCGTGTTATGTGTGCGGAGCCGCGCGTGTTATATGTGCGGAGCGGAGCCGCGCGTGTTATGTGTGCGGAGCGGCCGCGCGTGTTATGTGTGCGGAGCGGAGCCGCGCGTGTTATGTGTGCGGAGCGGAGCCGCGCGTGTTATGTGTGCGGAGCGGAGCCGCGCGTGTAATGTGTGCGGAGCCGCGCGTGTAATGTGTGCGGAGCCCGCGTGTAATGTGTGCGGAGCGGAGCCCCGCGTGTAATGTGTGCGGAGCGGAGCCCCGTGTGTAATGTGTGCGGAGAGGAGCCCCGTGTGTAATGTGTGCGGAGCGGAGCCCCGTGTGTAATGTGTGCGGAGCGGAGCCGCGTGTGTAATGTGTGCGGAGCGGAGCCGCGTGTGTAATGTGTGCGGGAGCCGCGTGTGTAACGTGTGCGGAGCGGAGCCGCGTGTGTAACGTGTGCGGAGCGGAGCCGTGTGTGTAATGTGTGCGGACAGGACCTGTGTGACGTCACAGTCATGTGATCAGTCACATGGGGAGGAGTCACATGATCGGGGGCGGAGCTCCAGGTGTCTCAGTGTCTGCAGCTCTTTTATTATAAAAAATATAAAGAAAACTCCAGAAATAAAACATCGATAAATAAGTAACGAAACCAAAGAAATCAGCTCCAACCAAAAAGTGCGGAGTCCTCAGTCCTTTCTCTTCTTCAGAGCTATTCCAGCTCCAGAGGAGCCGCAGCAGAGACATTATCATTAACCGCGACTAATATAACCATAGTAGAAACCTGCACACACCCTGACACACACTGACCCCCCAAAAGAGGGAAAACCTCACCTGCCACACACAACACACCCTATACACTACTATACACACAATAAGACATGCACCGCACCACAGCTCCATGAAAGTTTATGCCCTTAGAAATTTTTCGGTTCCATGCCCTCCCCCCACACAAACACCCCCACCCAACCTAAACTATCCCCCCAACATATCACTATTTACACTTATATACAACATTACATTAATAGACCTACCCCACAACATTATAAACATTTACACTATACACTGACCACATAACCTGCAAGGCCCAAGTTCAGCGCCTGCAGCCCAATATCCATTATTTCCTGAATTTACAAAACAAAAAGCTAAATGTGCCACACACCAGCCACCACCGGGAAACTGGAGTCCTAAGAGGCCCCATCCCTAACCACCAACACACGCACCCTGTCCCTCACCAACTAAATCTAACCCTAAAAGAAAAGAAACTGACCCTAACTATCCCTACCTGCCCCTACCTATCCCTACTCTACCTAGCTTATCATAACTATCTAGCTATCCCTAAACTGGCCCTCCCTGTCCCTATCTGTCCCTACTTTTCTCTCCCTCAACACCCACACCACCTTATCTTACCCTACCAACAATCTCACACAGACCAGCTCTTCCTAGGGCACGTTAATGGAGAAACCCCTTCAAAGCCAAGAGGCCCTCCTCGCACCCAGCCTCTCAAACTCCAAAGTGCGCACCTTCCCCAGGTCACCCAAGATGTTTCTAACCACCTCATCCTGGGGGAGGTCTTTCCGCTGCGTGGAAACTAAACACCGTGCACTCCAAGTGTGGAACCTAATGACTACACTAGCTAGGAATAAAGTGCTCCGTTCTCGGCCACCCAGGGATCTGAATGCCCCATAAGCCCACTCCGGATAAGAAAGGGACGCCAGCCTAGGCCAGCCTATGGAAGCACCCACCCTGCTGCAGACCCCTGTATTAAAGGGACACTGAAGGAGGAAGTGCTCCATGCTTTCCAACATGTCGCCACACTCCTCACGAGGACAACCCCGATCATCGGAGCTCCTGCACTTCAGGTTGTCCCTTACATACAGCCTCCCATGGAAGCAGCACCAGGCCAAGTCCCAAAACTTCAAGGGGATCTGCTTGGAATTTAATAACCCAAGCCCAACCTCTAGATCCCGGCCTGGGCAATCCTTGAGCACCAGGGGCTTCTGGAAATGGGTCACCAGAACCCTGCTGGTAAGGAATTTCCTCGACATGGTCCTGATTTCCCACATTCTCAGACCCCACCGGCGGATCACCTTCAGAACGGGGGTAGCATAAGCCGGGAGATGTCCGTGTGGTGTGAGCAGGTCCTTCACCTGCGCTCCTGTCTCCCATTCCTGGAAGAAAGGCCGAAACCAACCCCTGCAGGAGAACACCCACAGAGGAGCCCTCCCTGAATAGAGGTTGGCAACATTGATCTTAAGAAAGGTGTTTTTCAGAAACACCACCGGGTTGACCATACCCAACCCACCTAGTCTCCTCGTGCGGTACGTGACCTCTCTCTTAATTAATTAAGCCTGTTCCCCCATAACAGCTGGAAGAACAGGCTATAGACCCGTGTTCAGAGAGGTTCTGGCAAGATGAAGACACTGCCCAGGTATATTAACAAGGGAAGCAGAAAGCCTTTGGCCAAGTTGACCCTTTCCCTCAGGGTTAAAGACCAACCCTTCCACTGGTCCACCTTGTGGGCGGTGATCTTAAGTTTGCCCTCCCAATTTTGCTGGGGGATAGTCCCCGGGGCCAAATTCGATGCCTAGGATTTTTGCAGAGTTCTGGGGCCCTGGAAGGTTTTTCGAGCGATCAAAACTAGGATCTCCCCCTCCCAGCCAGAGACTTTCGCACTTTTCCCGGTTGATCATGGACCCGGATGCCTCCGAGTAGTGCTCGACCTCAGACATGACCCAATCCGCCTCCTCTCTCGAGGACACAAAGAGGGAGACGTTGTCAGCGTACGTACCACCCTCAGAGTGGCCCCCGGCTCCGCCCGGTCCATCCCGACTCCCATCAACGGTCCACGATCTACCCTCCTCAAGAAGGGATCGATTGCGAACACGTATAAAAGTGGGCTCAGAGGACAACCCTGGCGGACCCCGGAACTCACCTCAAAAGGGTGACCAACCCAACCGTTCACGAGTGGAAAATCTCAGCCCCATGGTATAAGGTCTCTAACCAATTTACAAACCTCCCAGGCAGACCGTACCTAAAAAGGACAGACCAGAGGTACTCGTGATTCACCCTGTCAAAGGCCTTCGCTTGATCTAAGGACAGCAAGTACCCCTTCCAGTGACCCGCCCTGCCCTGCTCCACTGCCTCTCGGACACCGAGCACAGCACTAAAAGTACTGCGGCCTGGAACAGAGCAGTGCTGAGCCCCCGAAAGGAGCTGGGGTGCAAACTTCACCAGCCGATTAAACAGCACCTTTGCCAGAACCTTCTGGTCCACATTGAGAAGCGCTATGGGACGCTAATTCTCAATACAGGACGAGTCCTTACCCTTTGATAGGATAATCAGGGCTGACCTCCTCATTGAGCTGGGAAGAGCACCCAGGAAAGGCACTCATTAAACACCTCAGTCAAGAGGGGGACCAAGGGGTCACTAAAGGCCTTGTAAAACTCGGATGTTAAGCCATCCGGACCTGGCGATTTTTTGGGCCGATGCCCATCAATGGCCAGTCTCACTTCCTCTTCCCTGATTGCCTCTACCGAAACTGTTATGAATCTGCTAGAGATGGTTTCTGAGCAGAGGCTCCCTCTGGTGGTTACAGACAGTACTGAACCTTACAGCGAGGAATGGCAATCTGGAATCACTGACTGGACTGATATAAGGGAGGTTCCCTCCCATGATGGTCGCCGGTGATCAATTGTTCTTGTCTCTATTGTTGTTCCTGGTTCATTTGGAAGCTTGCTGGAGTCTTGCATTCATCTGCTGCTTTCAGTTAAGATATTTTCTGCTTTTCTTTTTGTGCTTGCTTTTTGCATAATTTTCTGCACTTTTGTGGAGGTCAGCCGGGTCCCCTCCTGGGGCCTGAGCTCCTCTCAGTTTATCTGTAGCCACTGTTATTTGTTCATTTGCTTTTTCCTGTTTTTTCAGTGGCTGCAGCTTAGTTTTGTTACACCAGAGATCTGATTTAGGTGGTGGAGATCGTGTGATCTCAGGTGTTTTTGCAATCAGAAGAGTTGGTATTTTTTAGAGTTTTTTGTTGGATTGCAGTCAGAATTCTTTCCTGTACTTTTCTGTCTAGACAGATTGGGCCCCAGCGTTTGCTCATTCTATTTTCTGTCTGTGTCCGTGCTTCTTCTTGTCTAACCGCCATTACATGTTTGGGGGCTTCCTATTTTCTTTGGGGATCTGCTACGGGGCAGATAGCTTTCATCTTTCTGCCTTTAGGTGTGGTTATCTCTCGGGCTGTGACGAGGCGTCTAGGATCAACGTAGGAACGCTCCACGGCTACCTCTAGTTGTGTGGTTAGTTCAGGTTACTACAATCCAATAGGTTCCAGCCTCTCTGGTGTATTGCCGTTTTTGCTTTTTCTCCTCAGCTACCTAAACATAACACAAAACATCAAGAGAGGGGTCATCTCCTGGCTCAGGAATGGTCTCAGCTAGGAAAGCCGACATCCTGTCTCGATCCAGATCCCTCTTTCCCAAGAGGCATGAGTAAAAGGATCTGACCACCTCCAGGAACCCTGATTTGGATCGGTTCAGGGAACCCGTACTGTCGATCAGTACTGTCACCATCTTACAATTCACTGACATCTTACAGTTTCTGTAAGGGTCGGGCGAGCGGTATCTCCCAAAATCCCTCTCAAAAACCAAAGACGTGTGCCTATCATACTGACACCTCTTGAGCAAAGACTTCACCCTGGAGATCTCCTCACGGTCACCCCCAGTCGAGACGAGCTGCTCGAGTTTCCTCCTCAAGGCCTGACACAAGCGATGCCTGTTCAGACTCCTGAGGCTCGAGAGCTGACGGAAGAACCCCGCCACCCTCTCTTTGAAGATCTCCCACCACTCAGACTTACTGCTACAGAGATCCAAAAGCGGTACCTGGCTCAGAAGAAATTCCTCAGAGGATTGTCTCACTTCTGCTTCTTCCAAGAGGGATGAATTCAGCTTCCACAGCCCTCTTCCCATCCGGGGTGTCTCTGTAACATTCAGAGAAAAGAAAATTAAACAGTGATCGGAGAATTCCACCTCAACGGCGGACACTGCAGAAAAGATGGCATCCTCCTTCAAAAAAAACCTATCTATCCTAGACCTACAGCTACCTCTATGAAAGGTGAAACCCCCGTGACCTGGGTGTGCCAGATGTGGACATCCACCAGGCGAGCTTCGCTAGCTATACTATTTAATGCTGTACTATCATAAGCCAGGTGGCCTCCGGGCCCCCCCCTATCACGGGATCTCGTAATGGTGTTAAAATCCCCACCGAAGACCACCTGCCGGCTCGTAAAAAGAAAGGGCTTGATCTTCATGAAGAGACATTTGCGGTCCCACCTGGATTGTGGGTCATAGATGTTTATGAGCCGAAGCTCCTGTCCCCTCATGAAAATGTCTAAGACCAGGCACCTCCCCATTTCTATCTGAATAACCCGTCGGCATTCCACCTCCGCGGTCTTAAAAAGGACCGCCACCCCGCTATATGGCTCGGCCGCAAGAGACCAGTATGAGGGCCCACACCTCCACTCCCTCCTGGCTTTATGGATGGCCCCCATGTCTGTTAGTCTGGTCTCTTGCAAAAACAAAATTTCAGCCTCAAATCAGGTGAAAAAATCAAAGGCCACAAATCTGGCCGCATCTGACTTAATACTGGCGACATTAATGGACGCCAGAGTCAACGGGTTGAGTTCCGCCATCATGGGTGATTTAGTTAGATGGCCTTCTTTTTTTTCCCCACCCCGTCTTCCCCATCTTTCCCCTCCGAAGAGGGGTCTGATCCCTTCCGTTTTAGGGAAGACGAGGTATCCATCCCCATGGTCTCCTTGCCTCCGGGCTCCAGGTCTGTCCCCCCCAGAGGAAACGGCGTCCCCTGGGGGACAGACTCCGCCATCCCCTGAAGGCCCCCCAGATGCCGCTCCAGGCCCCCCGACCTCCGTCTCAGCAGGGTCGTCGAGGGCTTGGTACCAGTTGGAGAGGGCGATCAGAGGGGAGCCGGTGAGCCCTTCCGTTGGCATACTTACGGTCGGGGGAGGAGGTTTGGAAGGCTTGACCACCTTCTTCTTCCTCCTTCCGGTACGCTTTTTATCACCCCTCTCTACTGTAGGCTGATCCGTGACCTCCTCATCCACACTTTCATATTGGGAGGAGTTGTCGGAGTCAGTCAGGTTTTCCTCCCTCTCCATCCTCCTGATCTCCTCGCATACCTCTTCCTCCCCCGGGGCCTCAGAGACAACGGCCACCGGCCTAGAGGGGGGGCAGGCATCACCCCAGTTGCCTGAGGCTCTCCCCGCCCCTCACCCCTGTGGCGCTTTTCCTGTCTCCTCTGGTAAGAGTGACCTCTATTGGCCTTGTCCTTCCTCACTGGCCACTTAGCCCCTCTCCTGCCACCACCACCTGCCACAGCAGAGGTCGCGCCGCCAGGGGTTGCCCCCTCACGGTCTCCCCCCACCGGGCCTGAAGCAGCTTTGGTAAAGGAGCGAGGGCAGCGGCTATACGGGTGACCTAGGTCACCACACAGGTGGCACTGAATGTCCTTGCAAGATGCGGCGAGATGACCTACCCCACCACACAAGACACATTTCTGCACCTTGCAGCTTGCGCTGAAGTGGCGGGGATCACCGCACTTGTGGCAGACCTTCGGCTGCCCCTGGTAAAAGACCAGGATCCTGTCCATCCCTAGGAACGCCGAGGAAGGATGTGGGTGACGGTACCCCCTGAGACCTTCAACTTCATCATGAAGGTCCAGCCCCCCGACCAGATACTGAACTCGTCCCGATTTTTTTTTTGGGGACGTCCGTGACCCCCATAACGGGAAAGCCATGTTATGATGTCAACGCCAGAGAGTGACTCGTTACAAGTCACCACGGTCACTCTCTTAACGGCATTTTCGCTCTAGCCCTTCCGGCCGAACGAAACTGATGTCTAAGAATAGGGTGGCCGAGGGATGGATCAGGGCAAAGATGTCCATCGCCCTGAAGCCCATCTTCAGGAGGAGCTCCACCACCCTACTCCTGGGTGGGCAAGCTTCACCGCCCCTCCAACGAAGACGGACCACATTCCTCCTGGCCGGCCCTTGCCCGGCTGTTGGGAGGGACCAAATGGTTTCCCCCTCCCTTCTATCTTGGAAGGCGGCCAGGCCATGTCTCTCCAACCAGAAAGACAGGTCCACCTCTCTTCCCTCTACATTGACCGACCGCTCTACTTTTTTAAGGGCCTCCAGAAAACGGCGGTGCAAAACGCCGTCCCCAGAGTCCGGAGGCAAGGAGACCTCCCGAGAACCCCCGGAGCCCCAGCCGTGACCCCCGCAAAAGTACGGGGTTTCACGGCTGGGGGGCCAGATGGGCCAGCCCCTCCCTCACTGCCCGTGCTTCCAGTTACACCAACACTCACATCACTCATAACATTCACCTCAGCCAATTCATCAAAAATGTCAATGTTATTTTTTTTGCACAGTCTTTTTTTACCTGCTGGTGGACCTGGCTGATCAGTGATCTGCCCCGCATTATTTTTGCCCAGGAGTGCTGCCGCCCCTTTAAGAGCCGCAGAGCAGAGCCCACTTAGTAAGCTCTGCCTGGGCTCAGGAGCAGCAGCACTTCCTGGGCTCTCTGGCTTCATTTTTTTGTTCTTGTTACATTTGGGGTAGGGCCGGGCTCTGCCTCCTCATCCTGCCCCCCACTGGAGACCTGCGCTGGCCTCTCTTGGGGCACCGGAAAAAAACATGCTGGGGACTCGATCTGCCGCACTTGTTGCAGGATGAGGCAGCCCCCCTCACTGCTGCTACCACTCCCTCCATCCTCCCCCTCGCTCCCACTTTCCTCCGAATTACTAGTGTCTGGTGGGAGGGCCACTTGCTCGGGGGCTATCCCGCTGCATGAAACCTGGGCGTTTACACTCACCAGGTCTTCAGGTGGGACTGGCGCAGATGCCTCACAGCCGCCATCTTCCTCCTTCTCCTCCTCCACCTGGCTGGGGCCTCCCGACCCCCAGGAGACCCACCGGCCATGGCCCCGAACCGGTCGTCGTTCCTTAGTTTCTCCTCAAAGGGGCCGCTTCCCGCCAGGATCTCTGCCCTCTGCTGTTCAAGGGCTGTAATGGACCCCTTCAGCCTCTCCACCGTGGCGGAGACCTCTGCTCTCCTTGAGGCAGGGAGCTTGTTCTTTAAGATCACACCTGCTCCCTTCAACTCCTCCTGGAGTCTCCTCAGCTGTTTGGCGGCCTCCTCGTATTCGCATAGGTGCGCGTGGATACGGGAGCCATTGGATGGTGACAGGCTCCCCCGCCGCCTTGGAGCCCCTGATGTTGGGGGGCTCCACCACTGCACCTCCGCTGGCCGCCTCTCCTCCTCCTCCAGGAGGAGGAACCGCCATGGTCCCGGCCTCGGGGGTCTTGGTCCCTGGGGTCTTGCGGCCCCCCGAGGGCTTTTTCCTCGCCATCTTCCCTAGGACTGGCTAGATGGTATGGCCTCCTGTTGGTATGTGAGGCTTCCCACCCCCAGCCGCCTTGCTGAGGGGTGGGAGCCAGGGGCTCAGCCCCTGAGCTCAGTCCCAGGGAAAAGTCTCTCTTTCTGGGAGAGGGCAGGCAGGCAGTCCAGGAGAAAAGGAAAAAAAAACTCCCTTTGCAGCGAGCTCTCTCCAGCAGCTTCACACAGAGCACACGGCAAGCTCCTCCTCTTCCCGCATGCAGGGCTCTGCTTTGCTGGATGATGTCTAGTATTATAGAGGAGGATGGAGCGGAGCCGCGTGTGTAATGTGCGCGGAGCGGAGCCGCGCGTGTAATGCGTGCAAAGCAGAGCCGCGTGTGTAATGTGTGCGGAGCGGAGCCGCGTGTGTAATGTGTGTGGAGCGGAGCCGCGTGTGTAATGTGTGCGGAGCCGCGTGTGTAATGTGTGCGGAGCGGAGCCGCGTGTGTAATGTGTGCGGAGCAGAGCCACTTCTGTAATGTGCGCGGAGCCGCGTGTGTAATGTGTGCGGAGCGGAGCCGCGTGTGTAATGTGCGCGGAGCTGCGTGTGTAATGTGTGCGCAGCAGAGCCACGTGTGTAATGTGTGTGGAGCGGAGCCTCGTGTGTAATGTGTGCGGTGCGGAGCCGCGTGTATAATGTGTGTGGAGCGGAGCCGCATGTGTAATGTGTGCGGAGCGGAGCCGCTTCTGTAATGTCAGCTCAGCCAAAAGAAACTTGCACGCAAGGAGTATATTATAAAAATACAAAATATTTTATTGAATAGTTTAAAATAGGAGAGACAAGAAATATGACAGTGGTAACCCAAAATTGGAGTGGAACCACACAGGTACACAGGTGTAGTTACAATCTCATGCTAGTATATTCTATACATATATGATAAGAGGGACCATAATATTAATGTGCCATAAGTCCGTATTAGGAGACCATTTATAACGTCTTAAACCCAAGGACAAGGCAAATAGTAATGCAAAACACAACAGCAGCTGTACGCCATCTGATAGCATATAGTCACAATGTAACCATGGTCGAACACATACCTGAGACCCAGTGGTGCCACTCTCCCCACGCGCGTTTCGGCGCTGTGCCTTCTTCCGTGGGAGTGGCATCAAAGGTAACCAGTGGATATTTATGTGTCAAAAGGCCAATAAGAATAGTCAATTAAAAATGACAAAATACCTGCTCCATGTGTGCGTCGCATGTACCGCCGAGCAGACCGGATGCAGCCATTACCAAAAGCGTCATCAGTCAGGCCCACCCGCGTCATGAGACGCCGCCCACTGAGATCATGTGAGCGGAATCCCAGGCGCGAGCAGGACAAGACCGAGGCAAGACGCAGTCAGCAATGCCTAGCAACCGGCCCCCAGCGCGCATGCGCACTAACAGGTATCCGACACTTGTACAAAATTACATAGGTTTTGAGAAACAGGCACGCAGGCATTGAAAGGAGATCATATCCAGGATATTAGCTACAATCTTTAAGTTTGTACTGCATTTTATACATCGTATTGCAATAACATCAACTCGAATATCATCATCCTATTATAAAGCACCTACAGATCTCATAATGATTGCAAAGGATAATTTATCAGTACCCTAATAAGGATATTTCCTCCATACAATTGTTCATATATTAATGTGTTTTGGTGCACCAAAATCGAAGTGTGTATGTGTGACTCAGAGTGCATATAATCATGATATCAAATGATATTATAATCAATCAGATACTACAAAAATAAATAAATATACATATAAAGTACATAGTGCATTATACTAAACTATGATAATAATTGATATGGGTGAAAAAAAGTGCAACAATATACACCCAATATAGGTATTAGAAGAAAAACAATAAAATATCAATCATACAACAGTGATGCAAGAATGCATATACATACAATTCACAATCATGGAGTAGAGAAACAATATAACGGATCATAGTAACAATAGTAATCCATATGTCATATAATTCAATATGTAGGTGTCTCTTGAAGGAGGAGAAACTTCTAGACCCAGACACATATGCCATATTGATGAAAGACTTCCATCAGGATATTGATCAGGACAATACATCAAATAATCTAAAATAGATAAAATATGTCAATAACAAAAACAAACATAGAAATGATGCCATTAAAAATGAAAGTACGGGTGATCAGAGAAATGGTGCAAAGCTTAAGGACTCATTTAAACCATTTGGGTGAAGAGAACGAAGTTTCCAGATCCAAAAGGCTTCTCTCTGTGCTAGAAGCCTACTCATCCTACCCCCCCGTAGATTAGGAACCACACGATCAATCCCTCTAAACTTCAACACAGATGGATCACAAGCATGATGCATTTTAAAATGTCTAGGGATTGTCTTCAAGACATCAAGATTATCCTCATCTATTGCTGCTAAGATGTCACGAACATGTTCCCTTATGCGAATTTTGAAAGCTCTGGTCATTAAACCCACATAAATCTTATTGCAGGGACATGAGGCATGATATACTACAAACGTTGTTGAACATGTGATGTTTTGGGTAATGGTAAAGATTTTTCCATCAGATGAAAAAAATTCCCTAGTTTGCAGCACATTAGGACATGCGACGCATCCATCACATGGTTTACAACCCCATTGTACAGTTGACCGAATGCTATTCATGTTGAAGATAGATGGTTGGGGACGTGGCACAAAATAACTCCTCACTAGGTGGTCTCTCAAATTACGCGACCTTCTCGCAGTCATGCTTGGTTTATCTGTTATATATTGCTTTAGAATGGGGTCTGCCAAAAGTATAGGCCAATATTTGGCCAAAATTCCACGCATGTTCTCCCACTGTACATTGTATTGAGAGACCATTCTCACCTGAGAGCTATCTTTAATTCTCGGAGAGGAATATAGCAAATCGTTTCTTCTTGTGTTTCTTGCCCTATTATAGGTCTCTTTTATATCATCTTTTGCTGTATCCTCTATCCAGGAAACGTTCAGACATATCTTTTGCTTGAACTTCAAAATCCTCACTTGATGAGCAAATCCTTTTGATACGCAAAAATTGGCCAGTGGGCACAGAGTTAATCACATGGGGTGGTTCTGTAATGTGTGCGGAGCATAGCCGCGCGTATAATGTGTGCGGAGCGGAGCCGCGTGTGTAATGTGCGTAGAGAGGGGTCACTTGTGTAATGTGTGCAGAGCTGCATGTGTAATGTGTGCAGAGCGGAGCCGCGTGTGTAATGTATGCGGAGCTGAGCCGCGCGTATAATGTGTGCGGAGCGGAGCCGCGTGTGTAATGTGTGCAGAGCCGCGTGTGTAATGTGTGCGGAGTGGACCCGCTTGTGTAATGTATGCAGAGCTGCGTGTGTAATGTGTGCGGAGCGGAGCCGCGTGTGTAATGTGTGCGGAGCGGAGCCGCGTGTGTAATGTGTGTGGAGCGGAGCCGCGTGTGTAATGTGTGCAGAGCCGCGTGTGTAATGTGTGCGGAGCGGAGCCGCGTGTGTAATGTGCGTAGAGAGGGGTCGCTTGTGTAATGTGTGCAGAGCTGCATGTGTAATGTGTGCAGAGCGGAGCCGCGTGTGTAATGTATGCGGAGCTGAGCCGCGCGTATAATGTGTGCGGAGCGGAGCCGCGTGTGTAATGTGTGCAGAGCCGCGTGTGTAATGTGTGCGGAGTGGACCCGCTTGTGTAATGTATGCAGAGCTGCGTGTGTAATGTGTGCGGAGTGGACCCGCTTGTGTAATGTATGCAGAGCTGCGTGTGTAATGTGTGCGGAGCGGAGCCGCGTGTGTAATGTGTGCGGAGCGGAGCCGCGTGTGTAATGTGTGTGGAGCGGAGCCGCGTGTGTAATGTGTGCAGAGTCGCGTGTGTAATGTGTGCGGAGCGGAGTCACTTCTGTAATGTGTGCAGAGCTGCGTGTGTAATGTGCGCGGAGCGGAGCCGTGTGTGTAATGTGTGTGGAGCAGAGCCACGTGTGTAATGTGTGCGGAGCCGCGTGTGTAATGTGTGCGGAGTGGAGCCGCGTGTGTAATGTGTGCGGAGCGGAGCTGCCTGTGTAATATGTACGGAAGGGAGCCGCACGTGTAATGTGTGCGTAGCGGAGCCGCGTGTGTAATGTGTGCGGAGCCATTTGTGTAATGTGTGGGGAGCGGAGCCATGTGTGTAATGTGTGCGGAGCCGCGTGTGTGATGTGCGCGGAGCGGAGCCGCGTGTATAATGTGAGCGGAGCCGCGTGTGTAATGTGCCCGGAGCGGAGCCACGTATGTAATGTGAGCGGAGCCGCATGTGTAATGTGTGCAGAGCGGTGCCGTGTGTGTAATGTGTGCGGAGCGGAGCCGTGTGTGTAATGTGTTCGTATAATAAAATCCAATCCAGCTCCATATGAAGTCAAAAAATCCTTTATTGAATCGCTCGTCAGCTAAAAATGCTTGCTTGCATAGTAGGTGCTGCGGTACATGTTGCAATTACATGTTTCGCTCCAAAAGATGAGCTTTGTCAAATTGCTAGGCTGCATGCTCACCGCGGACGCCAGCTTTTAAAATAAGCGCCAGTAATTCCAAAGCTCACCACCTTCTGTGACATGATTAGTGTTTAGGTGTGGTTGGTTGTCTAGTATTATAGAGGAGGATGGAGCGGAGCCGCGTGTGTAATGTGTGTGTGTGGAGCGGAGCCGCGTGTGTAATGTGCCCGGAGCAGAGCCGTGTGTAATCTGCGCGGAGCGGAGACGTGTGTGTAATGTGCGCGGAGCGGAGCCGCGTGTGTAATGTGCCCGGAGCGGAGCCGCATGTGTAATGTGCGCAGAGCGGAGCCACGTGTGTAATGTGTGTGGAGCGGAGCCGTGTATGTAATGTGCGCGGAGCCGCGTGTGTACTGTGCCCGGAGCGGAGCTGTGTATGTAATGTGCGCGGAGCCGCGTGTGTAATGTGCTTGGAGCGGAGCCGCGTGTGTGATGTGTGAAGTGCAGAGCCGCGTGTGTGATGTGTGCGGTGCGGAGCCGCGTGTGTGATGTGCACGGAGTGGAGACGTGTGTGTAATGTGCTCGGACCGGAGACGTGTGTGTAATGTGCGCGGAGCTGAGCCACGTGTGTAATGTGCATGGAGCGGAGCCGTGTTTGTGATGTGTGCGGTGCAGAGCCACGTATGTGATGTGTGCGGTGCGGAGCCACGTGTGTGATGTGCACGGAGCGGAGCCGTGTGTAATCTGCGCGGAGCGGAGACGTGTGTGTAATGTGCGCGGAGCGGAGCCACGTGTGTAATGTGCGCGGAGCAAAGCCGCGTGTGTAATGTGCACGGAGCGGAGCAGCGTGTGTGATGTGTGCGGAGCTGCGTGTGTAATGTGCGTGGAGTGGATACGCGTGTTTGATGTGCGCGGAGAGGACTCGCGTGTGTAATGTGCACGGAGCGGAGCTGCGTGTGTGATGTGTGCGGAGCTGCGTGTGTAATGTGCGTGGAGTGGATACGCGTGTTTGATGTGCGCGGAGAGGACTCGCGTGTGTAATGTGCGCGGAGCCGCGTGTGTAATGTGTGCGAAGTGGAGCCACATGTGTAATGTGTGCCGAGCTGTGTGTAATGTGCGCAGAGCCTTGTGTGTAATGTGCGTGGATTGGAGCCGTGTGTGTAATGTGCGTGGAGCGGAGCTGTGTGTGTAATGTGCGTGGAGCATGTCAGGAACGTCATGGTCAGGCCCGGGGATCACGGATTATGATCCCACCGGTGCCACCAATGTAACGATCTGCAGGGATTTATATTTATCCCACTTTCTAGTTCCTCTTAGGAACTTGCAGCTCTCCAGCGCCCTCCTTACCCTCAGGTCAGTCAGGGAACTGCACCTAGGATAATTAGTCACCGGACTGGCCTCTTGGACGTGTGCTGGCTATTGGGCACGCTGCAGTGAGGGATTATAACTACTCCTAGCCACAGCCAGGCAATACACATATAAAATCAGCTCCGTCACTGCCAACTATAGCTCAATCCCAGCACACGCTCGCTGCCACCAGCCTCTGGGTCTAGAATGTGGGGCAGAGGCCACCCCAATTTAGTAGCGTAGTATACTTCAGGCACGTGCAAATTCGTCATAAAGCATAGAGACGAACTAGTAATTTTATATTTTACTCCAAAAAGATAGGCAGTGTTTACAATAGTTTTAAAAAGATTTTAACAAAGTGAGACAATTAAAAATATGTACAAGCAATTTAAAATCAAACAGGTTTAACGAAGAAAACACATGGTACTTAGAACAATCCGGCAAAGCATGCTTGGGGGAGGAGCCACACGTCGTAGTTCATTTGGGATCCTACTGGCACTGCATCCCAGGCTAGAATGAACAGGAGGGCTCAGTTGCAGACTTATAAATCTGGGCTTGTGACCACACTAAAGGGGCTGGTTTACTGGCCCCCTCCCCTAGCTCAGAGTTACAGCTTTGGGTCTGAAAACTTATAACAATCATAACTTGCAGAGGGTACCTCATATAGAAACGCACATAGTACCATCTTTTCCAGCTTGTCACTGGCACTCATCCACAACCAAACTCGAACAAGTTATTCCACACAGTGCAGGGAAACCCATTTCTCTGGTTCTGTAGGCGCTGGAACCATGAAAAACATGGGCTATGAAGCATAGTCGACGCACGTCACAGAACTGTGACTTTTGTATTTTTATCATAAACTCACAGCGTTTTATGACCAAATAATTAGGTTCCCATTATTGTCTATGATAGAGCTGCACATGTTTTGGAGACAAAGAGACCCCCCGCGGTGAGGAGGGAAAATCAATCACTGGCATCTCAGTTTACACTGAGTGTGTGTGCAGGCTGGGAAGGAGGAAGGGAAGAGTAGTGTGACAAGAGGGGGGAGAGAGGGGGTCGTTTGGCTCTGTGCTGCTAGGAATCATTTTAGAGAGTGTAGAGGATGGAAGATTCTAGAATGTTCCAGAAAAGTCATACATGATATTTTCATCTTATCGTTACATCTCCCCCTGTTAGATGGCGCTAAAGAGGCATGACCTGTCGGTAATCGGCCATGCGCAGCTCAGCGGGTTCGCCCCGGTGGGACAACCCATCAGCATTTCCATGTTCGTTGCCTTTTTTGTGTTGTATGGAAAAGTCATACTGCTGGAGGGCAAGGCTCCAGCTTAGCAACATTCCGTTAGTTCCGGACACTGTGTGCAGCCAACTCAGAGGGTTGTGGTCGGTTACAACCGTGAAGGTGTGCCCGTACAGGTAGGGCTGCAAACGTTGCAGTGCCCAGACCATGGCCAGGCACTCCTTCTCGATGGTGGAGTATGCCACTTCCCTCGGCAGAAGTTTCCAACTCAGGTACAACACAGGGTACTCTTGGTTGCCCGAGTTGACCTGGCTGAGTACAGCATCGAGGCCAAACTCGCTGGCGTCGGTCTGTACCAGGAATGGCCGACTGCTGTCAAGCTCGGAATGCTGCCTCACAGCCGTTTGTCCAGTTGACTGGGGTAGATTTCGCTTGGTGAGGTCCGTCAAGGGTTTTGCAAGTGTGCTATAGTCTTGTACGAACCGCCTATAGTACCCTGCAGTGCTCAAGGACATCACCTGTTTGTGGGCCTTGGGGGTGGGCCAGGACACGATTGCGTCCACTTTCTCTGGCTCTGGACTAAGGGAACCCCCGCCTACCCAGTGCCCCAGGTAGTGGACCTTGCTCATGCCCATCTGACACTTTCCCGGCTTGATGGTCAGACCTGCCTGGTGAATATGCTTGAGCACCTCCTGGAGATGCTGAAGGTGTTCCTCCCAGGTGGAACTGAAGACGGCAATGTCGTCCAGGTTATCACGCTGTAGAGCAGATATATATATGTGATGACAGTAATCTATATCAAAAGGGCAACATACAATATAACATGCGCATAGATATATGATAACATAGAATTACCTGACAGAATGTCCAGTGGGTCAATACTGAATCCGTTATACGCTGTCTCCGGCTAGAGGGTGACCGGGGTCTATGCTGACCCTAAACTGGGGTCCTGACTAATCCCTCTACCTGGAGGTACTGTTAAAGGTACAGAGGTCCAGGCCACCAGCGTAAACCCTGTCTCCTATCAATCCCTGCCAACTGTAATCTAGTCCTAAGAAGGACCCTGATTACCACCAAAGGGAATGAACAGGTAACGGTTAATGAACAGAAAGACATACAAGAAAGACAAGAAATAAAGTAAATAAAGTCTTACATACAACACTCACACACAGTAGGAACACCTAAGGTCTCAGAGATAAACTATAAGCTATAAGAGTAAAAACAACTAAGGAGCTCTTAGCTTAAGTATTCTCAGAACCGCTCCAGTTTGCTAGACTACATGAATGCTTTCACCGGCGTCTAACACCCAGACTGGCAGGAATATAAAGGAAACTAATTAGAACATAATCAAAAGCAGCCGGCCGAGGCTGGACCTAGTCTTAGCAAAGAGCTAGGTAAAATTAACTCTCTCATTACCAAACACAAAGAAACAGCAGCTCAGCTGTGAGAAGTCAGAATGTGCAATCGCGACGATCTTCGTGGCGATGCACCCATGACAGTACCCCCCCTTCTACGAGGGGCCTCCGGACCCTCATGACCAGGTCTGTCCGGGTAAGTTGTGTGAAAGGTCCGAACCAATCGATCTGCGTTAGCATCAGACGCAGGGACCCACGTCCTCTCCTCAGGACCATACCCCCTCCAATGAACTAAGTACTGAGGGGATCGGCGACTGAGACGTGAGTCAATGATTTTCGACCCATGAAATTCCACGTTATCATTGACTACCACTGAAGGAGGAGGTAGAGGTGACGGTATGACTGGTGCCACATACTTTTTTAAGTAATGACTTGTGAAACACATTATGAATTTTAAACGTAGGAGGGAGGTCCAGACGAAATGCCACAGGATTAATTATGGAACTGATCCTGTACGGCCCGATGAATCTGGGACCCAACCTCCAGGAGGAAACTTTAAGTTTTATATTCCTGGTAGACAACCAAACCAGATCGTTCACCTTCAGATCTAGACCAGAAACTCTCCTCCTATCAGCCATCCGTTTGTAACGGTTCCCCGTAACCTTCAGTCTTAAGCGATCTGGAACTATCAGTCTCCCTGGAAGTCCCACAGGGGCGTCCCCCTGAGCCCCCAATACCTCCCCCTCAAGCTCAGAGCATACAGCTGACACTACAACTCCCTCCTGAGGAATAGGAACCGGATCATCCGTCTTCCCGGCCCCTGGGAAAGTACGAGATAAGGCATCAGGAAGCAACTTTATTGAGCAGTCATATGCGCGATGAGGAGGTAACTCTTTACACCCCTCCTCTGAGAACATCTCCCCAAAGTCCTCCAGAAAAGGAGGCAAAGTCCTAGGCACAACCGCACCGATGACCGTGCTCATGCAGTTATTCCTGCAAAATTCACCCCACTGGCTTATCTTTCTGGATTGCCAATCAACCACTGGGTTATGTTTAGCCAACCAAGGAAGTCCCAACACAATAGGAGTAGGTAGACCCTCCAACACATAACAAGACAATTGCTCTTTATGTATTGCCCCTACTCGAAGATCTATGTTATGAACAGCTTGTACCAAGCTACCTTGACCGAGAGGTCTAGAATCAATAGAGACTATAGGGACTGGTTTGGCCAATACACTCAGTTGCATACCATGCACCTGGGCAAACCGAGCGTCCACCAGATTAGCCCCGGACCCACTATCAAGAAAAACAGAAATCCTCTCAGTTCTAGTACCAATCACCACCTCCGCAGGCACGAGAAACTGAGAGGGATTTGGGGACGAAATACACACTCCCAGGTTAACTCCTTTGCTCAAAGAGGCCCGGGATGGACACCCCCCAACAAAATGTCCCTCTCTCCCGCAAAAGAAACACCTTCTAGTCTTGCGGTGCACCGCCGATTCCCTCCTACAAAATGATGTCCCTCCCAACTGCATGGGCTCCTCAGAACAGACCAGGGGAACCTCAGTATAAGGGACTTTAGTAGTAGGTGGAGTCATCACGGGAGGCGGAGTTACCTCGCGTCTTCCCCGAAGTCGTCTATCAATGCGAATAGCGAGGGCCATAGCAGCCTCCAGTGATGGAGGAGAATCATACTGAGCCAACACATCTTTTAATTTGTCAGACAACCCTTGACAAAACTGGCTCCTAAGAGCTGGGTCATTCCACTGAGTATCTGTTGCCCATCTACGGAACTCAGAAGAATATTCCTCCGCTGGACGATTTCCTTGCCGTATTTTACGTAACTTTGTTTCAGCAAGGGAGACTCGATCCGGATCATCATATACCAGACCCAGGGCAGTAAAAAATCGATCCACTGACTGGAGATCTGGGGAGCCTGGAGGAATAGAGAACGCCCAAGATTGAGGGTCCCCTTGTAAGAGCGAGATAACAATTCCCACCCTCTGGTCTTCACTCCCAGATGACCGAGGCCGCAGCCGAAAGTACAATTTACATGCCTCCCGGAAGGTAAAAAATTTGTCCCGCCCACCAGTGAACCTGTCCGGGAGAGCAACCTTAGGTTCAGATCTGGTTTGCTCCGGGGGGGACAAAACCTTGGACTTAATGTCTGCAAACTCCATGGACAACCCCTGCAACTGCCGGGCCAGCTGGGCTACTGGATCCATGACAGCTGGAGAGAATCTTTAGTATGGCCGGTGAAAATATCACGCTGTATAGCAGATATATATATGTGATGACAGTAATCTATATCAAAAGGGCAACATACAATATAACATGCGCATAGATATATGATAACATAGAATTACCTGACAGAATGTCCAGTGGGTCAATACTGAATCCGTTATACGCTGTCTCCGGCTAGAGGGTGACCGGGGTCTATGCTGACCCTAAACTGGGGTCCTGACTAATCCCTCTACCTGGAGGTACTGTTAAAGGTACAGAGGTCCAGGCCACCAGCGTAAACCCTGTCTCCTATCAATCCCTGCCAACTGTAATCTAGTCCTAAGAAGGACCCTGATTACCACCAAAGGGAATGAACAGGTAACGGTTAATGAACAGAAAGACATACAAGAAAGACAAGAAATAAAGTAAATAAAGTCTTACATACAACACTCACACACAGTAGGAACACCTAAGGTCTCAGAGATAAACTATAAGCTATAAGAGTAAAAACAACTAAGGAGCTCTTAGCTTAAGTATTCTCAGAACCGCTCCAGTCTGCTAGACTACATGAATGCTTTCACCGGCGTCTAACACCCAGACTGGCAGGAATATAAAGGAAACTAATTAGAACATAATCAAAAGCAGCCGGCCGAGGCTGGACCTAGTCTTAGCAAAGAGCTAGGTAAAATTAACTCTCTCATTACCAAACACAAAGAAACAGCAGCTCAGCTGTGAGAAGTCAGAATGTGCAATCGCGACGATCTTCGTGGCGATGCACCCATGACACAGGTACGCCACTGCGTACTTCTCCAGTCCCTGAAGCAGGTGGTTGACCATCCGCTGGAAAGTGGCAGGGGCATTTTTCATGCCGAAGGGCATGACCGTGGACTCATACAGTCCAAAAGGGGTGATAAAGGCAGATCTCCCCTGCGCCGCAGGGCTCAGGGAAATCTGCCAGTATCCCTGACTCAAATCCATGATTGATATGTACTTGGCGCGGCATCGGGTGTGCATCAGAGGTTGTGATGGCGTTGAGCCCCCTGTAGTCCACGCAGAACCGGGAGGTCCAATCCTTTTTAGGCACTAGAACTACAGGTGAGGCCCACGCGCTTTTGGACCCTTGAATCACCCCCATGTCACGCTGTCTAGCAGATATATAAATAAATAATGTCAGTAATCTATCAAGTGGGACAACATTCTATATAACATATAAATAGGTAACATTAACATGTATATATAGCATAGTATTACCTGACATAATATCCTGTGGGTCAATACTGAATCCTTTTCACGCTGTCTCTGGCTAGAGGTGAACCGGGGTCTATGCTGACCCTAAACTGGGGTCCTGACTAGTCCCTCTACCTGGAGGTACTGTTAATGGTACAGAGGTCCAGGCCACCAGCGTAAACCCTGTCTCCTATAAATCCCTGACCACTGTAATCTAGTCCTTAGAAGGACCCTGATTACCACCATAGGGAATGGACAGGTAAAGGTTAACAAACAGTATAGACAAACGAGACAGACAGGGGATAAAGTAAATACTGTCTTTCATACAACATATAAACACAGAGGGAACACCAAAGGTCTAGGAGATAAACTATAAGCAAGGAGAGGAAAAACAACAAAGGAGCTCTTAGCTTAAGTCTTCTCAGAACCAATCCTATCTGCAGTCTGTATGAATGCTTTCACCGGCATCTAACCAGCAGACTGGCAGGTATATAAAGGAAGCTAATTAGAACATAATCAAAAGCAGCCGGGCGAGGCTGGACCTAGTCTTAGCAAAGAGCTAGGTAAAATTAACTCCCTCCTTACCAAACACAAAGAAACAGCAACTCAGCTGCGAGAAGTCAAAATGTGCAATCGCGACGATCTTCGTGGCGATGCACCTATGACAGTACCCCCCCTTCTACGAGGGGCCTCCAGACCCTCAGGGCCAGGTCTGTCCGGGTAAGTCGAGTGGAAGGTCCGAACCAATCGATCTGCGTTAATCTCAGACGCAGGAACCCACGTCCTCTCCTCAGGACCATATCCCTTCCAATGAACCAAATACTGAAGGGACCGGCGATTCAGACGTGAGTCAATGATCTTCAACACTTGAAATTCTAAGTTACCATTGACCACCACTGGAGGAGGAGGTAGAAGTGACGGTCTAACTGGCGCCACGTACCTCTTAAGCAACGATTTGTGGAATACATTATGGATTTTAAACGTAGGAGGGAGGTCCAGACGAAATGCCACAGGATTAATTATAGAACTGATCCTGTATGGACCGATGAACCTGGGACCCAGTTTCCAGGAGGGAACTTTGAGTTTTATATTCTTGGTAGACAACCACACCAGATCGTTCACACCTAGGTCCGGACCAGACACTCTCCTCCTATCAGACCTCTGCTTGAAACGGTTCCCCATAGCACTCAGACCATTCAGCACTCCTCTCCAAACTGAAGCAAGTGACGACGAGAATCGTTCCTCCTCAGGAACCCCAGATGGACGGGTATGTGGGGTCTTAGAGCGAGCACAAACTCCACAGGATGCGACAAAAGTTATTACCTCTTTATTTAAGTTAGGCCACCAAAACCGGCGAGAAAGGAGATCCACAGTTGCTTTACTCCCTGGATGTCCTGCTAAAGCAGAACTATGATGTGCCTCAATAACTTTTTGTCTTAACTGATTAGGAACAAACAGTTTCCCTGGAGGTCCTACAGGGGCGTCCCCCTGAGCCTCCAACACCTCCTCCTCAAGCTCAGAGCACACAGCCGACACCACCACTCTCTCCTGAAGGATAGGAACCGGGCCATCCGTCTTCCCGGCCCCTGGGAAACTACGAGATAAGGCATCAGGAAGCAATTTTATTGAGCAGTCATACGTGCGATGAGGAGGTAACTTTTGACACCCCTCCTCTGAGAACATCTCCCCAAAGTCCTCCAGAAAAGGAGGCAAAGTCCTAGGCATGACCGCACCGATGACCGTGTTCATGCAGTTATTCTTGCAAAATTCACCCCACTGGCTTATCTTTCTGGATTGCCAATCAATCACTGGGTTATGTTTAGCCAACCAAGGAAGTCCCAACACAATAGGAGTAGGAAGACCCTCCAACACATAACAAGACAACTGTTCTTTATGTATTGCCCCTACTCGAAGGTCTATGTTATGAACAGCTTGTACAAAGCTACCTTGACCGAGAGGTCTGGCGTCAATAGAAAGTATAGGGATCGGTTTGGCCAATACACTCAGTTGCATACCTTGCACCTGGGCAAACCGAGCGTCCACCATATTAGCCCCAGACCCACTATCAAGAAGAACAGAAATCCTCTCAACTCTCGCACCAACCACCACCTCCGCAGGCACGAGAAATTGAGACGGACCTGGGGACGAAATACTTACTCCCAGGTTGTCGTCCACCACACAACCTGGGATTAACAGTTTTTCGGTGACTTTTTTGCTCAATGAGGCACGGGAGGGACACCCCCCAACAAAATGTCCCTCTCTCCCGCAGAAGAAACACCTTCTTGTCTTGCGGCGCACCGCCGATTCCCTCCTACAAAATGATGTCCCACCCAACTGCATAGGTTCCTCAGAACAGACCAGGGGAACCTCCATATAAGGGACTTTAGTAGTAGGTGGAGTCATAACAGGGGGCGGAGTTACCTCGCACCTCCCCCGAAGCCGTCTATCAATACGAATAGCAAGGGCCATAGCAGCCTCCAGTGACGGAGGAGAATCATACTGAGCCAAAACATCTTTTAATTTGTCAGATAACCCTTGACAAAACTGGCTCCTAAGAGCTGGGTCATTCCACTGAGTATCTGTGGCCCATCTACGGAACTCAGAAGAAAATTCCTCCGCCGGACGATCTCCCTGCTGTATCCTACGTAACTTCGTTTCAGCAAGGGAGACCCGATCCGGGTCATCATACACCAGCCCCAGGGCAGCAAAAAATCGATCTACTGACTGGAGGGCCGGGGAGCCCGGAGGAAGAGAGAACGCCCAGGATTGAGGGTCCCCTTGTAAGAGCGAGATGACAATTCCCACCCTCTGCTCCTCACTCCCCGATGACCGAGGCCGTAGCCGAAAGTACAATTTACATGCCTCCCGGAAGGTAAAAAATTTGTCCCGCCCACCAGTGAACCTGTCCGGGAGAGCAACCTTAGGTTCAGATCTGGTTTGCTCCGGGGGGGACAAAACCTTGGACTTAATGTCCGTAAACTCCATGGACAACTTCTGCAACTGCAGGGCAAGCTGGGCTACTGGATCCATGGTAGCTGGGGAGAATCTATAGTTTTGGCCGGTGAAAATGTCACGCTGTCTATCAGATATATAAATAAATAATGTCAGTAATCTATCAAGTGGGACAACATTCTATATAACATATAAATAGTTAACATTAACATGTATATATAGCATAGTATTAACTGACATAATATCCTGTGGGTCAATACTGAATCCTTTTCACGCTGTCTCTGGCTAGAGGTGAACCGGGGTCTATGCTGACCCTAAACTGGGGTCCTGACTAGTCCCTCTACCTGGAGGTACTGTTAATGGTACAGAGGTCCAGGCAACCAGCGTAAACCCTGTCTCCTATAAATCCCTGACCACTGTAATCTAGTCCTTAGAAGGACCCTGATTACCACCATAGGGAATGGACAGGTAAAGGTTAACAAACAGTATAGACAAACGAGACAGACAGGGGATAAAGTAAATACTGTCTTTCATACAACATATAAACACAGAGGGAACACCAAAGGTCTAGGAGATAAACTATAAGCAAGGAGAGGAAAAACAACAAAGGAGCTCTTAGCTTAAGTCTTCTCAGAACCGATCCTATCTGCAGTCTGTATGAATGCTTTCACCGGCATCTAACCAGCAGACTGGCAGGTATATAAAGGAAGCTAATTAGAACATAATCAAAAGCAGCCGGGCGAGGCTGGACCTAGTCTTAGCAAAGAGCTAGGTAAAATTAACTCCCTCCTTACCAAACACAAAGAAACAGCAACTCAGCTGCGAGAAGTCAAAATGTGCAATCGCGACGATCTTCGTGGCGATGCACCCATGACACCCCAGCTATAACATCTCATCGATCTCTTGGCGCATTACCTGCTGCACCTCCTCAGAGATCCGATAAGGTGTTGGCTGTAGTGGGGCATGATACCCGAGGTCTACCTCGGGGACTGCTAACTTCGTTCTCCCAGGTCGGTTGGAGAACACGGCCCGGAAGGTTTCCAATGTGGTCAACAACTGTGACCGCAGGGGTACGGTTAACAAGTTGCTTACCTCCATGTCCTCGATGGACCCACAGGCCTTGGCTTGGGCCAGCATGTCCAGGAGGGGGTCTTCCTCCTCGTCCTCGGGCAGGTTGCAGACCGATAGGATGTAGGCTTCATGTTCGTGATGAGCCTTCATCATTTTGACGTGAAAGGCCTTGCGCCTACCCTGATCGGGGTCAAGAGTGACCACGTAGGTGACTGTGTTGAGCTGTTGGTGCACGACGTACGGGCCTTCCCAGGCTGCCTGAAGCTTATCCTTTGGTACGGGGACCAGCACCAACACCTTTTGACCCACCTGGTAGGTCTGCTCCCGGGCGTTCTGGCCTGAGCCTGCATCATGTTGTCATGCACCAACTGCGTCAAGGTCTGCATTTTGTCGCGGAAATGCATGACATAATCCACGATGGACACTTCCGTGGGGTTTGGCTCATCTTCCTAGGATTCTCTTACTTACCCAAGGGGCCCCCGGACTCGCCTGCCGTACAGGAGCTCGAAGGGGGAGAACCCCGTCGAGGCCTGCGGAACTTCTCTGTAGGCAAATAGCAGGTGTGGGAGGTACCACTCCCAGTCGCGCCCTTGAGTCTCAACCAGCATGTGGAGCATCTGTTTGAGGGTACTGTTAAAGAGCTCACACAAGCCATTGGTCTGTGTGTGATACGCACTCGATACCAGACGCTTCACCTGCATTCTCTTACAGAGAGCCTCCATTAGGCGAGACATGAATTGGGTCCCTGGATCGGTAAGCATCTCCCTGGGAAATCCTACCCGTGAAAAGATGGTCACCAGTGCATCCGCCACCTTATCTGCCCTAGTTGAGGACAGAGCCACTGCCTCTGGGTACCGCGTAGTGTAGTCTACCACAGTAAGGAGGTATTGCTTTCCAGAGCTGCTGGGGACGGCGAGCAGGCCCACAATGTCCACCGCGTTTCTCTGGAAAGGCTCCTCTATCACTGGCAACGGGATCAGGGGAGCCTTAAGAGCAGGCCCCGCCTTCCCCACTCTTTGACAGGTGATACAGTAGTTCTTTACATCTGTACCCATCTTGGGCCAATAGAAGTGTTGAGACAACCATGCTTTAGTTTTGCTGACCCCCAAGTGTCCAGCGAGTGGAATTTCATGGGCAATCCGCAACAACTCACCTCGGAACTGGTACGGGACGACCAGCTGTTTTTCCCTCAACCACTCCTTTTGGGAATCTCTGGGTACTGTCTCCCGGTACAACCTTCCTCGTTCCCAGAACACACTTCCTTATCAGTCACGGAGGTGGGCGTCTCGGCGAGGTGTCTCAAGTTCTCCAGGCTCGCATCTGAGTGCAGAGCAGCCTGGAACTCCTGGCTGGAGGCAGCCAGAAGTGACGTCAGGGTCCCTTCCCCACTGGGACCCTCTGGAACCGGCTCTGGGTTCAACTCTGGTTCAGTCTCCTGTAGCGGAAGAGGGTCCAGATGGCAGGGCGCTACCTGAAATCCGGGCACTCTGTGGGTGACAGCGGCTACGTATGCTGTCTCCCCGGGGATTTCTACAGACCCATCAGCTGGCGCTGCTATGGGTTCTGCTTCCCCATCCACCCCCAACACATGAGGGACAGGGCTACTTATGGGCCAGTTACCTTCCTCGGTAGCACTGGTCAGTTGCATGGCATCATCTTCCTCACGGTTCCCATGCACCTCCCCATTTCCTTGAGCACCGTCGCTTGCTCCTGCTAGGGGTTCCTCAGCCGTCTCACTCCGCAGAGCTACGTGGCTGAGCACTCCTGTACCTGTGGATGCATCTGCCATTTCAGAAAAATGGTTATCGGGTTCAGTTGGCACATTTACATCATCATCAGCATTATTCCTAGGGAAAGAATGGTTATCAGTTGCATCGTTACTCATCAAAGCTTTGGCAGGTAACACATTCAGTTTCCCATTATCATCATCAGGGTTAACGTTATCATATTGGGGAGGGTGTCAGGGACGTAATATGTAACAATCCTCCCCAAATCAGTCCCCAATAAAACATCAGTGGGCAGGTTGTCGGACACCCCCACTTCCTTTACCCCGCTCCCGGCACCCCAATCAATGAAAACCCGGCCATCGGCAAGGTGCAGCGGATGCCCCCAATCCCGGTGACAGGGTTTTCCACGGAATCAACTCTTCAGAGGCCACCATTTCAGGTCGGATGAGGGTTCATTCAGCCCCGGTGTCCTTGAGGCCTGTAGCGAGACTGGCCCCCACACGGACGTGCTGCACATTGTCATCGACCCTCCCAACCACACCACCCACCAGAAGAACAGAGGCGTTGAGCCCGGAGGCCTTGGCTGGGGGGTTCTTCTGCCTCTCAGGATAGGTGGCACTGATATGTCCAGTCCTTTTACAGGAGAAACACTGGCGCGGGTCTGATGTAGGCCTGGCGTTTGGCAAATGGGGCATGGCCTCTGGTGTGTCGGCTAGCAGGGGCACTGGTGTTGGTTGCAGGCTTACCCCCTCTCCTGCTGGCGGTGACTGACTTCCGCACCTCGGATTTCCAGTTGGCCTCATAGTAGTCGGTGATCTGCGCTGCTTTTTCCACGTCCTCTGGTTCTCGGTCCAGTATGAACTGGCGGACCTCGGCTGGGCAAAGGTGTAGGAGCTGGTCTTTGATCATCAGGTCCTCCAGCCGCTCAAAAGAGGTCACTGACAGTCCTCGGGTCTGAAGTGGGTCCTGAGTCATTGCACCACATCACTATAACTGTCGTGTGGGCCACGTTGGAGGTTCCGGAACTTCTTGCGGTATACAGTTAGGTCCATAAATATTTGGACAGAGACAACATTTATCTAATTTTGGTTCTAGACATTACCACAATGAATTTGAAACAAAACAAATCAGATGCAGTTGAAGTTCAGACTTTCAGCTTTCATTTGAGGGTATCCACATTAAAACTGGATGAAGGGTTTAGGAGTTTCAGCTCCTTAACATGTGCCACCCTGTTTTTAAAGGGACCAAAAGTAATTGGACAATTGACTCCAAGGCTATTTCATGGACAGGTGTGGGCAATCCCTTCATTATATCATTCTCAATTAAGCAGATAAAAGGGCTGGTGTTGATTTGAGGTGTGGTGTTTGCATTTGGAAGGTTTAGTTGTGAAGGAAACATGCGGTCAAAGGAGCTCTCCATGCAGGTGAAACAAGCTATCCTTAAGCTGCAAAAAACAGAAAAAACCCATCCGAGAAATTGCTACAACTTTAGGAGTGGCAAAATCTACAGTTTGGTACATTCTGAGAAAGAAAGAAAGCACTGGTGAACTCATCAATGCAAAAAGACCTGGGCGCCCACGGAAGACAACAGTGGTGGATGATCGCAGAATACTCTCCATGGTGAAGAGAAACCCCTTCACAACAGCCAACCAAGTGAACAACACTCTCCAGGAGGTAGGCGTATCAATATCCAAATCTACCATAAAGAGAAGACTGCATGAAATTAAATACAGAGGGTTCACTGCACGGTGCAAGCCACTCATAAGAATCAAGAATAAAAAGGCTAGGCTGGACTTTGCTAAAAAACATCTAAAAAAGCCAGCACAGTTCTGGAAGAACATTCTTTGGACAGATGAAACCAAGATCAACCTCTACTAGAATGATGGAAAGAGAAAAGTATGGCGAAGGCGTGGTACAGCTCATGATCCAAAGCATACCACATCATCTGTAAAACATGGCGGAAGCAGTGTGATGGCTTGGGCATGCATGGCTGCCAGTGGCACTGGGTCACTAGTGTTTATTGATGATGTGACACAGGACAGAAACAGCCGAATGAATTCTGAGGTATTCAGAGCCATACTGTGTGCTCAGATCCAGCCAAATGCAGCCAAACTGATTGGTCGTCGTTTCATACTACAGATGGACAATGACCCAAAACATAAAGCCAAAGCAACCCAGGAGTTTATTAAAGCAAAGAAGTGGAATATTCTTGAATGGCCAAGTCAGTCACCTGATCTCAACCCAATTGAACATGCATTTCACTTGTTAAAGACTAAACTTCAGACAGAAAAGCCCACAAACAAACAACAACTGAAAACCACCGCGGTGAAGGCCTGGCAGAGCATCAAAAAGAAGGAAACACAGTGTCTGGTGATGTCCATGAGTTCAAGACTTCAGGCAGTCATTGCTAACAAAGGGTTTTCAACCAAGTACTAGAAATGAACATTTTATTTACAATTATTTAATCTGTCCAATTACTTTTGGTCCCTTTAAAAACAGGGTGGCACATGTTAAGGAGCTGAAACTCCTAAACCCTTCATCCAATTTTAATGTGGATACTCTCAAATGAAAGCTGAAAGTCTGAACTTCAACTGCATCTGATTTGTTTTGTTTCAAATTCATTGTGGTAATGTCTAGAACCAAAATTAGATAAATGTTGTCTCTGTCCAAATATTTATGGACCTAACTGTACCTCAGGGGTTAGCCGGTATTTTGTGACCAGGGCCTGCTTGATGGCCCCATAATTTCCATCTGAATCTGCAGGAAGGGAAGCAAACGCCTCCAGAGCTTTGCCTTTTAGCCCGGGGGTCAAGTACCTGGCACATTGGTTCTCAGGCAGCTGGTACTGTCTGCAGACTTTCTCAAAGGCTCCCAGAAAGGTGTCCAAGTTCCCGTCCTCCATTGCAGGAAAGTGCTCTAGCCACGGCTTCTGACTCTGAGCGCTGCTGGGCTCACTGCTCTGGGCAGTGGAGGATATCCCCCCTGCCGCATCTCCAGTTCATGGTCTCTCTGAGCTTGGTGCTCGGCTCTCTCGGCCTCCCGTTCGGCTCTCTTGGCCACTCACTGCTCGGCCTCTCGCTGGGCTGCTCTCTCTCAGAAATGTAGCCTTTGTCTTTATATCTTAATCTAGCGGCGCTCTATGGCTAAATGATTAGATTCCCATTATTGTCTATGAGTGGGACTACACTTGTTGGAAACAAAGAGACCATGTGGTTTCAGAGTTGCTAAACAGGTTTTCTGAGCTGCTAGTAGGAGGTGAGGGGGGAAGCTGCTAGCAAGCTAGTATCACATTACACCAGTGGTTGTAGCTGGAGTGTCAGTGAAGCTAGGATGGTTCCAGAAGTAGGTGACGATAATAAGGAAAACCATAATCATATTTTACCTTATTGTTACAATATCTAAATATAATTTTGATTTCTGATGGAATTCCCCATCAAGATAAAGTTTGGTCTAAAAATACTTGCTTCAGACCACTCAGCCCCCCTCCCTTGGCATTCATTCCCCAGGATCATTGTATTCCTTTCATTAACTCCAAGAACAATCTCTTTGAAGCTAGGTGCCTAGCAGTTAACACAAGGGTGTGAACTCGTTTGCAGCTACAGCCAAACTGGATTCCTTTGTCTGACTCAAGCACATGGAGACAGCGTGGGACAACAGATCCCAGGTTAACCAGTGCAAGGCTCTGAGACATTAAATCTGGGAAATGACCTATAACATAATGCAATATCTCAGAGACTAGCCGAGCATATAATCAGAATCGGAATTACTTTCCCCACATGCCCGTGCCCAGCAGCCACCTGTAGCACTCTGCGTTGAGTTACAAAGCATAGCTATCAGAATAGAATAGAATAGAATTACATATGGTAGACATATTTAGTCTCTATTCGCAGATAAAATCCAGCAGAATCCAGTGGCACCACTGCCATTCTATTCAGAGCTTCGGGTGGAAAGTTATGAGCCTCCACGGTTCTGGATAGAAAATCATACTATAAGTTATGGGAGGAGAGAGGATGCATAAGCCCAGGGGTGGGAACAGAGTGTGGGAGGGAGCAGCCTAGGAGATAAGTGGCAGCTCCTCATTTTGAGCTCAGTTTTCTACTGGCAGGAGGATCCATTACCTGATGCGATCAAGGAAAGCCCGTAACTAAGATTTGGACCTGTGATCCATCAGCACCTCCCTGTGGTCACATGCTACATAACACAGTAATTGTAATCTATACCCTACCCTTGTACTACACTCCTGACTGTACACTTGTATATTGTTCTGTATATACACTGCTCAAAAAAATAAAGGGAAGAGTTAAACAACAGAATATAACTCCAAGCAAATCAAACTTCTGTGAAATCAAACTGTCCACTTAGGAAGCAACACTGATAATCAATTTCACATGTTGTTGTGCAAATGGAATAGACAACAGATGGAAATTATTGGCAATTATCAAGACACACTCAATAAAGGAGTGGTTCTGCAGGTGGGAACCACAGACCTCATCTCAGTACCAATGCTTTCTGGCTGATGTTTTGGTCACTTTTGAATGTTGGTTGTGCTTTCACACTCGTGGTAGCATGAGACGGACTCTACAACCCACACAAGTAGCTCAGGTAGTGCAGCTCACCCAGGATGGCACATCAATGCGAGCTGTGGCAAGAAGGTATGCTGTGTCTGTCGGCGTAGTGTTCAGAGGCTGGAGGCACTACCAGGAGACAGGCCAGTACACCAGGAGACGTGGAGGGGGCCGTAGGAGGGCAACAACCCAGCAGCAGGACTGCTATCTCCGCCTTTGTGCAAGGAGGAACAGGAGGAGCACTGCCAGAGCCCTGCAAAATGACCTCCAGCAGGCTACAAATGTGCATGTCTGCACAAACGGTTAGAAACCGACTCCATGAGGATGGTCTGAGGACTCGACGTCCATAGATGGGGGTTGTGCTCACAGCCCAACACCATGCAGGATGCTTGGCATTTGCCACAGAACACCAGGACTGGCAAATTTGCCACTGCGCTCTTTACAGTTGAAAGCAGGTTCACACTGAGCACATGTGACAGACGTGACAGAGTCTGGAGACGCCATGAAGAGCGATCTGCTGCCTGCAACATCCTTCAGCATGACCGGTTTGGCAGTGGGTCAGTAATGGTGGGGGGTGGCATTTCTTTGGAGGTCCTCACAGCCCTCCATGTGCTCGCCAGAGGTAGCCTGACTACCATTAGGTAACGAGATGAGATCCTCAGACCCCTTGTGAGACCATATGCTGGTGCGGTTGGCCCTGGGTTCCTCCTAATGCAGGACAATGCCAGACCTCATGTGGCTAGAGTGCGTCAGCAGTTCCTGCAAGATGAAGGCATTGAAGCTATGGACTTGCCCGCCCATTCCCGAGACCTGAATCCAATTGAGCACATCTGGGACATGTCTCACTCCATCCACCGTCACGTTGCACCACAGACTGTCCAGGAGTTGGCAGATGCTTTAGTCCAGGTCTGGGAGGAGATCCCTCAGGAGACCATCCGCCGCCTCATCAGGAGCATGCCCAGGTGTTGTAGGGAGGTCATACAGGCACGTGGAGGTCACACATACTGAGCATCATTTTGACTTGTTTTAAGGACATTACATTCCACTTTAATTTTGTGTGTAACTCCAAATCCAGGCCTCCATTGGTTAATAAATTTGACTTCCATTGATGATTTTTGTGTGATTTTGTTGTCAGCACATTCAACTTTGTACAGAACAAAGTATTCAATGAGAATATTTCATTCATTCAGATCTAGGATGTGTTGAGTGTTCCCTTTATTTTTTTGAGCAGTGTACAGGTCCTTCTCAAAAAATTAGCATATAGTGCTAAATTTCATTATTTTCCATAATGTAATGATTACAATTAAACTTTCATATATTTTAGATTCATTACACTCCAACTGAAATTTGTCAGGTCTTTTATTGTTTTAATACTGATGATTTTGGCATACAACTCCTGATAACCCAAAAAACCTGTCTCAAAAAATTAACATATTTCAACCGTCCAATAAAATAAAAGTGTTTTTTAAAAACAAACAAAAAAAACCATCAAATAATAAAGTTCAGTTATGCACTCAATATTTGGTCGGGAATCCTTTTGCAGAAATGACTGCTTCAATGCGGCGTGGCATGGAGGCAATCAGCCTGTGACACTGCTGAGGTGTTATGGAGGCCCAGGATGCTTCGATAGCGGCCTTAAGCTCATCCAGAGTGTTGGGTCTTGCGTCTCTCAACTTTCTCTTCACAATATCCCACAGATTCTCTATGGGGTTCAGGTCAGGAGAGTTGGCAGGCCAATTGAGCACAGTAATACCATGGTCAGTAAACCATTTGCCAGTGGTTTTGGCACTGTGAGCAGGTGCCAGGTCGTGCTGAAAAATGAAATCTTCATCTCCATAAAGCATTTCAGCCGATGGAAGCATGAAGTGCTCCAAAATCTCCTGATAGCTAGCTGCATTGACCCTGCCCTTGATGAAACACAGTGGACCAACACCAGCAGCTGACATGGCACCCCACACCATCACTGACTGTGGGTACTTGACACTGGACTTCAGGCATTTTGGCATTTCCTTCTCCCCAGTCTTCCTCCAGACTCTGGCACCTTGATTTCCGAATGACATGCAAAATTTGCTTTCATCAGAAAAAAGTACTTGGGACCACTTAGCAACAGTCCAGTGCTGCTTCTCTGTAGCCCAGGTCAGGCGCTTCTGCCGCTGTTTATGGTTCAAAAGTGGCTTTACCTGGGGAATGCGGCACCTGTAGCCCATTTCCTGCACACGCCTGTGCACGGTGGCTATGGATGTTTCTACACCAGACTCAGTCCACTGCTTCATCAGGTCCCCCGAGGTCTGGAATCGGTCCTTCTCCACAATCTTCCTCAGGGTCCGGTCACCTCTTCTCGTTGTACAGCGTTTTCTGCCACATTGTTTCCTTCCAACAGACTTCCCATTGAGGTGCCTTGATACAGCACTCTGGGAACAGCCTATTTGTTGAGAAATTTCTTTCTGGGTCTTACCCTCTTGCTTGAGGGTGTCAATGATGGCCTTCTTGACATCAGTCAGGTCGCTAGTCTTAAGGGTATGCCACACTAAACAATATCGCTAACGAGATCGCTAAAAAACGTCACTATTTAGCGATCCCGTTAGCGATATTGTTCAGTGCGGCAGCTTCCAGCGACGAGCTTCCTGCTGTGATCTCGCTCGTCGCTGGAATCGTTCCGGACCCTATTTCATCGCTGGCGCTCCCGCTGGGTAAGTATCTAATCGCTGTGTGGCACCTTTTCTTAGCGATTTAGCGGTACTTTTGTACCGCTAAAGTCGTTAAGAAGATCGCTAACGGCGATAGCGTCGTTAACTATATCGCTAAATGTGGCCGCATTTAGCGATATAGAAACGATCCCGCTAGCGATCTCATTAGTATGCAACGCTAACGAGATCGCTAGCGGGATTGCTTAGTGTGGCAGTACCTTTACCCATGATGGGGGTTTTGAGTAATGAACCAGGCAGGGAGTTTTTAAAAGCCTCAGGAATCTTTTGCATGTGTTTAGAGTTAATTAGTTGATTCAGAAGATTAGGGTAATAGGTCGTTTAGAGAACCTTTTCTTGATATGCTAATTTTTTGAGACAGGATTTTTGGGTTATCAGGAGTTGTATGCCAAAATCATCAGTATTAAAACAATAAAAGACCTGACAAATTTCAGTTGCTGTGTAATGAATCTAAAATATATGAAAGTTTAATTGTAATCATTACATTATGGAAAATAATGAAATTTAGAACTATATGCTAATTTTTTGAGAAGGACCTGTATGTATACCTGTATTTTTCTAGTGCGCCTTTTCGGCGATTAAACATAAAAGAGCAGCCCAAGATTAATTTGATCACGATACCTGAATCCCCACGTCCGCACGCTCGGTTGGTTATACTATGCGCTACGCCCAGGGTTGGTTTCTGACCTGATATAAGCCTGCTGTCGGACGGGACTTATTTCGAATGAGGAACTGGTGGCAGAATATTGTACTGTGTTAGGGAGGAACTCTGACAGTGATGGCCGGGAGGTTTATATATATATACATATATATATATATATATATATATATATATATATATATATATCCCCAGCCTGGACTGCTGAAGGATATTGCAGGCAGTAGATCAATCTCCATGGTGCCTCCAGACTTTGTCACGTCTGTCACATGTGCAAAGTGTGAACCTGCTGCCTGCAACCTCCTTTAGCATGACCGGTTTGGCAGTGGGTCAGTAATGGTATGGGGTGGCATTTCTTTGGAGGGCCACACAGCCCTCCATGTGCTCACCAGAGGTAAACTGAGTGCCATTAGGTAGCGAGATGAGATCCTCAGACCCCTTGTGAGACCATATGCTGGTGCGGTTGGCCCTGGGTTCCTCCTAATGCAGGACAATGCCAGACCTCATGTGGCTGGAGTGTGTCAGCAGTTCCTGCAAGATGAAGGCATTGAAGCTATGGACTGGCCCGCCCGTTCCCGAGACCTGAATCCGATTGAGCACATCTGGGACATCATGTCTCGCTCCATCCACCAACGTCACGTTGCACCACAGACTGTCCAGGAGTTGACGGATGCTTTAGTCCAGGTCTGGGAGATCCCTCAGGAGAACATCCGCAACCTCATCAGGAGCATGCTCAGGCGTTGTAGGGAGGTGATACAGGAACGTGGAGGCCACACACAATACTGAGCATCATTTTGACTTGTTTCCACTTTAATTTTGGGGGTCTCTCCAAAACCAGGCCTCCATTAGTTCAAATTTTGATTTCCATTGATGATTTTTGCGTGATTATGTTGGCAGCAGATTCAACTTTGTACAAAACAAAGTATTTAATGGGAATATTTCATTCATTTAGATCTAGGATGTTATTTGAGTGTTCCCTTTATTTTTTTGAGCAGTGTATACCCCCTCACTGGGAGCGCCTCCAAAACTCGTACCTATAAGGGAAGCCTTTCAGGAGACTATTTGCCCTTGGTGCAGTTCCCTGACTGACCTGGGGCAAGTGGTGGCAGACAGTTGATCCCTGCTGGGTCCTTCTCTCCCCTCCCTTGAGGTGAGCGAAGTCGACACCCCCTTCCCTGTGCAATCCATCACATGATGCATTTATAAAAAATGTTGGGATTTATTTTAATGTCGTTGGCGATTTGTTTCTCTGCAGATAACTTTGTGGCTTTATTTATTTTTTACTTTTCTTATTTAGATCTTTATACTCCTGAAATGCTATTTCAGTATTTTCAGCTTTCACAATTTTGATTGCCCTTTGTTTTTGTCTTATTAAACTTTGTACTGTTCTGTTCATCCATTATGGTTTCTTTTTATTCCTGGACATTTTATTACCAGAAGATACAAGTTTTGTTGCAGGATTCTAGTAGTATTTCCTTAAAAATGCCCCATTTATGTTCGGTATCCCCAGATACCATGATGTTGTCCCAGTCTATACGATTAAGCTCTAACCTTAATTTGTTATTCAGCTTTCTTATAGATCCAGATTTTGACATTTCCCCTTTTGAATGTTTGATTGAAAATGACATTGAAACTTCCCATGTTATGGTCATTGCTTCCCAAATGCTCCCTGACCTGTAGATCTGAAATTGAATCTGGTCTATTTGACAGAACTAGATCCAGCAGATTACCTCCCCTGGTCGGTTCATCTACCAGCTGAGAGACAGTGTCCAGAACTGTGGATAAGAACTTGTAGATTTTAGCACAACCAGAAGATTCTATGTCCCATTGAATGTCTGGATAGTTCCCATCCCCCATTATAAGAACCCTATTACTGTTTGCTGCCAATTTAATTTGCTGTAGCATTTCCTCCTCTACCTGTTCCTCTATATTAGGAGGCTTGTAGCAAACTCCAGTTAGCAGCTTTCCATTATTACCATCCCCATGTACATTTACCCATAGTGACTCTACATTGTTGCAGGTCCCCCCATGTCTTCATTCAGCACAGGCTTTAATGTGGATTTTACGAAGATGCGCACCCCTCCACGTTCTTTAATATGTCCATGACCCAGGGATTTCATATAATCTCTTCCCAACTTTGATGAAACTGTTTTATTTCCCCACCTACCCTCAACCTCGCGTCCCCTGAAAACCTCCCCGTTGGTTCTTTTCCCCTGGGGTTTCTATCTCTATTAAATCTTTTCCCTCTATGAAATGCCCTACTGGGTCTACTGGAAAGGAAGGGAAACCCTTTTTTATCATTGGGGTGAGTTGTCCTACGCCTTTCCCCCTAGAGCATTAATATAAACACATTCTTCTTATTATGTTTTAATACTTTTACCCAAGAAAATCACTCAAGAAAATCTTTGTTTTCTGCATCATATTCATTTTTTTCATTTTTCAGAGTAGAGTTCAATGGGGTATTGTTATTTGCATAATAAGCTTTATTTTTATTGGTACCATGTTTGAGTACATATGTCTTTCCAATCATTTATTTCTTTTTATGTCAAGTGCACATAATTGGCGACAAGAATTTACATGTAACGATTATTGTGTACAAATAATTGCTTATTCATTCGTCGTTTACAGATGTTGTTATGGTAACGACCTCCATCTCCATTGCATAATCAATAAGCGAGAAATTGTTATTTATTACATTACACAAATATTATGAATGATAAATCTTAAAGGAGTTTTCCACGAACAAAGTACATTTTAATCAAAGTTCCACAATTGAATGTGTTAAAATAATCTTCCTGTGCTGAGATAATCTTATAAATGTGCCCCTGCTGTGTACTGTGTAATGGTCGTGTCTGACCGTGCAGGGACATGGTCTGAACAATCCACCGGTTCTGGGCAGGGGAGGAAACAATAGAGAGTATACAGACAGGACAGCGGGGGGTCACAGATGGTGTTTTTACACAGGGAGGGAAATGTTCTACTTCACAGAAAGAATCAGCTGTGATCCCATGCTGTCTTGTCTATATACTCGGTATAGTATCTCGAATAAAAATGGCTTCAACCCTGTGTGAGTTCTTTGATGTTCAATCAGACTTGAATTAACCCCTTTCCGAAATATGATGTGGCGGTACCTGCCTTCGATGTGAGCTCACACATTGTGCCCATATCTTTCCCTCCACTTGATGGCTAATTTATGTAATGTCGTCCTGAGGTAAATCCCCTCCTGCTCATCACCTGATAGTTATCCTGGAATCTATCTGCTGTTTCTGGACGTTTCTGCTTCTCTCGTGTCCAGGTTGCAGTTTTCAGGTCATCTGATATAAGGATATAATTAGCAGCTGTGGTTACATCCAGTAATATGTCTGCAGGACTCACCATATAGATCCCGCTCCTTATACTTGATATTGCGTCACATAATGTGTGTGACATCTCAGCCACATCCAGGTCATCTCCATCATGGGGTTGGTTATCATGTCCTCCTGTGTCCTCATCACCTCCGTCCTCCTCAGGACCACACAAGTCACCGGTGTCTGGTTCCTGTAAGATTCTCAGTGGATCCATCACGTTACACAGCTCCTCAATGTGTCTCATCTTCCTGGACAGCTCGTCCTTCTTTATTTCCAGCTGATGGATCAGAACAGACAGTGACAGTGACTCTTCCTTTTCCTGCCTGGAGATCTCACTCAGGATCTTCTTGTCCAGGTCGTCCACCCGTCTCCTGATGTCTGTACACAGGTCAGTGACTCTCTCGGCTTTTCCAGCTGCTTGTTGTTCAGCTTTTCTCCTGCGCTCCTCCAGAGTCTGGACTATCGCCTCTGTGTCATGGGTCTTTGTGATAAGTTTCTGGAGGACATGTCTTAGTTTCCTCTTCTTCTTCTCAGGGCCCTCATTCAGCATCTCTACTCGATGTCCCCGATGTTCTCCTGCTGAACAATAGACACAGATAGAAGCATTGTCCTCGGTGCAGTAATATTGCAGGATCTTCTTATGGACAGAACATTTCCTTTTCTCCAGAGAAGTGCTGGGATCAGATAAGACGTGTTCTGGTGATTTGCTGTGAGCCATCAGGTGTTTATCACACAGAGCAGCCTCACAGTGTAGACAGGATCTAACAGCAGGTACAGGAGAGTCCACACAGTAAGTGCAGAAGATCCCATTTTCCATCTGTGTTGGTGGGGTAAGCAGGAATTTCTCCATTATTTTACTCAGCGCTAAGTTCCTCATCAGTGCCGGCCGGGCATGAAACTGTTCTCTGCATTCAGGACAGGAATAAACTCCAGACCCGTCCTGTGTATCCAGCGCACGATCAATACAGATCCGGCAGAAGTTGTGTCCACATCTCAGCATTACAGGATCTGTATAAGTGCTCAGGCAGATGGGGCAGAGCAGCTCATCTCTCAGATCAGCAGAAGCCATGGCTGACAGAGGAGAGGAGAAGCAAAACTAGAATTCTTTCCTGCTCAAAAGGATGGGCTTTATATTGTGTACAGGGGGGAGGGCTGAGGAGCAGAAGGTCACTAACAACCTGTTAATGGACACTTGTGAAAATCTCATCTTATATCTGCTGTAAAATTTGTGTCTACATTGTGGTCTCATATAACGAGCGCATTTTGCATTTAATATGAATGACTGAACTCACAGTTTGATCCACAAACACTGGATAGCAATAGAACAGGTGCTGTGGGGGTCATAAAACCTGTTAGGTAGGACGGCCATTGTGTGTCCTGTGGGGCCTTTTGTTCTTATCTCCAGCCTAAATGGATTTGAACCTGTCCTCAAACCATTTTGACACAAAGAACTTTTATATACAGTGCCTTACGAAAGTATTGACCCCCTTGGCATTTTTCATGTTTTGTTACCTCACAACCAGGAATTTCAACTGTTTTTTTGAGGGTTTGAACATGTCTACAACTGTGAACATTTAGTTTTCTTTTCATTGTGAAGCAAACAAGAAATAAGACAAAATAACTGAAAACTTCAATGTTCATTACTATTCACCCTCTAAAGTCAGCACTTTGTAGAGCCTCCTTTCACAGCAATTACAGCTTCAATAAGTCTATATAAGCTTTCCACATCTTGTCACTGGGATTTTTGCTTATTCCTCAAGGCAAAACTGCTCCAGCTCCTTTATGTTAGATGGTTTCCTCCGGGTGTCAGCTGTGATAATCAGCTGACACCCGGCCGCGGTCGGCCACGCTCCCCCCGCGATCGCGGCTGATCGCATGTGACGTACTATTCCGTCCCTGAGAATTAAGTCCCAGGTCACATGGACGGAATAGTACGTTATATGTAGGAAAGGGGTTATCAAACTTTTTATTAAGATTCTTTTCAAATAAAACAGCAGAGTGTGAATAATCATTGAATACCAAAACCATTATCAGACATTAAACAGTATGAAAACAAATATGCTTGAGGTGTCAATTATGCAGAGTAGGACGTGTAAATCTGAAAATTAAACAGGTAGAATAGGAACAGACCCTCAACAATTCCTGTATCCGGGGAAACATTAGGTTACACCCGAGTTGTAGTCTTTGAATGTTGAAGCCAGAGCTTCTGTCTAATAAGAAGGCTTCAGCTCAATTGTTCTTGTAAGAAATCATCTTTTCAAGTGTTATTAATAGAGAAAATTACATCTTTGAATCGTGGAGTTAGTTTTTCCCACAAACTGATAATAATGGTTTTTGCTGCCAGTAATGTATGGCCGGTAAACACCCCCACTTTTTGGGAGAGGGTTGTATTAGTTAATACGTGTAACAGTTAACCTTGATTTAATGTGTGAAATGTGATTCGATCTGTGTCCAGTGGCCGGACCCACCTCCCCTGCACCAAGATTTCATGTGATCTAGCTGAGAGGTGATGGAATAGTCCTGCAGATCCACCAGACTTAAGACTCCCAATTGTTTTTAACACCTCACCTCAATAGCCAGCTTATGGAACAAGGTTTTTTCCCATACAAACGTATTACCATATACTCGGTATGAGTATAGCGAGTCCGAATATTTCACTACTACAAACAAGAGTGTGGACTGGTTGAGTGTGTGGACAGGTGGCTTTTATACAGGTAACGAGGTCAAACAGGTGCAACTAATCCAGGTAATGAGTACGGAGTAGGAGGCTTCATAAGGAAAAACTAACAGGCCTGTGAGAGCAAAAATTCTTGCTGGTTGGTCAGTGATCAAATACTTATTTCATGCAATAAAATGCAATTTAATTATTTAAAAATCATACATTGTGATTTTTTTTCTTATTTTTTTAGTTCTCTCACAGTTGAAGTGTACCTGCTATAAAAAGAATTACAGCCCTCTCCACTCTTTGTAGGTGGGAAAACTTGCAAAATTGGCAGTGTATCAAATACTTATTTTCCCCACTGTATATAGGTTCTTCCCATCTGACTTATTTTTGATAGTCAACAAAATACGATTTTCCAGTAATTAATTTCTCACACTCTAGGTATGACAATGGCTTTACTCTGTGTGGGATTTTTGATGTTTAAAGGGGTTGTCCAGTACTTACATGACCCCTTCTCATTCCTCATGTTTGTTCCTGTTAAAATAAAAACAATTATGCAAACCTCCTATACCGGCGCTGTTGTGAATGGACTTGAAATGAGTTCTGAGCAGAGGCTCCCTCTGGTGGTTACAAGCGGTACTGGACTGTCCAGTGAAGATTGTGAGGAGTGGGAATCAGGTGTTACTGACTGGTCTTATATAAGGGAGTCGCCTTCCCATCAGGGTTGCCGGTGATCAATTGTTCTGGTCTCAATCCTTGAGTCCTGTTTCCTTTGTAGCCTGCTGTGTCGTGTCTGCATCTCCTGCTAACAGATAAGACATTTTCTTCTTTTTGTTTTTGTGCTTGATTTTTGCATTTTGTCCTGCACTTCTGTGGGGGCCTTCAGGGTCCCCTCCGGGGGCTTTTGCCCTCTCAGTTTAGTTCAGCCACTGATGTTTGTACTTTTGCTTTTTCCAGTTTTTTCAGTGGCTGCTGTTTTGATTTTGTTACACCAGAGAACTAATTTAGGTGGTAGAGGTCGTGTGATCTCAGGTGATTTTGAAATTAGTAGAGTTGGTGCTTTTCAGGGTTTTTTGGGATTGCAGTAAGTGCCCTTCCTATCCTTTTCTATTTAGGTAGTTTGGGCCCCAACGTTTGCTCATACTATTTTCTGTCTGTGTCTGTATTTCATCTTGTCTAACCGCCATTACATGTTTGGGGGCTTTCTATGTTCTTTGGGGATCTGCTCCGGGGCAGATAGCTTTCCTATATCTATCTTTAGGTGTAGTTAGTTTCTCAGGCTGTGACGAGGCGTCTAGGACCAACGTAGGAACGCTCCACGGCTGCCTCTAGTTGTGGTGGTTAGTCAGGGTACTGCAATCTCATAGATTCCAACTTCTCTGGTGTATTGCCTTTTTTACCTGCACTCCTCAGCTACCGAAACATAACACGGCGCTGTTCCAGCGGCGTCGGCACTTGCGTTCACGGGGTTCATGCAATGTTGTTACGTCATGTGAGCCTTGCGCCCAATCAGCGCTGATGACACTGTCCCCACCTTCACACAAATCTAACATCATGAGGAAGTCAGATGGCACCCACAGCCCTGGCTTCCTATTGATGCTCAATACGTCCGAATGCGGGGAAAGTGAAGTCAACGCCGATTAGATGCAAGGCTCGGGTGATGAAACAACCTCTTGTGAACCCCGGGAACGTGACCACCGACACAGCTGCAACGGCACCAGCACAGGAGCAAAGTATTAGTGTTTTTATTTTAACAAGGCCAAATATGGGGAATAATAAGGGGTTCCCTAGTAACGGACAACCCTTTTTAGAAATTACAATTTTCAGTTAAACATTTCTAACATTCTGAACATAAAAAAGACTTCTCCCCTGTGTGACTACTCTGGTAACTAAGAAGAGATGATTTCTTCATAAAACATTTCCTACATTATGAACATAAAAAAGACTTCTCCCCTGTGTGAGCTCTCTGGTGGTTAAGAAGATGCCGTTTCTCGTTAAAACATTTCCCACATTCTGAACAGGAAAAAGGCTTTTTCCCTGTGTGAGTTCTCTGGTGACTAACAAGATAACATTTCCGGGTAAAACATTTTCCACATTCTGAACAGGAAAAAGGCTTCTCCCTGTGTGGGTTCTTTGGTGGCGATCAAGAATCGATTTCTGGTTAAAACATTTCCCACATTCTAAACAGAAAAAAAACTTCTCCCCTGTGTGAGTTATTTGGTGACTAACAAGATTCCCTTTAAGGTTAAAACATTTTCCACATTCCGAACAGGAAAAAGGCTTCTCCCCTGTGTGAGTTCTTTGATGGCGATCAAGAACCGATTTCTGGTTAAAACATTTCCCACATTCTGAACAGGAAAAAGGCTTCTCCCCTGTGTGTGTTCTTTGATGGCGATCTAGATCCGATTTCTGGTTAAAACATTTCCTACATTCTAAACATGAAAAAGGCTTCTCCCCTGTGTGAGTTCTCAGGTGACCATCAAGAATCCATTTCTGGTTAAAACATATCCCACATTCTGAACAGGAAAAAGGCTTCTCCCCCGTGTGAGTTCTATGGTGAGTAACCAAATCTGATTTCTGGTTAAAACATTTCCCACATTCTGAACAGGAAAAAGGCTTCTCACCCGTGTGAATTCTCTGGTGTTTAACAAAATTTGATTCCCGATTAAAACATTTCCCACATTCTGAACAGGAAAAAGGCTTCTCCCCTGTGTGAGTTCTCTGGTGTGTAACAAGATTCCCTTTGTGGTTAAAACATTTTCCACATTCTGAACAGGAAAAAGGCTTCTCCCCTGTGTGAGTTCTCTGATGTGTAACAAGAAGCGTTTTACGGTTAAAACATTTCCCACATTCTGAACAGGAAAAAAGCTTCTCTCCTGTGTGAGTTCTCAGGTGACCATCAAGAATCCATTTCTGGTTAAAACATTTCCCACATTCTGAACAGGAAAAAGGCTTCTCTCCTGTGTGAGTTCTCAGGTGACCATCAAGAATCCATTTCTGGTTAAAACATTTTCCACATTCCGAACAGGAAAAAGGCTTCTCCCCTGTGTGTGTTCTTTGATGGCGATCAAGAACCGATTTCTGGTTAAAACATTTCCCACATTCTGAACAGGAAAAAGGCTTCTCCCCTGTGTGTGTTCTTTGATGGCGATCTAGATCCGATTTCTGGTTAAAACATTTCCTACATTCTAAACATGAAAAAGGCTTCTCCCCTGTGTGAGTTCTCAGGTGACCATCAAGAATCCATTTCTGGTTAAAACATATCCCACATTCTGAACAGGAAAAAGGCTTCTCCCCGTGTGAGTTCTATGGTGAGTAACCAAATCTGATTTCTGGTTAAAATATTTCCCACATTCTGAACAGGAAAAAGGCTTCTCACCCGTGTGAATTCTCTGGTGTTTAACAAAATTTGATTCCCGATTAAAACATTTCCCACATTCTGAACAGGAAAAAGGCTTCTCCCCTGTATGAGTTCTCTGGTGTGTAACAAGATTCCCTTTGTGGTTAAAACATTTTCCACATTCTGAACAGGAAAAAGGCTTCTCCCCTGTGTGAGTTCTCTGATGTGTAACAAGAAGCGTTTTACGGTTAAAACATTTCCCACATTCTGAACAGGAAAAAGGCTTCTCTCCTGTGTGAGTTCTCTGGTGCTTAACAAAATATGATTTCTGGTTAAAACATTTTCCACACTTGGAACAAGAAAATCTATTCTCTGATATCTGAATTGTTTGATGATCAAGAAAAGACTTTTCAAGGGGAAAACTATTTCCACATTCTGAATGTGAAAATGACTTCTTTGCTTTAGGAGCAGTTTGTTTTTTAATGCCTCTTTTGTGACTCTGATTTTCCTTAGTCAGTAATGAATCAGAAGATGGGACCTGTTTCATAGGATCAGATAATTGATCTTTGCTGTGAATGGATGATGATGTATCTGGAGTAATGGCATTCACTTCAGTTGCATCCTGTGGGTTCTCAAGGTCATCTGATTTAAAAACTGAAGATGTCAGCTGTCCCTCTGATCTCCTGGTACAGTCATCTGCTAAGATAAAAAACAATTATTTTTGAATAACATATCCTTGAAATTTATATTTTTGAACATTTCTAGTTAAACGGTCTGTAAAACAGATATCTCCATACATAACCAACAAATAAAGTAGCACTGTGTAGCACTATAACATGGAAACATGAAATATATGAAATCAGAATTGCATTACTGCTCTAGAAAATTAGAGAATACTGAGCGTATAAATTGTCCAATTTATGTGTACTCAGCATCCACGTTAAGGCGATTCTTGCTGCTGGGAACCTGACTGTGTGAATCCTCTCTTGGGCTAAAGCCTACATTTATATGGGAAGGTAGGATGCTGATGTAATTAGGCTGCGGGATGGAGCGCTCAGTCAGAGAGCCTATGTATACTAATATCAAAAGTCTGACCGGAACATCCAAACCGAATTCCACCGCAAATCATGCAAAATGAAAAACTTCCCCAACAAACAACTTGTATGCGGGGCGAGCTCCAACACTGAACTGAAGCTGCACTTATTTATGGTGGACCAATGGAACTACTGAGTCCTGAGCAGCAGAGCAGAGAAAGCATTAGTGCTCCCCATTTCAGGAGAGATTGTGCAGTCATCTGAATTCCTTTGGATGGAAAACAATGTAATTTATGACGTGGAGTGAATCCATGAAACCAGGGCTGACAAGCCAATCACAGCAATATGTCAATAAAGTTAATAAAAAAAAAATACAAAAAATATGTGACATGCTGTCACAGCCGTCACAATGGTTGGGGTGATCGTGACATCACCTCAACTGATTAACCCCTTTTGCGCTAATTGGCTGAACAATAGTTTCTGGCCAATCAGCGCCAAAGGGGTTAATCTAAAACAGCGATCACCGCCCTGAACACCAGCTTTGTCTCAGATTTGGCGTGCAGAAGCGGTTCTCTAGCCCCTCTGTGTTACCTGCAAGAGAGATTCATTGGTGGCCAGTGTGATCACCCTATGATCTCCTGTCTCCTGTGCTGCGTCCTTCTCTCTGCTGTGTGACTCATCTGAGATCACAGCAGCACCTCCCCCAACCCTGGCCCAGTCCCCCATCCCTGTTCCAGTACCCCCCTCCCCCAACCCTGGCCCAGTCCCCCATCCCTGTTGCAGTACCCCCCTCCCCCAACCCTTGCCCAGGCCCCCAATCCCTGTTCCAGTACCCCCCTCCTCCCTCCCTTCACTCCCGCAACCCTGGCCCAGCCCCCATTCCTGTTCCAGTACCCCCCTCCCCCATTCCTGTTCCAGTCCCCCACCCCCAACCCTGGCCCAGCCCCCCATCCCTGTTCCAGTGCCCCCCTCTTCCCTCCCTCCACTCCGCCAACCCTGGCCCAGTCCCCCATCCCTGTTCCGGTACCCCCTCCCCCAGCCCTGTCCCAGTCCCCCATCCCTGTTCCAGTACCTCCCTCCCCCAACCCTGGCCCAGCCCCCCATACCTGTTCCAGTACCCCCCTCCCCCAACCCTGTCCCAGTCCCCATCCCTGTTCCAGTACCCCCCTCCCCAACCCTGGCCCAGCCCCCCCATACCTGTTCCAGTGCCCCCTCCTCCCTACCTCCACTCCCCCAACCCTGGCCCAGCCCCCCATCCCTGTTCCAGTGCCCCCTTCTCCCTCCACTCCCCCAACTCTGGCCCAGACCACCATCCCTGTTCCAGTGCCCCCCTCCTCCCTCCACTCCCCCAACCCTGGCCCAGTCCCCCATCCCTGTTCCAGTACCCTCCTACTCCCTCTCCCCAAACCCTGGCCCAGCCCCCCATCCTTGTTCCAGTGCCCCCTCCTCCCTCTCCCCCAACCCTGGCCCAGCCCCCATTCCTGTTCCAGTGCCCCCCTCCTCCCTCCACTCCCCCAACCGTGGCCCAGCCCCCCATCCCTGTTCCAGTGCCCCCCTCCTCCCTCCACTCCCCCAACCGAGGCCCAGTCCCCCATCCCTGTTGCAGTACCCCCCTCCTCCCTCTCCCCCAACCCTGGCCCAGCCCCCATCCTTGTTCCACTACCCTCCTCCTCCCTGTCCCCCAACCCTGGCCCAGTCCCCATCCTTGTTCCAGTACCCCCCTCCTCCCTCTCCCCCAACTCTGGCCCAGCCCCCATCCTTGTTCCAGTACACCCCTTTCTCAGTTTATTTATAATAAAGCGTCCCTTATTCACAAGCCCCACACATCACACATGTAAAAGCTCCACTTACACACACATCCCCGGGGTTTGGGGAAAAAAAAATGGCCCATTGGTCAAGAAGGCGCTGTTCACCAGAGGAGGCTTACACCTTCCTTGCCTCCAAGGATTCAGTGAGGAAGGTCAAACATTCCTCTATTCCTCCTCCTCATGTAGTGAGGAAGGACCCCCAGCAATGCGCCCTAGGACCCAGGTAACTCCTGCAGCAATCGGCCCCATATGGATTGCACCCCCCGAAAATTATCAGCCCGTCATTCTGGATTTCATCGGCAGCTCAGGACTCCAGTCTGACACCGCCGGCCTCACTGACTTCTTCAAATTCTTTTTCAGCAAGGAACAAATAAATGTTATGGTGGCCCAGACAAACTCGTACGCCGGTCACTTGTCCTCATACACCAGATGGAGCCCTGTAAGTGCAGCAGAGATGATGACATATTGGGGCATTGTGCTGTATATGGGCACAGTCAGAACACCAGAGGTCATGCTGGAGTCCTGATATTCTCTGCAGCACGCCGGTGTCCGCACGGCCGTGACAAGGACACGATTTACAGCAATTCAGGAATGATTGCATTATAGTGATAACGCGCAGTGTCCTCCCCGAGACGATCCAACCCGTCATCGTCTATATGACATCCGGCCAGTGGCTGAACACACCCGAGAGCAGGGGTCCTCAAACTACGGCCCGCGGGCCACATGCAGCCAACGAGGACATTTATCCGGCCCGTCTCCAGGGGCCATAAGCAGCTGTTCCTCTTACCTCAGCTACACCGGCCCCTGAGATTCACTACAGTACAATGCTGACGGGCCCTGGAATTGAGGGCGGAATGACAAGGGGGCGAGGAAAGGAGATGCGTTGCCATCCCGGAAGACTTGCAGCGGGTGACATAGGCAAGTACTGAGATTTTTTTTTTTATAAAGCCGGGTACGGTCTATAATGCCTATTGGGGACGTATGCTGCCTATTGAGGACCTATGCTGCCTATTGGGGACGTATGCTGCCTATTGAGGACCTATGCTGCCTATTGGGGACGTATGCTGCCTATTGGGGACCTGTGCTGCCTATTGGGGACATATGCTGCCTATTGGGGACCTGTGCTGCCTATTGGGGACCTATGCTGCCTAGTGGGGACCTATGCTGCCTATTAGGGCACTGATCAGACTGTAGTGATGGGCATTGATCAGGCTGCAGTGATGGGCACTTATCAGGCTGCAGTGATGGGCACTGATTAGGCTGCAGTGATGGGCGCTGATCAGGCTGCAGTGATGGCGCTGATCAGGCTGCAGTGATGGGCGCTGATCAGGCTGTATTGATGCAGTGATGGGCGCTGATCAGGCTGCAGTGATGGGCGCTGATCAGGCTGTATTGATGCAGTGATGGGCACTGATCAGGCTGTATTGATTGGCACTGATCAGGCTGCAGTGATGGGCACTGATCAGACTGCAGTGATGGGCGCTGATCAGGCTGTACTGATGGGCATTGATCAGGCTGCAGTGATGGGCACTGATCAGGCTGCAGTGATGGGCGCTGATCAGGCTGCAGTGATGGGCGCTGATCAGGCTTCAGTGATGGGCGCTGATCAGGCTTCAGTGATGGGCGCTGATCAGGCTGCAGTGATGGGCGCTGATCAGGCTGTATTGATGGGCACTGATCAGGCTGCAGTGATGGGCACTGATCAGACTGCAGTGATGGGCGCTGATCAGACTGCAGTGGTGGGCGCTGATCATACTGCTGTGATGGGCACTGATCAGGCTGCAGTGATGGGCGCTGATCAGGCTGCAGTGATGGGCGCTGATCAGGCTGCAGTGATGGGCGCTGATCAGGCTGCAGTGATGTGCGCTGATCAGGCTGCAGTGATGGGCGCTGATCAGGCTGCAGTGATGGGCGCTGATCAGGCTGCAGTGATGGGCGCTGATCAGGCTGCAGTGATGGGCGCTGATCAGGCTGCAGTGATGGCGCTGATCAGGCTGCAGTGATGGGCGCTGATCAGGCTGTATTGATGCAGTGATGGGCGCTGATCAGGCTGCAGTGATGGGCGCTGATCAGGCTGTATTGATGCAGTGATGGGCACTGATCAGGCTGCAGTGATGGGCACTGATCAGGCTGCAGTGATGGGCACTGATCAGGCTGCAGTGATGGGCGCTGATCCGGCTGCAGTGATGGGCGCTGATCCGGCTGCAGTGATGAGCGCTGATCCGGCTGCAGTGATGGGCGCTGATCCGGCTGCAGTGATGGGCGCTGATCCGGCTGCAGTGATGGGCACTGATCAGGCTGCAGTGATGGGCACTGATCAGGCTGCAGTGATGGGCACTGATCAGGCTGCAGTGATGGGCACTGATCAGGCTGCAGTGATGGGCGCTGATCAGACTGCAGTGATGGGCACTGATCAGGCTGCAGTGATGGGCACTGATCAGGATGCAGTGATGGGCACTGATCAGACTGCAGTGATGGGCACTGATCAGACTGCAGTGATGGGCGCTGATCAGACTGCAGTGATGGGCGCTGATCATACTGCTGTGATGGGCACTGATCAGGCTGCAGTGATGGGCGCTGATCAGGCTGCAGTGATGGGCGCTGATCAGGCTGCAGTGATGTGCGCTGATCAGGCTGCAGTGATGGGCGCTGATCAGGCTGCAGTGATGGGCGCTGATCAGGCTGCAGTGATGGGCGCTGATCAGGCTGCAGTGATGTGCGCTGATCAGGCTGCAGTGATGTGCGCTGATCAGGCTGCAGTGATGGGCGCTGATCAGGCTGCAGTGATGGGCGCTGATCAGGCTGCAGTGATGGGCGCTGATCAGGCTGCAGTGATGGGCGCTGATCAGGCTGCAGTGATGTGCGCTGATCAGGCTGCAGTGATGGGCGCTGATCAGGCTGCAGTGATGGGCGCTGATCAGGCTGCAGTGATGTGCGCTGATCAGGCTGCAGTGATGTGCGCTGATCAGGCTGCAGTGATGGGCACTGATCAGGCTGCAGTGATGGGCGCTGATCAGGCTGCAGTGATGGGCGCTGATCAGGCTGCAGTGATGTGCGCTGATCAGGCTGCAGTGATGTGCGCTGATCAGGCTGCAGTGATGGGAGGCTAAAATTCTGACAATACCTGCCTGGTAACAGGGACAGGTGCAGAATAAGACTGTACAAACTGTGTGAGAGTACCTCAGGGTACACCCACAGATTTAGGGTCTACGAGGAAAAGGACGCCCAGGCTAACCCCCCCGAATGCCCCCCATCCTGGAGGTGAGTGGGAAAATTGTGTGGGAATTGCTGCACCACTGCTGGATAAGGGTTATCACCTCTACATTGGTAACTTTCACACCAGCATCCCGCTCTTCAAGACCCTCTATGCCAGAGGTACAGTTGCCTGCGGCAGCGTGCGAAAGAATCTGAGAGGCCTCCCTAAGCCGCAAATTGGGCAAACGATGAGAAACGGTGAAAGCCGAACCCAGTGCAGCAACAACATGGTGGTGGTCAAGTATAAGGACAGAAGGGATGTCCTCATCTTCACCACTATACACTGTGACAACAGCTCCATTGTCACTGTCTGTGGGACCACAGCACAGGTCCCAAAGCCAGATTGTGTCTTGGATTACAATCAGTACATGGGGGGTGTATATCTCTCAGATCAGGTCCTCCAACCATACAGTGCCATGTGAAAAGCCAAAGTATGGTGCAAAAAATTGGCCATGCACATTGTACAGATGGCACTTCTGTGCTGTTCTGATCTGCAGCAATACAGGAACCTTCCTTTAGTGTCAGGAGGAAGTCATCAAGGCCATAATGTTTGGCACTCGGGGAGGTGAGGGTCCCGGTACTTCTGAAAATGAAGGTGCCCGTATTGTCCCAGGTCAACATGTGTAGCCCTGGTGTTAGGCACACGCAGTACCCTGGAGAGTGTGTGGCGAGACAGCAGTTTAATGCTCAATACCCATTCACTCAACATACACTAGACACACCCTTAGGGTAGTGTAGTTACTTGTGAGGGAGTGGTCAGGGTGTATTGGTTGAGTGATTAGAGTAGTCAGTTTCCTGTCTTCGGACAGAGCAGACGTGTGGAGTCTAGCTGGGACTTGGAGGGAGGAAGCAGTCCAGCCTGGTTCTCCAGCAGTTCAGCAAGTGGAGGCCAGTAAGGGCGAGATATAGATCACCTCAGCCTGGTCAGAGCTGTACCTCACTTGAAGATACTGATTAAGAAAGAAGAGATTAGTACAGAAATACTTCAGTCACCTGTCTCAAGGACAGTGAAGGTTCAGAGACGTGCTCCTGCCTAGTGGATAACTGAGAGTCTGTTAACTAACTCTGAAGGAAGAGAAGAAGGGAGTGATTACATGACTTTTTGCAAGTGTGAGTGTTTATGCTACCAGCGAGGACAAGGCGAAAGGCACAGTGGAAAGATTATTTGAAAAGTGCTTTTGGATTGAAGAAGTCCTGCACATTGTAACCGGTCACTGGGGACCGAAGGATCACTATTAGCTTCAAGCATAGTGGTAAGAAAACCAGGGATTTACCGGACCTTAGGTCGCGGCAAACAGCCCCAAATAGTCAGTACGTAACTGGGGTCAGGGGGAGTGAAGACTTTGAGCCTGATCAGCAAGATAGGAATTCAGCTCTCTCACAGGAAGGCTCCGACCACAAAACTGACTGGGCAGTACAGCTATGGAATAGCTGGAGTTATAGAGGGAACTACGCTTCAGGCTGGTTGTACTCATCGTGTTGAAAGTAAAGGAGGCCCCTAACTTGTCCAGCTGCTATCTCAAAATACATTCTCCTTGGATCAGCCTCCCTGGGACCTGCCTGAACATCTTACAAGTAAAGGTATGGAAAGACGCTGACCGTGTGAGACTGTGTTATTTATCTGCACCCGACTTCACTAACTTCATAGACTTTGAGGGACCAGTCCCACCTGTAGGGGACCTGACATCTAGCTGCCTCACCATCCCCTCAGAGATCTACAGCAGCGCTGGTACAAATTACCAGAAGACTACAGGTGGCGTCACGAACTGTATATAAATCTATCCCCTGTAAATATATCCCTAACATACGCCTGACCGCCAGGGCCACAGACCGAGCCACCGCTACCTGTGACAATCCCCATAGACTTCCATGGGCTCGGCTCTGAGTACCCCATTGCCCTGGTAACCCACAATTGTGGTGGCGGGTCGACACAAAACTTTGGCGTCACGAACAGGATGCGAAACTCGCAAAATTGCGAGCCCTGTGTGCCTATGGAATTGTTTTTGTGAAAAAGAACTGTTTGCACTTTTGGCGCCAAAATCGCCATCTTTGTCGCCATATTCGCGCCCTCAGGCGCTGGAGAAGAAGGTGGGCGTGCCTTCGTGGGCGTGTACCCCCCAGTGGCGCGAAGAAAATGCCGGCCCTCTCAAAGTGCTATTACAACATGCGATCCTGCCCTACAGCAAAGGAGGTCCGCCTCCTCTTCACCTTCCCTGCAAAGAGGAGGAGACGCAAACCCCGCCTCCATGGAAGAGACCGGACGTCTCTGGAGGAAGATGAAAGAATCTTCTGGAACATCATGGAAGCAGGACGTGTGCAGCCGAGCAGGGAAGCGGAGGAAGGCAGGCCCCGTGCCCCAGCCAAGCTGCCACCAGCACCGGAGTCATCCGTGGTCCTGCACCTGCAGCAGGCGTTGCTAGAAATTAAGGAAGAAAATGCACGCCTGAAGAAGATGGTCCAGCACCAACCTGGATTTGAAGAGATCGAGAGACGCCGGCGTACCCTGGAGCAGCGGAGGCTGTGGGACGCGGTGATCTCTCCCTTCGATGATCCTCTACGTCTGGAGTTACCAAAACTTCTGCTGCCCAAGGCAAAGGAGCAACCGGAGGCTGCCCCCGAAAGTACCAATCCTGATCCCACCGGTGAAGCGGTGGAGGCGAAGGAGGTTGAGGAGGTACCGCCAGTTCCGGAACTCCCGCCCGGCCAGGAGGCCGCAGCAGATGATCGAACCCCGGCAGGGACACCGGAGGGGTCCTGTCCGTCGTTACCAGACGTCGACTGGGACGAGATGGCGCGCCTGGATGACGTCGCCTACACCGCCCAGTGGGAATATGAGTGGCAGCGTCGTGAGGAGAAGCAGAAACGCCAGCAGGAGGAAGAGCGGGAAGCTCAGCGGAACCGGCAGCGGCAACATGCAGAGCTGATCGGGACAAGGAGAGTGTCCGGAGAGAGAAAGGTACCTTGAGGGAACCGCGGCGGCAGGGGTGTGTGACTGAGTTCCAGCTCCGGAAGGGCTGGGGCTTCATCCGTGAACCGGGCCTCTACCCAGGGGTCTTTGTTAGTCGCAGGGACGTAGAATCCCACCTACCGCAAGGTCATCCCGGGAGGGACTTAGTTAATGGAGACATTGTCACGTATACACGGCACTGGGGAATGAAGGGATGGTATGCCCTTAACGTCACCATCGTCCGTGACCCCGTCCCCGACGCAGGTAACGTCACCACTACCGCAGCGTCCCCGTCTCCAGCTCAAGCAGTATCCGGCCGTGCCCCAGCATCGCCCCCTGCAGGCTCATCGCAAATGAAAGCAATATCTACATCGCAACATGCGACCCAGTTTCCATCGCAATCCATGACACGATCCATATCGTTAACTGTGACTCGGATTGAAACGCAATCGGTGTCTCGCAAAGAGAATGTACCCGTTGCGCCCCTAGAGGTTCGCACAAGAACTGTGGCGACCCAGACCCTAATAGCAGCGCATGACTTGTTAGTAATGGGATCTAGGGACCATCGCATTGTTCCAGCCCCCGGGGTGGAAAATGTATTTGAAGTAAATGAGTAATTAAACAGTAAAGAAGAATCGGTGAGATCCATATAGGGTCTACCATAAGTAAAGTTGTAGAAAGTTTAAGTATGTTTACAAATTTTTGCACAAGTTGAAGAGTATAACGTATATAACATATATATATATCTTTCTAACAGTAGAATGCCCGGCTGGGTAAACAGAGAAAAGTTTGCACTTTAGTATTATTATAATGTGATATTATATCTGTGTCTTCGTTTAACAATGGACTTTGAGGTTGAGGACTGTGCCAGCCCAGAACTTATTTGTATATAGTTGCACTTCGGTGCTTTATCTTGGTTTTACATAAAACCAGCACAACTACCTCTGAATACAAAACCCGTGTGGTGTGGCACTGAGTGAGGTCTGCATCCAGTTGTCCTGCAGCCCACCCAGGACCCACGTTGAAGGTTTGGTGCGGGTCCTTCACAAGAATACTGTATATTTATTGAATGCTATTTAATATTTGTATTTTTCTTTATATAATGTTTTTGTTTTGCAACGTTCAAGACATCCTCACCTCCCGGATGGGACGAATTAATGTTTAATGTTGATGTTTTCATGCATAAACAAAACTGTCTCTTTGTATTTTACAGCCCGGGAGTGCTGTCTTTTACCATGGGGGAATGTGTAGCCCTGGTGTTAGGCACACGCAGTACCCTGGAGAGTGTGTGGCGAGACAGCAGTTTAATGCTCAATACCCATTCACTCAACATACACTAGACACACCCTTAGGGTAGTGTAGTTACTTGTGAGGGAGTGGTCAGGGTGTATTGGTTGAGTGATTAGAGTAGTCAGTTTCCTGTCTTCGGACAGAGCAGACGTGTGGAGTCTAGCTGGGACTTGGAGGGAGGAAGCAGTCCAGCCTGGTTCTCCAGCAGTTCAGCAAGTGGAGGCCAGTAAGGGCGAGATATAGATCACCTCAGCCTGGTCAGAGCTGTACCTCACTTGAAGATACTGATTAAGAAAGAAGAGATTAGTACAGAAATACTTCAGTCACCTGTCTCAAGGACAGTGAAGGTTCAGAGACGTGCTCCTGCCTAGTGGATAACTGAGAGTCTGTTAACTAACTCTGAAGGAAGAGAAGAAGGGAGTGATTACATGACTTTTTGCAAGTGTGAGTGTTTATGCTACCAGCGAGGACAAGGCGAAAGGCACAGTGGAAAGATTATTTGAAAAGTGCTTTTGGATTGAAGAAGTCCTGCACATTGTAACCGGTCACTGGGACCGAAGGATCACTATTAGCTTCAAGCATAGTGGTAAGAAAACCAGGGATTTACCGGACCTTAGGTCGCGGCAAACAGCCCCAAATAGTCAGTACGTAACTGGGGTCAGGGGGAGTGAAGACTTTGAGCCTGATCAGCAAGATAGGAATTCAGCTCTCTCACAGGAAGGCTCCGACCACAAAACTGACTGGGCAGTACAGCTATGGAATAGCTGGAGTTATAGAGGGAACTACGCTTCAGGCTGGTTGTACTCATCGTGTTGAAAGTAAAGGAGGCCCCTAACTTGTCCAGCTGCTATCTCAAAATACATTCTCCTTGGATCAGCCTCCCTGGGACCTGCCTGAACATCTTACAAGTAAAGGTATGGAAAGACGCTGACCGTGTGAGACTGTGTTATTTATCTGCACCCGACTTCACTAACTTCATAGACTTTGAGGGACCAGTCCCACCTGTAGGGGACCTGACATCTAGCTGCCTCACCATCCCCTCAGAGATCTACAGCAGCGCTGGTACAAATTACCAGAAGACTACAGGTGGCGTCACGAACTGTATATAAATCTATCCCTGTAAATATATCCCTAACATACGCCTGACCGCCAGGGCCACAGACCGAGCCACCGCTACCTGTGACAATCCCCATAGACTTCCATGGGCTCGGCTCTGAGTACCCCATTGCCCTGGTAACCCACAATTGTGGTGGCGGGTCGACACAAACATTTCCTAGGACGGGTTCTCCAAATAGCGAGGACAGGCCGATCACAAAAACGGTGCAGAGTATGCTCCAAGAGGAATCCGAAAAGACACAACTTACCATTGTGAAACCTGCCCTGAGAAACCTGGCCCCTGCATTAAGGATTGCTTCAAAGCTGATCACACGTCCACAAATTACTAAAATTAGCTTTTACCCTGTAGACACAACACACATTTATAATCTGATGTACCCTGCACATCTTACACATAACACCACATTATAAATCCATACACTAGAAAAACCTTATAATAATTATTATATGCCTCTAGATAAAAAATTCCTTCAGGGGTCTAGTTTCCAAAATGGGGTCACTGGTGGGGGGTTTCCACTGTTTTGACACACCAGGGGCTCTGCAACGCGACGTGACGCCCGCAGATCATTCCATCAAAGGCTGAATTCCAAAACATCACACCTTCCCTTCCGAGCCCTGTCATGCACCCAAACAGTGGTTTTCCCCCACATATGGGGTGTTGCCGCACTTAGGAGAAATTGCACAACAATTTTTTCAGTCTATTTTCTCCTATTACCTTTGTGAAAATAAAAATAACATTTGCTAAAAGATCATTTTTGGGGAAAAAATGTCATGTTTTATTTTCACGGCCCTATGTTCTAAACTTCTGTGACGCACCTGGGTGTTCAAAGTGCTCACCACACAGCTAGATAAGGTCCTTGAAGGGTCTAGTTTCCAAAATGAGGTCAATTGTGGGGGTTTTCCACTTAGGCACATCAGGGGCTCTCCAAATGTGACATGGCGTCCACTCTCAATTCCAGACAATTTTGCATTCAAAAAGGTCAAACGGCGCTCCTTCCCTTCTGAGCTCTGCCGTGCGCCCAGACAGTGTTTTTCCCCCACATATGGGGTATCTGTGTACTCAGGAGAAATTGCACAATAACTTTTTCTGTCCATTTTCTCCTTTTACACTTGTTAAAATAAAAAAAAAATTGTTGCTAAATGATCATTTTTGTGACTAAAAAGTTGAATGCTCATTTTTTCCTTCCACGTTGCTTCAGATCCCGTGAAGCACCTGAAGGGTTAATAAACTTCTTGAATGTGGTTTTGAGTACCTTGAGGGTGCAGTTTTTAGAATGATGCCACTTTTGGGTATTTTCTATCATATAGACCCCTCAAAGTGACTTCAAATGTGGTGATCCCTAAAAAAATGGTTTTCTAAAATATGTTGTAAAAATTAGAAATCGCTGGTCAACTTTTAACCCTTATAACTTCCTAACAAACAAAAAAATTTTGGTTTCAAAATTGTGCTGATGTAAAGTAGACATGTGGGAAATGTTATTTAGTAACTATTTTGTACTATATGATGCTCCAATTTAAAAGCATAAATGAAAATTGTGAAAGTTTAATAATTTTTGATAAATTTTCATTTTTTTCACAAAAAAAACGCAAGTTATATTGAAGAAATTTTACCACTGTCGTGAAGTACAATATGTCACTATGTTACGAGAAAACAGTCTCAGAATCGCGAAGATCCGTGGAAGCGATCCAGAGTTATAACCTCATAAGGAGAGAGTGGTCAGAATTGTAAAAATTGGCCCGGTCATTAACGTGCAAACCACCCTTGTGGGTTAAGGTGAAAACAGGCTTCGTCTCAAAGGGGTTAATCGCTGACTTTGGTATAAATTCTATCACCACAGGTCACACAATTTACCAGTTGGTGCAGTAGATAAGAGCACCGCCAGACTCGGCATTCATGATCTGCAGGTTTCCGAGTTTGTGGATTAGAATCATTAATTGTACAGGCACTGATCACAATAATATCAGTGTGGAGATCAATCCGTGCGGTCAACCGTTCCGTGAGGAGACAGATGTGAATCCGGTGACCCTTATCTAAGGGTGAAGTCAGGACATGTCGTCCATGCATTCCTCCTGGAAAGCCTGAGAGATATGGGGCGTTGTAGACATTGATCATAAGAACAGCGGACTCTGATTATGAAGTTGATTGGAGAAGGTAAAACTTATAAAGAAGAGCAGACAATGATCGGCCGATCAGCTACAATGATCTCCAATGCTTTATAACGGGAAGCCAAACCGGAGAGACGCGGAAGAAAGCAGAAGACGACCATTGGAATGGATGGAAGAACAGCCAGAATGGAAAAGGCTCCTCCAATGATCGGCCGATCAGCTACAATGATCTCCAATGCTTTATAACGGAAAGCCAAACCGGAGACACGTGAAAGAAGACGGAAGACGACCATTGGAATGGATGGAAGAACAGACAGAATGGAAAAGGCTCCTCCAATGATCGGCCGATCAGCTACAATGATCTCCAATGCTTTATAACGGCAAGCCAAACCAGAGAGACGCGGAAGAAAGCGGAAGACGACCATTGGAATGGATGGAAGAACAGCCAGAATGGAAAAGGCTCCTCCAATGATCGGCCGATCAGTTATAATGATCTCCAATACTTTATAACGGCAAGCCAAACCGGAGAGACGTGGAAGAGAGCAGAAGACGACCATTGGAATGGATGGAAGAACAGCCAGAATGGAAAAGGCTCCTCCAATGATCGGCCGATCAGCTACAATGATCTCCAATGTTTTGTAACGGGAAGCCAAACCAGAGAGACGCGGAAGAGAGCGAAGACGACCATTGGAATGGATGGAAGAACAGCCAGAATGGAAAAGGCTCCTCCAATGATCGGCCGATCAGCTACAATGATCTCCAATGCTTTATAACGGAAGCCAAACCGAGAGACGCGAAGAAAGCGGAAGACGACCATTGGAATGGATGGAAGAACAGCCAGAATGGAAAAGGCTCCTCCAATGATCGGCCGATCAGCTACAATGATCTCCAATGCTTTATAACGGGAAGCCAAACCGGAGACACGTGAAAGAAGACGGAAGACGACCATTGGAATGGATGGAAGAACAGACAGAATGGAAAAGGCTCCTCCAATGATCGGCCGATCAGCTACAATGATCTCCAATGCTTATAACGGCAAGCCAAACCAGAGAGACGCGGAAGAAAGCGGAAGACGACCATTGGAATGGATGGAAGAACAGCCAGAATGGAAAAGACTCCTCCAATGATCGGCCGATCAGCTACAATGATCTCCAATGCTTTATAACGGGAAGCCAAACCAGAGAGACGTGGAAGAAAGCGGAAGACGACCATTGGAATGGATGGAAGAACAGCCAGAATGGAAAAGCTCCTCCAATGATCGGCCGATCAGTTAAATGATCTCCAATGCTTTATAACGGCAAGCCAAACCGAGATACGTGGAAGAAAGCGGAAGACGACCATTGGAATGGATGGAAGAACAGACAGAATGGAAAAGGCTCCTCCAATGATCGGCCGATCAGCTACAATGATCTCCAATGCTTTATAACGGCAAGCCAAACCAGAGAGACGGAAGAAAGCGGAAGACGACCATTGGAATGGATGGAAGAACAGCCAGAATGGAAAAGACTCCTCCAATGATCGGCCGATCAGCTACAATGATCTCCAATGCTTTATAACGGGAAGCCAAACCAGAGAGACGTGGAAGAAAGCGGAAGACGACCATTGGAATGGATGGAAGAACAGCCAGAATGGAAAAGGCTCCTCCAATGATCGGCCGATCAGTTATAATGATCTCCAATGCTTTATAACGGCAAGCCAAACCGAGATACGTGGAAGAAAGCGGAAGACGACCATTGGAATGGATGGAAGAACAGCCAGAATGGAAAAGGCTCCTCCAATGATCGGCCGATCAGCTATAATGATCTCCACTGCTTTATAACGGAAGCCAAACGGAGAGACGCGGAAGAAAGCGGAAGCCGACCATTGGAATGGATGGAAGAACAGCCAGAATGGAAAAGGCTCCTCCAATGATCGGCCGATCAGCTACAATGATCTCCAATGCTTTATAACGGGAAGCCAAACCGGAGAGTCGAGGAAGACGACCATTGGAATGGATGGAAGAACAGCCAGAATGGGAAAAGGCTCCTCCAATGATCGGCCGATCAGCTACAATGATCTCCACTGCTTTATAACGGGAAGCCAAACAGGAGAGACGCGGAAGAAAGCGGAGGACGACCATTGGAATGGATGGAAGAACAGCCAGAAAGGAAAAGGCTACTCCAATGATCGGCCGATCAGCTATAATGATCTGCAATGCTTTGTAACGGCAAGCCAAACCGGAGAGACGTGGAAGAAAGCGGAAGACGACCATTGGAATGGATGGAAGAACAGCCAGAATGGAAAAGGCTCCTCCAATGATCGGCCGATCAGCTACAATGATCTCCACTGCTTTATAACGGGAAGCCAAACCGGAGAGACGTGGAAGAAAGCGGAAGACGACCATTGGAATGGATGGAAGAACAGCCAGAATGGAAAAGACTCCGCCAGGGATCAAAGACAGTCTGACGTTACCTGTGAGGACTGTGACAGAAGACGCCTGTGTGACGCTCATCTATCACCAAGAAGTCCCCGAAAACACGTAATAAAGCGGATACAATGTGCCAAAGGACACAGCAACCGGCCTAAAGAGAAATAGAGAAACATTCTGCTGACTGATGAAAGTAAAATTGTTCTTTTTGGGTCCAATGGGTGCAGACAGTTTGCCAGATGACCCCTAAACTCTACATTCAAGGCTCAGTGCACTCTGCACATAGTGAAGCATGGTGGTGAAGCATCATGATATGGGCAGGTTTCTCTTACTACGGTGCCGGACCTATTTACCACATACCAGGGAGCATGGACCAGTCTGCAGATATTAAAACACACCAAGAAACTAGCAAAATCTTGGTTCCAGTCCAACAAAATTGAGGTTCTGGAGAGGCTGGTCCAATCCCCGGACATGAATCCAATAGAACGCGTGTGGGGTGACATTAACAATGCCGTCTCTGAGACAAAGCCAGCAAATGTCAAAAAATTGTGGGATGTCGTCCAAGCATCCTGGGCTAGAATAACAGGTGACAGGGCCAGACGTTGGTGACTCCATGCAACATAGATGTGAAGCTGTCCTAAAAAACTGTGCGAGTGCAGCTAAATATTAGGATGGTGATTCACAGGAAGGATAAATCCACAAAAATACATATTGTGAGTCTGTAAAGAACAATGCAGACACTGCTGTTTATTAGAATGGACCAATGGACATTATTGTTATTTTCTGTAAAGTACAAATTATCTACATTTCTCTTCATGTTTTACATTAGAGAACATCGAGCAACGTCCCCAATGCTGGAAACAACAACTAGTGGAAAGATCGTGTGACTAAGGCCGGAGTCACACTTGTGAGTGTGATGTGAGAAAGTCACGCGAGTCTCTCGCATCAACACTCGGCACTGCCGCCTGCACCCAGGACCGGAGGATGCGGCTACATAGAAATACATCCAGCTGCACGCTCTGGTCCGAGTGTTGATGTGAGAGACTCGTATCACACTCGCAAGTGTGACCCCGGCCTAACTCATGTCTCTGAACGCACTGCTATTATTTTGAACGCTACTTTATCATGGCACAGGCGTGAATAAATGTATATTACAGCCATCAGCCACGCACAGCTCAGAGATATATCATGGCACAGGGGTGATGTGTTTTATGTAGTTTATCACAATCCTCCTTGAAGTTAATTGGTTTTAATACAAATAGAAAAGTCAGGATAAAGGAAAACTCTGCTGTTATTGACCAGAAATTCACACTTGGCCTCACTGCACATTTAATGTTCTCGATCATAAAAGGGAAGTTTGGCCAGAAAGACTGGACCTGGTCTTGTAGGGACCATATGAAGACATTCAGCAGCACAGAAGGGAGAGAAGATCCATCCGATAAGATCTAGGGTCTAGGAAGCCAACAGCATCATTACCCTCCGCTTTCTCTTACAGGCCCATCATAATATTTTCCTTCAAGTGATTTTCTATCTTGTCAGCACATTCTACGTGCGCTGTCATTTGGCTTTATAGTTTACAGATCTGGGCAGGTAACGGTCAGCATCTCCTAATCCCAGGGGGGTTAGGTTCTATAGAAAAGGGCTTTCAATGCCCAAAGTCATTTGAACAGTTTTGGGTGGAGGAGAATGTTGTGGTCTAGAGGCAAAATGGTGATCATTGCAATACGGCCAGACTACACCACCGATAAAGCAGCCACAGCCGGTGACTGAGAAGAATCTGTGACTTCTCTGCATTTAGTGGTTACTACTCACCTGGGTAGTCATATTGGGAATCTCCTCTTTACACCGCTCATCACCCCTCACATATGTCTCTGTAGTATTAATATGGGTCAGATCTTCACCCTGAAACAAATATTGTAAAAGTCACCGACAGATGGAGAAGTCCCATCTATGATCAGCTCTAATTTCTTTCATTATAGGATCCAATTCAAAGTACTTGTTCTCACCCACAAAGCTCTCCACAGTGCAGCACCCCCTACATCTCCTCCCTCATTTCTATCTGTCGGCCTAAATGACTGCTGCGCTCTGCAAACGACTTTCGACTAACCTCTGCACTAATCCGTACCTCCCACTCCCAACTCCAAGACTTCTCCCGCGCTGCGCCAATCCTCTGGAATGCTCTACCCCTAGAAATTAGGACTATCCACAATTTGCATGGTTTCAGGCGCTCCCTCAAAACACATTTGTTCAGAGCGGCCTATCACATTCACTAATCAGTCATTCTAAGTGTAAGTGTGTGTGTGTAGCCCATTCACTATCTCCATTCATCCCTCACTCCCTCAAGATGGCTGGACCATCATTGTAAATGCACCATTGTATATACACACCTGTACTTTGTATCTCCCCCATCTCATTGTAGATTGTAAGCTCTCACCAGCAGGGCGGCTTATTTTGCTTTAATTATTGTATTGTTAACGTTGTTACTTATGACTTGTGTTCTGAAACTGTTAAACTGTAAAGCGCTGCGGAATATGATGGCGCTATATAAATAAAGATTATTATTATTATTATTAATCCTGCCGTCTCCACCGCTCTCATTACACAAGTATAAAACATATAATACTGGGGGATAAAACAAGACTGAGCACAAGACCTTCACAGCCGTCTACACATCATAGGGAGATCTCCTGACACCTTCTCTCCATCTACCTGATGATCCTGAGGAGCATTGGGATCTTCTTGGTTACAGTCCGGTGGAGGAAGAGGACGGGGACATCTCTTTGGTGTTGTCCTCTTACTGGATAGATCTGGAGGAAACACATACAGGGAGTGAATTCATTCTTTACATACAGAGAATTATAGGCCGTGTGTATTTAGTCCTGTCTATTACCTGGTGATGTGCGGGGCCGGTGCTCCTCCATCATCACCTCCTGGTACCGATCCTTGTGTCCTTCTAGATACTCCCACTCCTCCATGGAGAAATAGATGGAGACATCCTGACACCTTATAGGAACCTGACACACACAATGATACCGTCATCACCCAGAATCCTCCAGTGCTGTCCTGTATAATGTCCCAGCATTCCCAGCAGCGTCACCTCTCCAGTCAGCAGCTCAACCATCTTGTTGGTGAGTTCTAGGATCTTCTGCTCATTGATGTCCTCATGGATCAGGGGGTGAGGTGAGGCCCCGGGATTGGGCTCAGGGGTCTTCCACATCCCTCAGACACAGGGTCCTGACAGCGATCACTAGAGGTCTTCTTCACCACTGTGTAATCCTGGTAATGGAGAGACACATTAATAAATCTCACTACAGACATTTCCAGAGTCCTCACCTCTCCAGTTCTGTCCGTTATTCCCATAGATAAGAATGATGTAATGTGACATCATCAGAATCTCTCACCTCTCCAGTGAGACGGAAGAGGATCTCTAGGGTGAGGTGTAATATCCTCTCCGCCATCTTGTCTCTGTCCATATCCATCTTTGATGGGTAAATCAGGAGAATTCTCTTCTCTAGAAGATCTTCACTGAGAGGATCGGATATTGTAGAGACCTGAATGAGAAGAAGATGAGGCGATGTAACATCATAAGAATCCTGTAATAATACAATTACTGGAGATAATAAGGGAAACATATGAGGAGATTTTTTATTTACAGGATTTAGTTTTCTTCTTTACATCTACTAATAAAACCTATATATTTAGGCCACAGACAACAAGCAGTTTCTTCCTCGAGTCGCAGCTGAATACGTTCCTCATAGACTCATCTTCCATAACGCTAATTCTCCTCTCATTACCGACCCTGGAATCGGCATTAGTAATACTGCAGGAGATATTCATTACACGTGACATGAGGAATAACTACTTCATGATGAGGACGACATCTTCATCTTCTACTGATGGAGGTTTTGTAGGAACATTACACTGTGTGACCCCAGAAAGCGGCTCTGTACTATTAGAGTAACACACGTTCCCCCACAGACCCCTGAATATCACACTGTATAACGACCCCACAATCTGCGGCTCTTCGGGGTAAATCGCTCTCTCACCATTGGATTAGAGCTGATACTATGAAGATAAAGGGACTAAACAGACTTTCTGTCACCTCCATAAAGGGACACTTCTCCGTGTTGGTCAGAACTGTGCGAGGATTATTAGAGGTGACAGTTCCCCCAATTAGAAGGGACACCTGTGGATATCGGGGTCTTCACCTGCTGCAGTCCTGGGGGGATTTACTGGGTAAAGTGGAGGCTGGAGAAACGTCCCCATCAATTCTCCTCAGACTGAAGGAACATCGCTCCTCTATTCAGCTCTATGGATCCAGGAAAGAAGAAGAGAATGAAGAGCAGGTGAGACCCCGCGGCCGGACTGTTCTAAAAGCTGCTCTGTGCACAGGACCTGTGATGAGGTCACAGGAAGGGGAGGAGTCAGGGTCACCATGATCAGGGACCTCAGTGTGTGCAGCTCTTATTATAAATATAAACAATACATCATAATAAATAACAAACTGTACAGAAATAAAACATCGCTAAAATAAGTAACGGAAACAAAACAAACCAAAATTTAAACCAAAAAGTCCAGAGTCCTTCGTCCTTTCTCTTCTTCAAAGCTATTTCAGCTCCACAGGACCCCAGCAGGGACATTATCTAAAAACAAAATTAAATATAAAACATAAAAGAAACATGCACACACTGACACACACTCACGCACCCCAAAAGAAAGGAAAAAACCCTCACCTGGCCATACATACAACACAACCTATATATACACAATAAGACATGCAAATTTTTTTTTTTTTTAATATATATATATATATATTTTTTTTTTCTTTTTATTTATTTATTTTTTTCCCCCTCACCACACCACAGCTCCATGATTCATGCCCTTTTCACAGCAATCTTGACGGCTCCATGAAAGTTTATGCCCTTAGAAATTTTTCGGGTCCATGGCAAGTTCCATGCCTCCCCCCACACAAACACCCCCACCCAACCTAAACTATCCCCCAACATATAACTATTTACACTTATATACAGAACATTACATTAACAGACCTACCAACAAAACATCACATTACTTTACCCACAACATTATAAACATTTACACTATACACTGACCACATAACCTGCAAGGCCCAAGTTCAGCGCCTGCAGCCCAATATCCATTATTTCCTGAATTTACAAAACAAAAAGCTAAGTGTGCCACACACCAGCCACCACAGGGAAACTGGAGTCCTAAGAGGCCCCGTCCCTAACCACCAACACACGCACCCTGTCCCTCACCAACTAAACCTGACCATAAAAGAAAATAAACTGACCCTAACTATCCCTACCTGTCCCTACCTATCCCTACTCTACCTAGCTTATCATAACTATCTAGCTATCCCTAAACTGGCCCTCCCTGTCCCTACTTTTCTCTCCCTCAACACCCACACCACCTTATCTTACCCTACCAACAATCTCACACAGACCAGCTCTCCCTAGGGCACGTTAAAGGAGAAACCCCTCCAAAGCCAAGAGGCCCTCCTCGCGCCCAGCCTCTCGAACTCCAAAGAGCGCACCTTCCCCAGGTCACCCAAGATGTTTCTAACCACCTCATCCTGGGGGAGGACTTTCCGCTGCGTGGAAACTAAACACCGTGCACTCCAAGTGTGGAACCTAATGACTACACTAACCAGGAATAAAGTGCTCCGTTCTCGGCCACCCAGGGATCTGAATGCCCCATAAGCCCACTCCGGATAAGAAAGGGACGCCAGCCTAGGCCAGCCTATGGAAGCACCCACCCTGTTCTAGACCCCTGTATTAAAGGGACATTGAAGGAGGAAGTGCTCCATGCTTTCCAACATGTCGCCACACTCCTCACGGGGACAACCCCGATCATCGGAGCTCCTGCACTTCAGGTTGTCCCTTACATACAGCCTCCCATGGAAGCAGCACCAGGCCAAGTCCCAAAACTTCAAGGGGATCTGCTTGGAATTTAATAACCCAAGCCCAACCTCCAAATCCCGGCCTGGGCAATCCTTGAGCACCAGGGGCTTCTGGAAATGGGTGAACAGAACCCTGCTGGTAAGGAATTTCCTCGACATGGTCCTGATTTCCCATATTCCCAGATCCCACCGGCGGATCACCTTCAGAACCGGGGTAACATAAGCCGAGAGATGTCCGTGTGGTGTGCGCAGGTCCTTCACCTGCGCTCCTGTCTCCCATTCCTGGAAGAAAGGCAGAAACCAAACCCTGCAGGAGAATACCCACGGAGGAGCCCTCCCTGAATAGAGGTTGGCAACATTGATCTTAAGAAAGGTGTTTTTCAGAAACACCACCGGGTTGACCATACCCAACCCACCTAGTCTCCTCGTGCGGTAAGTGACCTCTCTCTTAATTAAGTTAAGCCTGTTCCCCCATAACAGCTGGAAGAACAGGCTATAGACCCGTGTCCAGAGAGGTTCTGGCAAGATGAAGACACTGCCCAGGTATATTAACAAGGGAAGCAGAAAGCCTTTGGCCAAGTTGACCCTTTCCCTCAGGGTTAAAGACCAACCCTTCCACTGGTCCACCTTTTGGGCGGCGATCTTAAGTCTGCCCTCCCAATTTTGCTGGGGGATAGTCCCCTGTTACGTTTCAGTAGCTGAGGAGTGCAGGTAAAAAAGGCAATACACCAGAGCAGTTGGAATCTATGAGATTGCAGTACCCTGACTAACCACCACAACTAGAGGCAGCCGTGGAGCGTTCCTACGTTGGTCCTAGACGCCTCGTCACAGCCTGAGAAACTAACTACACCTAAAGATAGAAAGAGGAAAGCTATCTGCCCCGGAGCAGATCCCCAAAGAACATAGAAAGCCCCCAAACATGTAATGGCGGTTAGACAAGAAGAAATACTGACACAGACAGAAAATAGTATGAGCAAACGTTGGGGCCCAATCTACCTAAACAGAAAAGGATAGGAAGGGCACTTACTGCAATCCCAAAAAACCCTGAAAAGCACCAACTCTACTAATTTCAAAATCACCTGAGATCACACGACCTCTACCACCTAAATTAGTTCTCTGGTGTAACAAAATCAAAACAGCAGCCACTGAAAAAACTGGAAAAAGCAAAAGTACAAACATCAGTGGCTGAACTAAACTGAGAGGGCAAAAGCGGACCCTGAAGGCCCCCACAGAAGTGCAGGACAAAATGCAAAAATCAAGCACAAAAACAAAAAGAAGAAAATGTCTTATCTGTTAGCAGGAGATGCAGACACGACACAGCAGGCTACAAAGGAAACAGGACTCAAGGATTGAGACAGAACAATTGATCACCGGCAACCCTGATGGGAAGGAGACTCCCTTATATAAGACCAGTCAGTAACACCTGATTCCCACTCCTCACAATCTTCACTGGACAGTCCAGTACCGCTTGTAACCACCAGAGGGAGCCTCTGCTCAGAACTCATTTCAAGTCCATTCACAACAGTACCCCCCCCTTGAGGAGGTGTCACCGAACCCTCACTTGAGCAACCAGGTCGGTCAGGATGAGTTCTATGATACGCACGGATGAGTCTCCTAGCATGGATGTCCGAAGCAAACACCCAAGAATTGTCTTCCTGACCATAACCTCTCCACTTAACCAAATACTGGAGTTTCCGTCCAGAAAAACGAGAATTCAATATTTTCTCAACCACAAACTCCATATTGCCCTCAACCAGAACAGGGTCAGGAGGCAAAGCAGTAGGAACCACTGGCTCAACAAACCTCTTCAACAAGGACTTGTGGAACACGTTATGGATTTAAATGTCCCTGGAAGAAGCAAACGAAAAGAAACAGGATTAAGAATCTCCATGATCTTATAAGGTCCAATGAACCTAGGCTTAAATTTAGGAGATGCCACTCTCATAGGAATATTTCTTGAGGACAACCAGACCAAGTCCCCCACTTTAAACCGAGGACCATCAGTCCTATGCCGGTTAGCAAACCGCTGGGCCCTCTCCTGAGAGAGGGACAACCTCTCCACTACCTGGTCCCAAATCTGTTGCATACGCTCCACAACAGAGTCAACACCTGGACAGACAGAAGCCTCCGTCTGTCCTGAAGAAAATCGAGGGTGAAACCCAGAATTACAGAAAAATGGAGACATCAAAGTGGCAGAGCTATATTATTAAAGAGCAAACTCAGCCAAAGGCAAAAAAGAGACCCAGTCATCCTGATCAGCAGATACAAAGCATCTTAGATAAGTCTCCAATGTCTGGTTTGTTCTCTCAGTTTGACCATTGGTCTGAGGATGAAACGCCGAGGAGAAAGACAATTGAACACCAAGTTTAGAACAAAAGGTCCTCCAAAATCTGGAAACAAACTGGATTCCTCTGTCAGACACAATGTTCTCAGGAATGCCGTGTAAACGAACCACGTGCTGAAGGAACAAAGGCACCAATTCAGAGGAGGAAGGCAACTTAGGTAATGGCACAAGATGTATCATCTTGGAAAACCTATCACAAATCACCCAGATGACGGTCATTCTCTGAGAAACAGGGAGGTCGGAAATGAAATCCATAGAGATATGGGTCCATGGTCTCTTGGGCACAGGCAATGGCATCAACAAACCACTAGAGCGAGAGCAAGGCTTGGAGCGAGAGCAAGTCCCGCAGGACTGCACAAATTCCCTGACATCACGAGACAAGGTAGGCCACCAAAAGGACCGACTAACCAAGTCTCTGGTACCAAAAATTCCGGGATGCCCAGCCAACGCGGAACAATGAATCTCAGACATCACACTCTTTTTCCACTGGTCCGGGACAAACAATTTTCCAACAGGGCAGCGCTCAGGCCTAACCTCCTGACACCCCTCCAGAGCAAGTCTCAAATTGGGTGAGATGGTGGAAAGAACTACACCCTCTTTCAAAATAACAGAAGGATCAGATAACTCAGGAGAGTCCGCAAGGAAACTCCTCGAGAGGGCATCCGCCTTAACATTCTTAGTGCCAGGAAGAAAGGAAACGACAAAATTAAAACGTGTGAAAAACAAGGCCCACCTGGCCTGTCTAGGATTGAGTCGCTTGGCAGATTCCAGATAAACCAGATTCTTATGGTCCGTAAGGACCACCACCTGATGTTTGGCTCCCTCCAGCCAATGTCTCCACTCTTCAAAAGCCCACTTCATGGCCAGTAACTCCCGATTACCCACGTCATAATTACGTTCAGTAGGAGAAAAATTTTGAGAGAAAAAGGCACAAGGGTTACTTTTAGAGGTCTCTGGATCTTTTTGGGACAAAACGGCACCTGCCCCAATTTCAGAGGCATCAACCTCCACCTGAAATGGCAGAGAAACATCAGGCTGCCGTAGAACAGGAGCAGAAGTGAATCTCTGCTTAAGTTCCTGAAATGCAGAGACTGCCTCAGGAGGCCAATTCACCACATCAGAACCCTTTTTGGTCAAATCAGTTAATGGTTTTACAATAACCGAGAAACCACCAATAAATTTACGATAAAAATTGGCAAAACCCAAAAATCTCTAAAGAGCCTTTAATGAAGTAGGTTGGACCCAATCACAGATGGCCTGAACCTTGACCGGGTCCATTTCAATAACAGATGGGGACAAAATGAATCCCAGAAATGAGATCCTCTGTACGCCAAAAAGACACTTTGATCCCTTCACATACAGAGCATTCTCTCTCAAAATCTGGAATACAGTTCGAACATGTTTCACATGAGAGTCCCAGTCATTAGAAAAAATCAAGATATCATCCAAATAAACAATCAGAAATTTATCCACAAAATCCCTGAAAATGTCATTCATGAAGGACTGGAAGACAGAAGGAGCATTAGTGAGCCCAAAGGGCATCACAAGGTACTCAAAATGCCCCTCAGGGGTATTGAATGCCGTCTTTCATTCATCCCCGTGCTTAATGCGAATAAGGTTATATGCCCCCTGAGGTCAAGCTTGGTAAACCAAGTAGCGTTTTTCACCCTGGAAAACAGGTCAGAAATCAAGGGTAACGGGTATTGATATTTTACAGTAATATTGTTCAAAAGACGATAATCAATACACGGCCTTAATGAACCATCCTTTTTGGCCACAAAAAAAAAACCGGCACCTAAGGGTGAAGAGGATGGTCTGATATGACCCTTCTCCAATGATTCCTTGATAGAAGACCGCATAGCGTCATGTTCAGGTACAGACAAGTTAAAAAGGCGACCTTTAGGGAATTTACTACCAGGCACTAATTCAATAGCGCAGTCATAGCTCCTATGGGAGGCAAGGATGCAGATTTACTTTCGCTAAACACATCAGAAAAATCAATCAAAAAGTCAGGAACATCCTGAGCCTGGGGGAGGCAGAAAAAACAGGAGTGTTGGTATTAACACATTGGCAGCCCCAACTGGTTACAGACACAGATTTCCAATCCAAAACAGGATTATGAGACTGCAACCAAGGGAAGCCCAGTACGATAATGTCATGCAGATTATACAGAACCAAAAATTTACAGCACTCCAGATGATCAGGTTCAACCCTCATTATCACCTGAGTAGAGAACTGAGGTTTATTCTCAGCCAAAGGGGTAGAATCGATCCCCAGTAGGGGAATAGACTTCTGTAGGGGTATCAAGGGAAACCCACAACGTTTAGCAAAATCATAATCCATCAGGTTAATAGCTGCTCCAGAATCAACGAAAGCCTGAGCAGAAAATGAGGACAGAGAGCATATCAGAGTGACAGTTAATAAAAACTTAGTCTGAACACTACCCAAAACAACTGAGCGTGCAAAACGTCTTCCCCACTTAGGGCAGACTGAAATAGCATGAGAGGCATCACCACAGTAGAAACATAACCCATTGCGCTTTCGAAACTCATGACGCTGTGCCCCAGACACCACTCTATCACACTGCATGGGTTCAGAAGCAGGTTCACAAGGCAACACCATTCCACGCATACTTCTCCGCTCACGCAAACGTCTGTCAATTTGAATCGCTAATGACATAGAATCATTGAGACCAGAGGGGACAGAGAATCCCACCATAACATCCTTTACATTATCTGACAGACCCTTCCGAAAAAGGGCCGCCAAAGCGTCGTCATTCCACCAGGACTGCCCACCTACGGAATCTCTGACAGTATAACTCAGCGTCATCAAGACCCTGATTTAATGCCAACAAGGCTTTTTCAGCTTGATCAGTGACATTAGGCTCATCGTACAATAACCCCAAAGCCTGAAAAAATGCATCAACATCACTCAAAACAGGATCCCCAGGTGTCAGGGAAAAAGCCCAATTCTGAGGATCGCCGAGCAGGAGAGAGATGACAATTTGAACCTGCTGCGCTGCGTTCCCTGAGGACTTAGATTTTAAGGCAAAAAACAATTTACAATTATTTTTGAAATTCTGAAACTTAGCTCGATCCCCTAAAAATAAATCTGGCATGGGAATCCTAGGTTCCACAACCGGCAACCTAGCAAGATAGATAGCAATACTCCGAACCTCAGTGGCAAGCTGATCCACACGGCCAGACAACTGTGCAAACTCCATTGAGAGAAAAAAAAAAATCCTCCCCAGCACCCAGAGATACAGAGGGAAAAAAAATGCAACAAACAGAAAAATATCTCTGACAACTCTGACAACCTTTTTTCTTTCACAATATTTTTTTCCCTTCTGTGAGTACCATACAATTTTCAATTTTTAGGCCGGTGATACTGTTATGTTTCAGTAGCTGAGGAGTGCAGGTAAAAAAGGCAATACACCAGAGCAGTTGGAATCTATGAGATTGCAGTACCCTGACTAACCACCACAACTAGAGGCAGCCGTGGAGCGTTCCTACGTTGGTCCTAGACGCCTCGTCACAGCCTGAGAAACTAACTACACCTAAAGATAGAAAGAGGAAAGCTATCTGCCCCGGAGCAGATCCCCAAAGAACATAGAAAGCCCCCAAACATGTAATGGCGGTTAGACAAGAAGAAATACTGACACAGACAGAAAATAGTATGAGCAAACGTTGGGGCCCAATCTACCTAAATAGAAAAGGATAGGAAGGGCACTTACTGCAATCCCAAAAAACCCTGAAAAGCACCAACTCTACTAATTTCAAAATCACCTGAGATCACACGACCTCTACCACCTAAATTAGTTCTCTGGTGTAACAAAATCAAAACAGCAGCCACTGAAAAAACTGGAAAAAGCAAAAGTACAAACATCAGTGGCTGAACTAAACTGAGAGGGCAAAAGCCCCCGGAGGGGACCCTGAAGGCCCCCACAGAAGTGCAGGACAAAATGCAAAAATCAAGCACAAAAACAAAAAGAAGAAAATGTCTTATCTGTTAGCAGGAGATGCAGACACGACACAGCAGGCTACAAAGGAAACAGGACTCAAGGATTGAGACCAGAACAATTGATCACCGGCAACCCTGATGGGAAGGCGACTCCCTTATATAAGACCAGTCAGTAACACCTGATTCCCACTCCTCACAATCTTCACTGGACAGTCCAGTACCGCTTGTAACCACCAGAGGGAGCCTCTGCTCAGAACTCATTTCAAGTCCATTCACAACAGTCCCCGGGGCCAAATTCGATGCCTAGGATTTTGGCGGAGGTCTGGGGCCCTGGAAGGTTTTTCGAGAGATCAAAACTAGGATCTCCCCCTCCCAGCCAGAGACTTTCGCACTTTTCCCGGTTGATCATGGACCCGGATGCCTCCGAGTAGTGCTCGACCTCAGACATGACCCAATCCGCCTCCTCTCTTGAGGACACAAAGAAGGAGACGTCGTCAGCGTACGCTACCACCCTCAGAGTGGCCCCCGGCTCCGCCTGGTCCATCCCGACTCCCACCAACGGTCCACGATCTACCCTCCTCAAGAAGGGATCGATTGCGAACACGTATAAAAGTGGGCTCAGAGGACAACCCTGGGGGAGCCCAGAACTCACCTCAAAAGGGTGACCAACCCAACCGTTCACGAGTGGAAAAGTCTCAGCCCCCTGGTATAAGGTCTCTAACCAATTTACAAACCTCCCAGGCAGACCGTACCTAAAAAGGACAGACCAGAGGTATTCGTGATTCACCCTGTCAAAGGCCTTCGCTTGATCTAAGGACAGCAAGTACCCTTCCAGTGACCCGCCCTGCCCTGCTCCACTGCCTGTCGGACACCGAGCACAGCACTAAAAGTACTGCGGCCTGGAACAGAGCAGTGCTGAGCCCCCGAAAGGAGCCGGGGTGCAAACTTCACCAGCGATTAAACAGCACCTTTGCCAGAACCTTCCGGTCCACATTGAGAAGCGCTATGGGACGCTAATTCTCAATACGGGACGAGTCCTTACCCTTTGATAGGATAATCAGGGCTGACCTCCTCATTGAGCTGGGAAGAGCACCCGAGGAAAGGCACTCATTAAACACCTCAGTCAAGAGGGGGACCAAGGAGTCCCTAAAGGTCTTGTAAAACTCGGATGTTAAGCTATCCGGACCTGGCGATTTTTTGGGCCGAAGCCCATCAATGGCCAGTCTCACTTCCTCTTCTCTGATTGCCTCTACCAAAACTGTTATGAATCTGCTAGAGATGGTTTCTGAGCAGAGGCTCCCTCTGGTGGTTACAGACAGTACTGAACCTTACAGCGAGGAATGGCAATCTGGAATCACTGACTGGACTGATATAAGGGAGGTTCCCTCCCATGATGGTCGCCGGTGATCAATTGTTCTTGTCTCTATTGTTGTTCCTGGTTCATTTGCAAGCTTGCTGGAGTCTTGCATTCATCTGCTGCTTTCAGTTAAGATATTTTCTGCTTTTCTTTTTGTGCTTGCTTTTTGCATAATTTTCTGCACTTTTGTGGAGGTCAGCCGGGTCCCCTCCTGGGGCCTGAACTCCTCTCAGTTTATCTGTAGCCACTGTTATTTGTTCATTTGCTTTTTCCTGTTTTTTCAGTGGCTGCGGCTTAGTTTTGTTACACCAGAGATCTGATTTAGGTGGTGGAGATCGTGTGATCTCAGGTGTTTTTGCAATCAGAAGAGTTGGTATTTTTTAGGATTTTTTTGTTGGATTGCAGTCAGAATTCTTTCCTGTACTTTTATGTCTAGACAGATTGGGCCCCAGCGTTTGCTCATTCTATTTTCTGTCTGTGTCCGTGCTTCTTCTTGTCTAACCGCCATTACATGTTTGGGGGCTTCCTATTTTCTTTGGGGATCTGCTCCGGGGCAGATAGCTTTCATCTTTCTGCCTTTAGGTGTGGTTATCTCTCGGGCTGTGACGAGGCGTCTAGGATCAACGTAGGAAGCTCCACGGCTACCTCTAGTTGTGTGGTTAGTTCAGGTTACTGCAATCCAATAGGTTCCAGCCTGTCTGGTGTATTGCCGTTTTTGCTTTTTCTCCTCAGCTACCTAAACATAAAACAAAACATCAAGAGAGGGGTCATCTCCTGGCTCAGGAATGGTCTCAGCCAGGAAAGCCGACATCCCGTCTTGATCCAGATCCCTCTTTCCCAAGAGGCATGAGTAAAAGGATGTGACCACCTCCAGGATCCCTGATTTGGACCGGTTCAGGGAACCCGTACTGTCGATCAGTACTGTCACCATCTTACAATTCACTGACATCTTAGGCTGCTTTCACACATCAGGCTTTTTGAATCAGGCATGATCCGTCCTATGCCTGAAGGGACGGATCCAGCGCTGAAACAAAAAAACTGATGCAACGGATCCGGTTTTTTGCTGGATCCGACCTGAACTTTTGAACCCATAAAAAGAGGGTTTCTGATGCCCGGAGACACTGGAAAATGTAGTTGTAGTAGTAGTAGTAGTAGTAGTATTAGTCCTCGATTTCCAGAATCCGGATCAGACTTTTGACGGATTGCACAAAAGTCTGATCCGGTTCCATTGAATTCTATTGTTTCCGGCCGCCTGATGCGCCGCTTCAGGCAGCTCCGGCAAAAAAAAAAAACGTTGCAGCAACCGTCTTGTCCGGCCGCCGGAATGTACAATTCCGACGGATCCGGCCAAAAACGGATGCAACGCAGTGACATCAGGCGCGATCCGGCGCTAATGTAAGTCAATGCTAAAAAAAACCCGCATCCGGTACCGGATCCGTTTTTTTAGAAACATGCCGGATCGCGCCTGATTCAAAAAGCCTGATGTGTGAAAGTAGCCTTACAGTTTCTGTAAGGGTCGGGCGAGCGGTATCTCCCGAAATCCCTCTCAAAAACCAAAGACGTGTGCCTATCATACTGACACCTCTTGAGCAAAGACTTCACCCTGGAGATCTCCTCACGGTCACCCCCAGTCGAGACGAGCTGCTCGAGTTTCCTCCTCAAGGCCTGACACAAGCGATGCCTGTTCAGACTCCTGAGGCTCGAGAGCTGACGGAAGAACCCCGCCACCCTCTCTTTGAAGATCTCCCACCACTTAGACTTACTGCTACAGAGATCCAAAAGCGGTACCTGGCTCAGAAGAAATTCCTCAGAGGATTGTCTCACTTCTGCTTCTTCCAAGAGGGATGAATTCAGCTTCCACAACCCTCTTCCCATCCAGGTGTCTCTGTAACATTCAGAGAAAAGAAAATTAAACAGTGATCAGAGAATTCCACCTCAACGGCGGACACTGCAGAAAAGATGGCATCCTCCTTCAAAAAAAACCTATCTATCCTAGACCTACAGCTACCTCTATGAAAGGTGAAACCCCCGTGACCTGGGATGTGCCGGATGTGGACATCCACCAGGCGAGCTTCGCTAGCTATACTATTTAATGCTGTACTATCATAAGCCAGGTGGCCTCCGGGGCCCCCCCTATCACGGGATCTCGTAATGGTGTTAAAATCCCCACCGAAGACCACCTGCTGGCTCGTAAAAAGAAAGGGCTTGATCTTCATGAAGAGACATTTGCGGTCCCACCTGGATTGTGGGCCATAGATGTTTATGAGCCGAAGCTCCTGTCCCCTCATGAAAACGTCTAAGACCAGGCACCTCCCCATTTCTATCTCAATAACCCGTCGGCATTCCACCTCCGCGGTCTTAAAAAGGACCGCCACCCCGCTATATGGCTCGGCCGCAAGAGACCAGTATGAGGGCCCACACCTCCACTCCCTCCTGGCTTTATGGATGGCCCCCATGTCTGTTAGTCTGGTCTCTTGCAAAAACAAAATTTCAGCCTCAAATCAGGTGAAAAAATCAAAGGCCGCAAATCTGGCCGCATCTGACTTAATACTGGCGACATTAATGGACGCCAGAGTCAACGGGATGAGTTCCGCCATCATGGGTGATTGGGTTAGATGGCCTTCTTCTTCCCCACCCCGTCTTCCCCATCTTTCCCCTCCGAAGAGGGGTCTGATCCCTTCCGTTTTAGGGAAGACGAGGTATCCATCCCCATGGTCTCCTTGCCTCCGGGCTCCAGGTCTGTCCCCCCCAGAGGAAACGGCGTCCCTTGGGGGACGGACTCCGCCATCCCCTGAAGGCCCCCCAGATGCCGCCCCATGCCCCCGACCTCCGTCTCAGAAGGGTCGTCGAGGGCTTGGTACCAGTTGGAGAGGGCGATCAGAGGGGAGGCGGTGAGCCCTTCCATTGGTATACTTACGGTCGGGGGAGGAGGTTTGGAAGGCTTGACCACCTTCTTCTTCCTCCTTCCAGTACGCTTTTTATCACCCCTCTCTACTGTAGGCTGATCCTTGACCTCTTCATCCACACTTTCATATTGGGAGGAGTTGTCGGAGTCAGTCAGGTTTTCCTCCCTCTCCATCCTCCTGATCCTCACCCCTGTGGCGCTTTTCCTGTCTCCTCTGGTAAGAGTGACCTCTATTGGCCTTGTCCTTCCTCACTGGCCCCTTAGCCCCTCTCCCGACACCACCACCTGCCACAGCAGAGGTCGCGCCGCCAGGGGTTGCCCCCTCACGGTCTCCCCCCACCGGGCCTGAAGCAGCTTTGGTAAAGGAGCGAGGGCAGCGGCTATACGTGTGACCTAGGTCACCACACAGGTGGCACTGAATGTCCTTGCAAGATGCGGCGAGATGACCTACCCCACCACATAAGACACATTTCTGCACCTTGCAGCTTGCGCTGAAGTGGCGGGGATCACCGCACTTGTGGCAGACCTTCGGCTGCCCCTGGTAAAAGACCAGGATCCTGTCCATCCCTAGGAACGCCAAGGAAGGGATGTGGGTGACGGTACCCCCTGAGACCTTCAACTTCATCATGAAGGTCCAGCCCCCCGACCAGATACCGAACTCGTCCCGATTTTTTTTTGGGGACGTCCGTGACCCCCATAACGTGAAAGCCACGTTATGATGTCAACGCCAGAGAGTGACTCGTTACAAGTCACCACGGTCACTCTCTTAACGGCATTTTTGCTCTAACCCCTCCGGTCGAACGAAACTGATGTCGAAGAATAGGGTGGCCGAGGGATGGATCAGGGCAAAGATGTCCATCGCCCTGAAGCCCATCTTCAGGAGGAGCTCCACCACCCTACTCCTTGGTGGGCAAGCTTCACCGCCCCTCCAACGAAGACGGACCACATTCCTCCTGGCCGGCCCTTGCCCGGCTGTTGGGAGGGACCAAATGGTTTCCCCCTCCCTTCTATCTTGGAAGGCGGCCAGGCCATGTCTCTCCAACCAGAAAGACAGGTCCACCTCTCTTCCCTCTACATTGACCGACCGCTCTCCTTTTTTAAGGGCCTCCAGAAAACGGTGGTGCAAAACGCTGTCCCCAGAGTCCGGAGGCAAGGAGACCCCCCGAGAACCCCCCGGAGCCCCAGCCGTGACCCCCGCAAAAGTACGGGGTTTCACGGCTGGGGGGCCAGCTGGGCCAGCCCCTACCTCACCGCCCGTGCTTCCAGTTACACCAACACTCACCTCACTCATAACATTCACCTCAGCCAATTCATCAAAAATGTCAATGTTATTTTTTTTGCACAGTCTTTTTTTACCTGCTGGGGACCTGGTGTCACGCTGTCTAATGATATGTATACAATGTCAGTAAACTATTAATACAGGAACAACACTCTATACAACAACTAGTATAGCAACATCAGCATGTAAGTATAGAATAGATTTACCTGACACGATATCTGCTGAACCAGGGTTAATCTTGAGGACTTGATGAGCTGAAACAGGAAAGAGGTGGACCGGGATCTAACCTGACCCTAAACTGGGGTCCTAACTAATCCCTCACCTTGGAGGTACTGATAATGGTTCAGAGGTCCAAGTCACCAACCTAACCCTGTCTCCTATCAGACCCTGAACCCTGTAATCAGTCCTAAGAAGGATCCTGACTACCACCAAAGGGATATGGGCTGATCTTAGCTAAATACACAGATTAGACATATAAGACAGACAGGATAACACTCCTTGCATACACACTCAAACACCAAAGGAACATAAATGGTCTGGGAAATAAACTCTAACCAAGTTGAGCTTAGAACAACTAAGGAGCTCACAACTAAAGTCTATACAGATTCATTCCTATCTGTGGTCTGCATGAAGGTTTCACTGGCAACTCCCCAAGCAGACAACCAGGAATTTAAAGGAAACCAATCAACAAATAATCAATTGCAGCCGGGAGAAACTGCACCCAGTCCCAGCACCGAGCACAGACAGAATTAACTCCCTAGCTGCCAAACACAAAGAAACAGCAGCTCAGCTGTGAGAAGTCAAAATGTGCAACCGTGACGATCTTCGTGGCAATGCACACATGACAGTACCCCCCCTTCTACGAGGGGCCTCCGGACCCTCAGGGCCAGGCCTGCCCGGGTGAGTTCTGTGGAAGGTCCGAACCAAACGATCTGCGTTAACATCAGACGCAGGGACCCACGTCCTCTCCTCTGGACCATACCCCTTCCAATGCACCAAGTACTGAAGGGACCGGCGATTCAGACGTGAGTCAATGATCTTTGATACTTGAAATTCCAAGTTACCATTGACCAACACAGGAGGAGGAGGTAGAGGTGACGGTATGACTGGTGCCACATACCTTTTAAGTAATGACTTGTGGAACACATTATGAATTTTAAACGTAGGAGGGAGGTCCAGACGAAATGCCACAGGATTAATTATGGAACTGATCCTGTACGGCCCGATGAATCTGGGACCCAGTTTCCAGGAGGGCACTTTAAGTTTTATATTCCTGGTAGACAACCATACCAGATCGTTCACATTCAGATCTGGACCAGAAACTCTCCTCCTATCAGCCATACGTTTGTAACGGTTCCCCATCGCACTCAGATTATTCAATACACCTCTCCACACAGAAGCAAGTGACGATGAGAAAGCTCCTCCTCAGGAACCCCAGAAGGGCCCCCCCCATTGAAAGTACAAAACTGAGGATGAAAACCATATGCCCCAAAAAACGGGGACTTACCAGTGGACTCGCTCCGCCTGTTGTTAAGAGCGAACTCTGCCAGAGGCAAGAAAGAAGACCAGTCCTCTTGGTTCTCTGAGACAAAACACCGGAGATATGTCTCTAAGCTCTGATTCAGACGCTCTGTCTGACCATTGGTCTGCGGATGAAAAGCCGAGGAAAATGACAATTGCATCCCCCGACGTAAACAAAATGCCCTCCAAAATTTGGACACAAACTGAGACCCCCTATCTGACACCACATCAGAAGGCAACCCATGAAGTCTAACGATCTCCCTAATGAACACCTGCGCCAGAGTTTTAGCATTAGGGAGTGCAGGAAGAGCAACGAAATGTGCCATCTTACTGAACCTGTCAACAACCACCAGTATGACAGTATTCCCTGACGACGGAGGAAGGTCCGTAATGAAGTCCATAGATAAATGAGTCCATGGACGCTCCGGAAGTTTCAAGGGTAAAAGGGTCCCAGACGGACGGGTATGAGGGGTTTTAGAGCGAGCACACACCCCACATGACGCGACAAAAGTTATAACATCTTTATTAGCATTAGGCCACCAAAACCGGCGAGAAAGGAGATCTAAAGTAGCCTTACTCCCTGGATGTCCTGCTAGAGCAGAATTATGATGTGCCTCAATAACCTTTTGTCTCAACAGATTTGGGACAAACAGTCTCCCTGGAGGTCCTGCAGGGGCGTCCCCCTGAGCCTCTAACACCTCCTCCTCAAGCTCAGAAAATACAGCCGACACTACCACCCCCTCCTGAAGGATAGGACTCAGGTCATCCGTTTTCCCGGCCCCTGGGAAACTGCGAGACAAGGCATCAGCCTTTACATTCTTAGACCCCGGGCGATAAGTGACGACAAAATTAAACCTGGTAAAAAACAACGACCATCGAGCTTGTCTAGAATTCAGACGCTTAGCTGATTCCAAATACAACAGGTTCTTGTGATCAGTAATAACGGTAACCGGGTGGACTGCCCCTCCAAAAAGTGACGCCATTCTTCAAAAGCTAACTTAATGGCCAAAAGTTCCCTATTGCCGATATCATAATTCCTTTCGGCGGACGACAATTTCTTAGAAAAGAAAGCGCACGGATGCCATTTACCAGGGGACGGACCCTGGGACAATATAGCACCCACCCCTACGTCAGACGCATCCACCTCCACAATGAACGGCTGAGATGCATCTGGTTGGATGAGAACGGGTGCCGAAGCAAAACATTTCTTCAAAGAGGAAAAGGCTTGGCAAGCTTTGTCCGACCATTTAGAAAAATCCGTCCCTTTTCTTGTCATGTCAGTGAGAGGTTTGACGACAGATGAGAAATTACAAATAAATTTCCGGTAGTAGTTAGCAAACCCCAAAAAACGCTGCAGAGCCTTAAGATCCCCTGGCTGATCCCATTCAAGCACTGCTCTCACCTTTTCAGGGTCCATACGGAAACCGGAGGCTGACACCAAAAAACCCAAAAACTGAAGTTCCTGTACGGCAAATACACACTTCTCCAGTTTGGCGTATAATTTATTGTCTCGCAAGATCTGCAACACCTGTCTCACATGCTCCTGATGAGACACAAGATCTGGCGAGTAAATTAAAATGTCGTCCAAATATACAACCACAAACAGCCCCACAAGGTGACGAAAAATGTCATTAACAAAATGTTGGAATACTGCTGGTTCAGTAGTCAGACCAAAAGGCATGACTAGGTTCTCATAATGTCCCTCCGGCGTGTTAAACGCCGTTTTCCACTCATCCCCCTCTTTTATCCTAATCAGATTATACGCCCCCCTGAGATCCAATTTAGAAAACCATTTGGCGCCAACAATTTGATTGAAGAGATCAGGAATAAGAGGGAGTGGATACGGATCTCGAACAGTAATCCGATTAAGTTCGCGGAAATCCAAGCAAGGGCGTAGGCCTCCATCTTTCTTCTTCACAAAGAAGAACCCCGCGGCTACTGGGGAAGATGAAGGTCTAATATGCCCTTTGGCCAGACTTTCAGAAATATAATCTTTCATAGCCTGCCTCTCAGGACCAGAAAGATTATACAACCTAGCTTTAGGCAACTTAGCATCAGGAAGGAGATTAATAGAGCAGTCATACACGCGATGAGGAGGCAACTCCTGACACCCCTCCTCAGAGAAAACATCCCCAAAATCCTCCAAAAAAGGAGGCAATGTACTAGGCACGACCGCACTGATGACTGTGTTCATGCAGTTGCTTTTGCAAAACTCACCCCATTGGCTTATTTCTCTGGACTGCCAATTAATCACAGGGTTATGTTTAACCAACCAAGGAAGTCCCAACACAATGGGAGTAGGTAGACCCTCCAACACATAACAAGATAATTGTTCCCTATGTATTGCCCCTACCCGAAGGTCAATGTTATGAACCTCATGAACAAAGCTACCTTGGCCGAGAGGCCTGGCGTCAATGGAGAATATAGGGATCGGTTTGACCAATACACTCAGATGCATACCTTGAGCCTGAGCAAACTGAGCGTCAACCAGATTAGCCCCGAACCACTATCAAGAAGAACAGACAATCTCTCCACTCTCGTACCAACTACCACCTCCACTGGTACAAGGAACTGAGAAGAACTGGCGGATAAAATACATACTCCCAGGTTGTCGTCCACCACACAACCTGGGATTAACAGTTTTCCGGCGACTTTTGGCTCAACAAGGCACGGGATGGACATTCTCCAACAAAATGTCCCTCTTTCCCGCAGAAAAAACATCTTCTAGTCCTGCGGCGTACCGCCAATCCCCTCCTACGAAATGATGTCCCTCCCAACTGCATAGGCTCTCGAACAGACAAGGGGAACCTCAACATAAGGGACTTTAGTGGTAGGTGGAGAAACAACAGGGAGTGGGGTTACCTCACCCCTCTCCCGAAGCCGTCTATCAGTACGGATAGCTAAGGCCATAGCAGCCTCCAGAGAAGGAGGAGACTCATACTGAGCCAAAACGTCTTTTAATTTATCAGAAAGCCCATGACAAAACTGGCTCCTAAGAGCTGGGTCATTCCACTGAGTATCTGTGGCCCATCTACGAAACTCAGAAGCAAATTCCTCCGCCGGACGATCTCCCTGCTGTATCTTACGTAATTTTGTCTCAGCAAGAGAGACCCGATCTGGGTCATCATATACCAATCCCAGGGCAGTAAAAAATTGATCTACAGACAGTAGAGCCGGGGATCCTGGAGGAAGGGAAAATGCCCAGGATTGAGGGTCCCCTTGCAGAAGTGAGATAACAATTCCCACTCTCTGCTCCTCACTCCCTGATGATCGAGGCCGAAGCCGAAAATACAATTTACATGCCTCCCGGAAGGTGAAAAATTTGTCTCGCCCACCAGTGAACCTGTCCGGGAGAGCAACCTTAGGTTCAACTCTGGTTTGCTCCAGGGGAGACAAAACTTTGGACTTAATGTCCGTCAGCTCCATGGATAATCCCTGCAACTGCAGAGCCAGCTGGGCTACTGGATCCATGGTAACTGGAGATAATTTTTAGGGCCAGTGAAAATGTCACGCTGTCTAATGATATGTATACAATGTCAGTAAACTATTAATACAGGAACAACACTCTATACAACAACTAGTATAGCAACATCAGCATGTAAGTATAGAATAGATTTACCTGACACGATATCTGCTGAACTCAGGGTTAATCTTGAGGACTTGATGAGCTGAAACAGGAAAGAGGTGGACCGGGATCTAACCTGACCCTAAACTGGGTCCTAACTAATCCCTCACCTTGGAGGTACTGATAATGGTTCAGAGGTCCAAGTCACCAACCTAACCCTGTCTCCTATCAGACCCTGAACCCTGTAATCAGTCCTAAGAAGGATCCTGACTACCACCAAAGGGATATGGGCTGATCTTAGCTAAATACACAGATTAGACATATAAGACAGACAGGATAACACTCGCTTGCATACACACTCAAACACCAAAGGAACATAAATGGTCTGGGAAATAAACTCTAACCAAGTTGAGCTTAGAACAACTAAGGAGCTCACAACTAAAGTCTATACAGATTCATTCCTATCTGTGGTCTGCATGAAGGTTTCACTGGCAACTCCAGAAGCAGACAACCAGGAATTTAAAGGAAACCAATCAACAAATAATCAATTGCAGCCGGGAGAAACTGCACCCAGTCCCAGCACCGAGCACAGACAGAATTAACTCCCTAGCTGCCAAACACAAAGAAACAGCAGCTCAGCTGTGAGAAGTCAAAATGTGCAACCGCGACGATCTTCGTGGCAATGCACACATGACACCTGGCTGATCAGTGATCTGCCCCGCATTATTTTTGCCCAGGAGTGCTGCCGCCCCTTTAAGAGCCGCAGAGCAGAGCCCACTCAGTAAGCTCTGCCTGGGCTCAGGAGCAGCAGCACTTCCTGGGCTCTCTGGCTTCATTTTTTTGTTCTTGTTACATTTGGGGTAGGGCCGGGCTCTGCCTCCGCATCCTGCCCCCCACTGGAGACCTGCGCTGGCCTCTCTTGGGGCACCGGAAAAAACCGTGCTGGGGACTCGATCTGCCGCACTTGTTGCAGGATGAGGCAGCCCCCCTCACTGCTGCTACCACTCCCTCCATCCTCCCCCTCGCTCCCACTTTCCTTCGAATTACTAGAGTCCGGTGGGAGGGCCACTTGCTCAGGGGCTATCCCGCTGCATGATACCTGGGCGTTTACACTCACCAGGTCTTCAGGTGGGACTGGCGCAGATGCCTCACAGCCGCCATCTTCCTCCTTCTCCTCCTCCACCTGGCTGGGGCCTCCCGACCCCCCAGGAGACCCACCTGCCAGGGCCCCGAACCGGTCGTCGTTCCTTAGTTTCTCCTCAAAGGGGCCGCTTCCCGCCAGGATCTCTGCCCTCTGCTGTTCAAGGGCTGTAATGGACCCCTTCAGCCTCTCCACCGTGGTGGAGACCTCTGCTCTCCTTGAGGCAGGGAGCTTGTTCTTTAAGATCACACGTGCTCCCTTCAACTCCTCCTGGAGTCTCCTCAGCTGTTTGGCGGCCTCCTCGTATTCGCATAGGTGCGCGTGGATATGGGAGCCATAGGTGGTGACAGGCTCCCCCGCGGCCTTGGAGCCCCTGATGTTGGGGGCTCCACCACCGCACCTTCGCTGGCCACCTCTCCTCCTCCTCCGGGAGGAGGAACCGCCACGGTCCCGGCCTCGGGGGTCTTGGTCCCTGGGGTCTTGCAGCCCCCCAAGGGCTTTTTCCTCGCCATCTTCCCTAGGACTGGCTAGATGGTATGGCCTCCTGTTGGTATGTGAGGCTTCCCACCCCCAGCCGCCTTGCTGAGGGGTGGGAGCCAGGGGCTCAGCCCCTGAGCTCAGTCCCAGGGAAAAGTCTCTCTTTCTGGGGGAGGGCAGGCAGGCAGTCCAGGAGAAAAATAAAAAAAAACTCCCTTTGCAGAGAGCTCTCTCCAGCAGCTTCACACAGAGCACACGGCAAGCTCCTCCTCTTCCCGCATGCAGGGCGTGTCTCAGTGTCTGCAGGACTCTGCTTTGCTGGATGATGTCTAGTATTATAGAGGAGGATGGAGCGGAGCCGCATGTGTAATGTGTGCGGAGCGGAGCCGCGTGTGTAATGTGTGCGGAGCGGAGCCGCGTGTGTAATGTGTGCGGAGCGGAGCCGTGCGTGTAATGTGTGTGGAGCAGCGTGTATAATGTGTGAGGAGCGGAGCCGCGCGTGTAATGCGTGCAGAGCGGAGCCGCGTGTGTAATGTGTGTGGATCGGAGCCGCGTGTGTAATGTGTGCGGAGCCGCGCGTGTAATGTGTGCGGAGCGGAGCCGCGTGTGTAATGTGTGCGGAGCGGAGCCACTTCTGTAATGTGTGCAGAGCTGCGTGTGTAAAGTGCGCGGAGCGGAGCCGCGTGTGTAATGTGTGCGGAGCGGAGCCGTGTGTGTAATGTGCGCGGAGCGGAGCTGCGTGTGTAATGTGTGCGGAGCGGCGCCGCGTGTGTAATGTGTGCGCAGCAGAGCCGCGTGTGTAATGTGTGTGGAGCGGAGCTGCGTGTGTAATGTGTGCAGAGCAGAGCCTTGTGTGTAATGTGTGTGGAGCGGAGCCTCGTGTGTAATGTGTGCAGAGCCGCGCGTGTAATGTGTGTGCAGCGGAGCCGCGTGTGTAATGTGTACGGTGCGGAGCCGCGTGTATAATGTGTGTGGAGCGGAGCCGCATGTGTAATGTGTGCGGAGCGGAGCCGCTTCTGTAATGTGTGCGGAGCATAGCTGCGCGTATAATGTGTGCGGAGCGGAGCCGCGTGTGTAATGTGTGTAGAGAGGGGTCGCTTGTGTAATGTGTGCAGAGCTGCGTGTGTAATCTGTGCAGAGCGGAGCCGCGTGTATAATGTATGCGGAGCTGAGCCGCGCGTATAATGTGTGCGGAGCGGAGCCACGTGTGTAATGTGTGCAGAGCCGCGTGTGTAATGTGTGCGGAGTGGACCCGCTTGTGTAATGTGTGCAGAGCTGCGTGTGTAATGTGTGCGGAGCGGAGCCGCGTGTGTAATGTGTGCGGAGCGGAGCTGCGTGTGTAATGTGTGTGGAGTGGAGCCGCGTGTGTAATGTGTGCAGAGCCGCGTGTGTAATGTGTGCGGAGCGGAGCCACTTCTGTAATGTGTAATAAACTAACGGAAAAAATGCGATCAAAAAATTCCAAAAGAATGCACAAACAGTACAAAAATATTATTTTATTATATCAGAATACAAGGTAAAAAATGGGACAGGGGTCAATACCAAAATGCACATGAGAATAAGGGGCACACAAAGTGGGATAGGGGGATAAAGATGGTGTATATAATATCAATTAGTACATGGCAAAATTGCCAAGTCATGTCTATATATAATCAATTATTTGCCAAAAATGTAATATAGCATGTAATGACAATTGGTAAAAAGTCCTATATGGAGATATAACAGGACATAATATAGCAGACACATGTTCGCCTGCAATAGCATGCAAAATACCTCCCATAAAGTCCAATTCAATATGGTACAAATAGCAGGACAATTGTAGTGAACAAAGTATTTACCTGCAGTAATCAAATAAATGGACCTCCACAGCGTGCCCACCGCCCCATTTATTTGATTACTGCAGGTAAATACTTTGTTCACTACAATTGTAATGTGTAATGTGTGCGGAGCCGCGTGTGTGATGTGCACGGAGTGGAGCCGTGTGTATAATGTGAGCGGAGCCGCGTGTGTAATGTGCCCGGAGCGGAGCCGCGTGTGTATTGTGCGCGGAGCGGAGCCACGTGTGTAATGTGCCCGGAGCGGAGCCACGTATGTAATGTGCGCGGAGCCGCGTGTGTAATGTGTGCAGAGCGGAGCCGTGTGTGTAATGTGTGCGGAGCCGCGTGTGTAATGTGTGCGGAGCGGAGCCGCGTGTGTAATGTGCCCGGAGCAGAGCCGTGTGTAATCTGCGCGGAGCGGAGACGTGTGTGTAATGTGCGCGGAGCGGAGCCGCGTGTGTAATGTGCCCGGAGCAAAGCCGCATGTGTAATGTGCGCGGAGTGGAGCCACGTGTGTACTGTGCCCAGAGCGGAGCCGTGTATGTAATGTGCGCGGAGCCGCGTGTGTGATGTGCGCGGACAGGAGCCGCGTGTTTAATGTGTTTGGAGCGGAGCCACGTGTGTGATGTGTGTAGTGCGGAGCCGCGTGTGTGATGTGTGCGGTGCGGAGCCGCGTGTGTGATGTGCGTGGAGCGTAGCCGTGTGTGATGTGCACGGAGCGGAGACGTGTGTGTAATGTGCTCGGACCGGAGACGTGTGTGTAATGTGCATGGAGCGGAGCCTGTTTGTGATGTGTGCGGTGCAGAGCCACGTATGTGATGTGTGTGGTGCGGAGCCGCGTGTGTGATGTCACGGAGCGGAGCCGTGTGTAATCTGCGCGGAGCGGAGACGTGTGTGTAATGTGCGTGGAGCGGAGCCTCGTGTGTAATGTGCACGGAGCAAGCCGCGTGTGTAATGTGCACGGAGCGGAGCTGCGTGTGTGATGTGTGCGGAGCTGCGTGTTTAATGTGCGCGGAGTGGATACGCGTGTTTGATGTGCGTGGATAGGACTCGCGTGTGTAATGTGCGCGGAGCCGCGTGTGTAATGTGTGCGAAGTGGAGCCACATGTGTAATGTGTGCGGAGCCGTGTGTGTAATGTGTGCATAGCAGAGCCTTGTGTGTAATGTGCGCGGAGCGGAGCCGTGTGTGTAATGTGTGTGGATTTGAGCCGTGTGTGTAATGTGCGTGGAGCGGAGCTGTGTGTGTAATGTGCGTGGAGCATGTCAGGAACGTCATGGTCAGGCCCGGGGATCACGGATTATGATCCCACCGGTGCCACCAATGTAACGATCTGCAGGGATTTATATTTATCCCACTTTCTAGTTCCTCTTAGGAACTTGCAGCTCTCCAGCGCCTTCCTTACCCTCAGGTCAGTCAGGGAACAGCACCTAGGATAATTAGTCACCGGACTGGCCTCTTGGACGTGTGCTGGCTATTGGGCACGCTGCAGTGAGGGGATTATAACTACTCCTAGCCACAGCCAGGCAATACACTTATAAAATCAGCTCCGTCACTGCCAACTATAGCTCAATCCCAGCACACGCTCGCTGCCACCAGCCTCTGGGTCTAGAATGTGGGGCAAAGGCCACCCCAATTTAGTAGCGTCGTATACTTCAGGCACGTGCAAATTCGTCATAAAGCATAGAGATGAACTAGTAATTTTATATTTTACTCCAAAAAGATAGGCAGTGTTTACAATAGTCTTAAAAAGATTTTAACAAAGTGAGACAATTAAAAATATGTACAAGCAATTTAAAATCAAACAGGTTTAATGAAGAAAACACATGGTACTTAGAACAATCCGGCAAACCATGCTTGGGGGAGGAGCCACATGTCGTAGTTCATTTGGGATCCTACTGGCACTGCATCCCAGGCTAGAATGAACAGGAGGGCTCAGTTGCAGACTTATAAATCTGGGCTTGTGACCTCACTAAAGGGGCTGGTTCACTGGCCCCCTCCCCTAGCTCAGAGTTACAGATTTGGGTCTGCAAACTTAGAACAATCATAACTTGCAGAGGGTACCTCATATAGAAACGCACATAGTACCATCTTTTCCAGCTTGTCACTGGTACTCATCCACAACCAAACTCGAACAAGTTATTCCACACAGTGCAGGGGAAACCCATTTCTCTGGTTCTGTAGGCGCTGGAACCATGAAAAACATGGGCTATGAAGCATAGTCGACGCACGTCACAGAACTGTGACTTTCGTATTTTTATCATAAACTCACAGCGTTTTATGACCAAATAATTAGGTTCCCATTATTGTCTATGATAGAGCTGCACATGTTTTGGAGACAAAGAGACCCCCCGTGGAGAGGAGGGGAAATCAATCACTGGCATCTCAGTTTACACTGAGTGTGTGTGCAGGCTGGGAAGGAGGAAGGGAAGAGCAGTGTGACAAGAGGGGGGAGAGAGGGGGTCGTTTGGCTCTGTGCTGCTAGGAATCATTTTAGAGAGTGTAGAGGATGGAAGATTCTAGAATGTTCCAGAAAAGTCATACATGATATTTTCATCTTATCGTTACATCTCCCCCTGTTAGATGGCGCTAAGGAGGCATGACCTGTCGGTAATCCACCATTCGCAGCTCAGCGGGTTCGCCCCGGTGGGACAACCCATCAGCATTTCCATGTTCGTTGCTTTTTTTGTGTTGTATGGAAAAGTCGTACTGCTGGAGGGAAAGTCTCCAGCTTAGCAACATTCCGTTGGTTCCGGACACTGTGTGCAGCCAGCTCAGAGGGTTGTGGTCGGTTACAACCGTGAAGGTGTGCCCGTACAGGTAGGGCTGCAAACATTGCAGTGCCCAGACCATGGCCAGGCACTCCTTCTCGATGGTGGAGTATGCCACTTCCCTCGGCAGAAGTTTCCAACTCAGGTACAACACAGGGTACTCTTGGTTGCCCGAGTCGACCTGGCTGAGTACAGCACCGAGGCCAAACTCGCTGGCGTCGGTCTGTACTAGGAATGGCCGACTGCTGTCAAGCTCGGAATGCTGCCTCACAGCCGTTTGTCCAGTTGACTGGGGTAGATTTCGCTTGGTGAGGTCCGTCAAGGGTTTTGCAAGTGTGCTATAGTCATGTACGAACCGCCTATAGTACCCTGCAGTGCCCAAGGACATCACCTGTTTGTGGGCCTTGGGGGTGGGCCAGGACACGATCGCGTCCACTTTCTCTGGCTCTGGACTAAGGGAACCCCCGCCTACCCAGTGCCCCAGGTAGTGGACCTTGCTCATGCCCATCTGACACTTTCCCGGCTTGATGGTCAGACCTGCCTGGTGAATACACTTGAGCACCTCCTGGAGATGCTGAAGGTGTTCCTCCCAGGTGGAACTGAAGACGGCAATGTCGTCCAGGTACGCCACTGCGTACTTCTCCAGTCCCTGAAGCAGGTGGTTGACCATCCGCTGGAAAGTGGCAGGGGCATTTTTCATGCCGAAGGGCACGACCGTGGACTCATACAGTCCAAAAGGGGTGATAAAGGCAGATCTCCCCTGCGCCGCAGGGCTCAGGGAAATCTGCCAGTATCCCTGACTCAAATCCATGATTGATATGTACTTGGCGCGGCATCGGGTGTGTATCAGAGGTTGTGATGGCGTTGAGCCCCCTGTAGTCCACGCAGAACCGGGAGGTCCAATCCTTTTTAGGCACTAGAACTACAGGTGAGGCCCACGCGCTTTTGGACCCTTGAATCACCCCCAGCTATAACATCTCATCGATCTCTTGGCGCATTACCTGCTGCACCTCCTCAGAGATCCGATAAGGTGTTGGCCGTAGTGGGGCATGATACCCGAGGTCTACCTCGGGGACTGCTAACTTCGTTCTCCCAGGTCGGTTGGAGAACACGGCCCGGAAGGTTTCCAATGTGGTCAACAACTGTGACCGCTGGGGTACGGTTAACAAGTTGCTTACCTCCATGTCCTCGATGGACCCACAGGCCTTGGCTTGGGCCAGCATGTCCAGGAGGGGGTCTTCCTCCCTGTCCTCGGACAGGTTGCAGACCGGTAGGATGTAGGCTTCATGTTCGTGATGAGCCTTCATCATGTTGACGTGAAAGGCCTTGCGCCTACCCCGATCGGGGTCAAGAGTGACCACCTAGGTGACTGTATTGAGCTGTTGGTGCACGACGTACGGGCCTTCCCAGGCTGCCTGAAGCTTATCCTTTGGTACGGGGACCAGCACCAACACCTTTTGACCCACCTGGTAGGTCCGCTCCCAGGCGTTCTGGCCTGAGCCTGCATCATGTTGTCATGCACCAACTGCGTCAAGGTCTGCATTTTGTCGCGGAAATGCATGACATAATCCACGATGGACACTTCCGTGGGGTTTGGCTCATCTTCCTAGGATTCTCTTACTAACCCAAGGGGCCCCCGGACTCGCCTGCCGTACAGGAGCTCGAAGGGGGAGAACCCCGTCGAGGCCTGCGGAACTTCTCTGTAGGCAAATAGCAGGTGTGGGAGGTACCACTCCCAGTCGCGCCCTTGGGTCTCAACCAGCATGTGGAGCATCTGTTTGAGGGTACTGTTAAAGAGCTCACACAAGCCATCGGTCTGTGGGTTATACGCACTCGATACCAGACGCTTCACCTGCATTCTCTTACAGAGAGCCTCCATTAGGCGAGACATGAATTGGGTCCCTGGATCGGTAAGCATCTCCCTGGGAAATCCTACCGGTGAAAAGATGGTCACCAGTGCATCCGCCACCTTATCTGCCCTAGTTGAGGACAGAGCCACTGCCTCTGGGTACCGCGTAGTGTAGTCTACCACAGTAAGGAGGTATTGCTTTCCAGAGCTGCTGGGGACGGCGAGCGGGCCCACAATGTCCACCGCGATTCTCTGGAAAGGCTCCTCTATCACTGGCAACTGGATCAGGGGAGCCTTAAGAGCAGGCCCCGCCTTCCCCACTCTTTGACAGGTGATACAGTAGTTCTTTACATCTGTACCCATCTTGGGCCAATAGAAGTGTTGAGACAACCATGCTTTAGTTTTGCTGACCCCCAAGTGTCCAGCGAGTGAATTTCATGGGCAATCCGCAACAACTCACCTCGGAACTGGTACAGGACGACCAGCTGTTTTTCCCTCAACCACTCCTTTTGGGAATCTCTGGGTACTGTCTCCCGGTACAACCTTCCTCGTTCCCAGAACACCCTTCCTTATCAGTCACGGAGGTGGGCGTCTCGGCGAGGTGTCTCAAGTTCTCCAGGCTCGCATCTGAGTGCAGAGAGGCCTGGAACTCCTGGCTGGAGGCAGCCAGAAGTGACATCAGGGTCCCTTCCCCACTGGGACCCTCTGGAACTGGCTCTGGGTTCAACTCTGGTTCAGTCTCCTGTAGCGGAAGAGGGTCCAGATGGCAGGGCGCTACCTGAAATCCGGGCACTCTGTGGGTGACAGCGGCTACGTATGCTGTCTCCCCGGGGATTTCTACAGACCCATCAGCTGGCGCTGCTATGGGTTCTTCTACCCATCCACCCCCAACACATGAGGGACAGGGCTACTTATGGGCCAGTTACCTTCCTCGGTGGCACTGGTCAGTTGCATGGCATCATCTTCCTCACGGTTCCCATGCACCTCCCCATTTCCTTGAGCACCGTCGCTTGCTCCTGCTAGGGGTTCCTCAGCCGTCTCACTCCGCAGAGCTACGTGGCTGTGCACTCCTGTACCTGTGGATGCATCTGCCATTTCAGAAAAATGGTTATCGGGTTCAGTTGGCACATTTACATCATCATCAGCATTATTCCTAGGGAAAGAATGGTTATCAGTTGCATCATTACTCATCAAAGCTTTGGCAGGTAACACATTCAGTTTCCCATTATCATCATCAGGGTTAACGTTATCATATTGGGGAGGGGTGTCAGGGATGTAATATGTAACCATCCTCCCCAAATCAGTCCCCAATAAAACATCAGTGGGCAGGTTGTCGGACACCCCCACTTCCTTCACCCCGCTCCCGGCACCCCAATCAATGAAAACCCGGCCATCGGCAAGGGGCAGCGGACGCCCCCAATCCCGGTGTCAGGGTTTTCCACGGAATCAACTCTTCAGAGGCCACCATTTCAGGTCGGATGAGGGTTCATTCAGCCCCGGTGTCCTTGAGGCCTATAGCAAGACTGGCCCCCACACGGACGAGCTGCCCATTGTCATCGACCGTCCCAACCACACCACCCACCAGAAGAACAGAGGCGTTGAGCCCGGAGGCCTTGGCTGGGGGGTTCTTCTGCCTCTCAGGACAGGTGGCGCTGATATGTCCAGTCCTTTTACAGGAGAAACACTGGCGCGGGTCTGATGTAGGCCTGGCGTTTGGCAAATGGGGCATGGCCTCTGGTGTGTTGGCTGGCAGGGGCACTGGTGTTGGTTGCAGGCTTACCCCCTCTCCTGCTGGCGGTGACTGGCTTCCGCACCTCGGATTTCCAGTTGGCCTCATAGTAGTCGGTGATCTGCGCTGCTTTTTCCACGTCCTCTGGTTCTCGGTCCAGTATGAACTGGCGGACCTCGGCTGGGCAAAGGTGTAGGAACTGGTCTTTGATCATCAGGTCCTCCAGCCGCTCAAAAGAGGTCACTGACAGTCCTCGGGTCTGAAGTGGGTACTGAGTCATTGCACCACATCACATATAACTGTCGTGTGGGCCACGTTGGAGGTTCCGGAACTTCTTGCGGTATACCTCAGGGGTTAGCCGGTATTTTGTGACCAGGGCCTGCTTGATGGCCCCATAATTTCCATCTGGATCTGCAGGAAGGGAAGCAAACGCCTCCAGAGCTTTGCCTTTTAGCCCGGGGGTCAAATACCTGGCACATTGGTTTTCAGGCAGCTGGTACTGTCTGCAGACTTTCTCAAAGGCTCCCAGAAACGTGTCCAAGTCCCCGTCCTCCATTGCGGAAAAGTGCTCTAGCCGCGGCTTCTGACTCTGAGCGCTGCTGGGCTCACTGCTCTGGGCAGTGGAGGATATCCCCCCTGCCGCATCTCCAGTTCATGGTCTCTCTGAGCTTGGTGCTTGGCTCTCTCGGCCTCCCGTTCGGCTCTCTTGGCCACTCGCTGCTCGGCCTCTCGCTGGGCTGCTCTCTCTCAGAAATGTAACCTTTGTCTTTATATCTTAATCTAGCGGCGCTCTATGGCTAAATGATTAGATTCCCATTATTGTCTATGAGTGGGACTACACTTGTTGGAAACAAAGAGACCATGTGGTTTCAGAGTTGCTAAACAGGTTTTCTCAGCTGCTAGGAGGAGGTGAGGGGGAAGCTGCTAGCAAGCTAGTATCACATTACACCAGTGGTTGCAGCTGGAGTGTCAGTGAAGCTAGGATGGTTCCTGAAGTAGGTGACGATAATAAGGAAAACCATAATCATATTTTACCTTATTGTTACAATATCTAAATATAATTTTGATTTCTGATGGAATTCCCCATCAAGATAAAGTTTGGTCTAAAAATACTTGCTTCAGACCACTCAGCCCCCCTCCCTTGGCATATGGGCAGCACGGTGGCTCAGTGGATAGCACTGCAGCCTTGCAGCGCTGGAGTCCTTGGTTCGAATCCCACCAAGGACAACATCTGCAAGGAGTTTGTATGTTCTCCCTGTGTTTGCATGGGTTTCCTCCGGGTACTCCGGTTTCCTCCCACACTCCAAAAACATATTGATAGGGAATCTAGATTGTGAGCCCCATCGGGGACAGCGACGATAATGTGTATAAACTGTAAAGCGCTGCGGAATATGTTAGCGCTATATAAAAATAAAGATTATTATTATTCATTCCCCAGGATCATTGTATTCCTTTCATTAACTGGATTCCTTTGTCTGACTCAAGCACATGGAGACAGCGTGGGACAACAGATC